>REGO01000036.1:2914053-3084045 GCA_010120015.1 Rhombomys opimus | reverse complement strand
AAAAAAAAAAAAAAAAAAAAAAAAAAAAAAAAAAAAAAAAAAAAAAAAAAAGCCCAGACAAAACATTTTGAGACAAAAGGAAAAAAACAAACAACAAAACAAAACAAAACAAAAAAACCTTCAGAAATATCACTGAGTTTTGAGTCATGCTGGCCACCTACTGCTGGGCCTGGGGCCTGCCCTTCGTGTGGTTTATATAACAGGGAGATTCCTTTGAAGGAAACTAATTTTTCCTTTGTGAGTGGTTATCAGTTGGAGATGGGCTGGGGATGGGGGCTCATGTCTGCTTCTCCTCTCAGCCCTGGGATCCTCCCTGGAAGCTGTGCAGACCCTGTGCCTGCTGCCACAGTCTCTGTGAGTTCACCTTCGAGCCAGCCCTTGTGTCTGCAGGCAAGTTTCCTTGGAGCCCTCCATCCCCATTGGCTCTTACAGTCTTTCTGCCTCCTCTTCCACAGAGTCCTCTGAGCACTGATTTGATTTTTAAATGACTGTCTAATGCCCTAACACTTAAGCCACAGCACTTGGGAAAGTAAAGCAGAAGGACCCGAACTTCAAAGATATCCTTGTCTACATAGCAAGTTTGAGGCCAGCCTGGGTGTGAAAGAGAAAGTGTGGATTATGTAATTCTCATCACTAGATCCCATTTCATGAGAAGACTGACTCTTTGAGGGTAAAATTCAGAGAAGAATTTATCTTGCAGATTCTTCTAAAAGGAACATTAAGCAAGCTAATGGCTGAAGTCTCTGTGAAGTTTTACAGAAAATCAAGGAACAATTTTTATGGAAGTAGTTCTTAAAGGAATCCCTGAGAAAATCTGGGACTCAAGGGAGGCCATGATGCCCGACATGAAATCGACAGTCATACCTTGGAAGCCACTGGGTACCAGGTGCAGGGCCAGGTATTGTGGGGCAGACGCCACAGAGAGCTCATGTCTGTTTGAGCTTTAGGATGTGCGCAAAGAGACAGAACAAATGAGTAATAAATTCTACTCACTGATGGGTGTTGGACTATATAATGTTTATTATTAGCCCTAAGATTATCACTGCAGTATTATCTAAGCCGCTATCACAAATAATAAAACACAGATACCTGTTAGATTTTAAAATTGCCTCATTTACCTTGTGCCGGGCAGATTTTCACCTGTGCTGTCTCAGTAACCTCACCATCCACCTCCCAGCTCCCATCCAATGCCATCCGCCTTAACCATCCTCATCTGAGCTACCTTCCATCCATAATCTTATAAACACTTGCTTTTATTCTTCACGTGGGCCTTTCCACGCCATTATTGGAGTCCTTCCTCCAGGCCCGTGTGATTCCTGCTCCACACTAACCGAGGCCAGCATCCTCCTTCCTCCCCTCATCTTGTCCATCTGTTTCCCATGATTCTCCTGTCCTCAAAAGCCTGTGAACCTTAGCCACGCCATTATGCCCTGCCCAGGTATAGGCCATTTAATTAGCCAATTAGGTAGGTTTATGGAACAAGGATAGGTGTACCCAGATCTTGAGGGCCAGTAACAGGCATCAGACCAACTTCCAACAGAAGGCATACAAGCCATCTAGGACATTCCATGGAACCTCTATTTCCCATTCTTGTCATTGATTTTCAACTCTGTACTTGGTTCATTATTTTTGTGAAGTTGAAGGGTTCTCTTTTGTGTTTTCATCACATGCATGGCAAATTCCATCAAGAATCTTACTATAATTTTAACTTTTTGTCCAAGAGTTATGTGCCGCAGATTTAAAGAATCAAAGCACAAGAGAAGGGAGCTAGCCTAAAAAGTAGGGGCTCAATATGGGCCCATCGGTTTCCAGTGCATTCAAGAGACACATTCGAACCGTAGCACAGAACAGCATAGTCACCAGGAAGCACGGGGCATCAGCAACACCAGCTGGGCGCTTTGAAAAAGAAATGCGCCTCATAGTCTCAGACATGTGAATGCCTGGTCCCTGCTTGGTGGCAATGTTTGGGAAGGCTCAGGAGGTGTGGCCTTGCTGGAGGAAGTACGCTGTGGCTGAGGGCTTTACGCACACACCCCACTTTCAGTTCCCTCTCTCTGAGTTTTGCTTGAGGTTGAAAATGTTATCTTTAGGGCTGAGAGTTGGCTCCGTGGTTAGGAGCACTGTCTGCTCTTCCAGAGGTCCTGAGTACAATTCCCAGCAACCACGTGGTGGCTCCCAGCCATCTAGAGTGGGAACTGGTGCCTCTCCTGGCACACAGGTATGCATGTAGATAGAGCACTCATTCATAAAGTAAACAAATAAACCTTAAAAAAAGAAAATGTGATCTCTCAGCTCCCTGCTCCTGCCACCATGCCTGTGGCTTACTGAGGGACTCTTGTCCCTCTGGAACCGGAGACCCTAATAAAGTCTTGTGTGAGTGCTTTGATCACGGTGTCTGTCACAGCAACAGAAAAGTGACTAAAACAAAGGCTGAAATATTTAACTTTTGGTAGTGGTGGTGGTGATGAAGGAGGGCCACAGGGAGTTGTTATTCTCGAAAGCCATTCTCAGAGTCATGCTGGTCTCAGACTCACAGAGATCTGCCTGTCTCTGTCTTCCAAGTGCTGAGATTAAAGGCGTGCACCATCACCTCCCAGCACTTGGGAGGCAGAGACAGGTGGATCTCTGTGAGTCTGAGACCAGCCTAGTCTGCAGAACGAGTTCCAGGACAGCCAGGGCTACACCGAGAAAACCCTGTCCCAAAAAGAAAAAGAAAGAAAGAGAAGAAAAAGAAAGCCGTATGCTAGAGGCATTGATTCTAGTAGAAAGATAACAACTCAAGATAAACGTACCGAGTCTGTAAGGCCGTCAGCTTTGCCCTAGTGGCCTCACTGATGTCACACCCACTTGGCTGGACTCTGAGGGGGTCACGGTGGTAGGTGGGGATTCTGAAGTCCCTCTCCTGGGGTTTTGAACTCTCCACACTGGTTAGCTATGGGCTATTATTCTTCTGAGTCTTTGGCTGTGAGAAGCACCTGCCAGCAGGTGCTGCTGTCCAGCAGTAGGTTAACCTGGGGTTAGGCTCAGTGGTGAGTGAGGAAGTGTTGGTTTTTAGTGCATTTGATGGTTTATGGCTATGATGGTGAGACTGAATTTTATGTGTCAGATGGAAACCAAAATTCTCTGTTTCCTAAAAGGATTTATTTATCTTAGTGTATAAGAGTTTTGTCCACGTGTGTGTGTATGTGTGTGTGTTTGTGTGTGTCTACCATATTCACTCAGTGTCCATAAGAAAGGGTCCGGATCTTCTAGAACTGTAGTTACAGGTAATTGTCACCACATGGGTGCTGGGAACTGAACTCAGGTCCTCTGGAAGAGCAGCCAGTGCTCTTAATCACGGAGCCATCTCTCCAGCCCCCAAGAACCCATAACTGTTTTTATAGAACAGTTGTGTGTGTGTGTGTTTGTGTGTGCAAACACACATACATTTTCGTTCCTTCCATTATGTCTGCCTGCCTTTGTTTGTTTGTTTGTTTGTTTCATTCCTTCCTTCTTTCTTCCTGATTTTTATGTATTCATAGTTGAGCCTGAGTGACATGACATGCATGTAAAGGTCAGGGAAACTTACCGGAGTCCATTCTTCTCCTATCATGTTTGTACTGAGGATCAAACTCAGATCATCAGGCTTGGCAGCAGGTGTTTCTCCCCTCTGTGCCATTTCTCTGGCCCCATTCATTGATTTATTTTTTTAAATGGTAAGCCAATCTCAGAGTGCTGAACTAGACTTGATTTGGTTGCAATATATTATTCTGTTTATGCATGACGGAATTCAATTTGCTTGCATTTTGCTCAGGATCTTGAATTTACATTCATGAAAGAAATTGACTGGCAATGTTTCTTTCTTGTACAGCCCTTGTCAGCTCTCCATAAAGCTATGCTGTCTCGTGAAATGAATTAGAAAGATGGTTACATGGCATGAAAACAAAGTTTAAGGAGAGAAATCTCTGCTTAAAGCATTTGAGTCAATTTGGACCTGGGCTTATGGGAATGTTTGACATTGAGATTTAATTTATTTAATAGGCCTAAAAACACTCCTATTTTCATGGGATTTACTAAAATTTGTAGATAATATTTTTCATATGATCTTATAATTTATTTCATTCTCTATATCAATAATTTATGCTTTCTCCATTCTCCTTGAGGAAAGTTTTATAGACTTACTAATTTTATCAGGTTTTTTTTTTCCCCTGGAGGATCAACTCTTCTTTTAGGCTAACCTTTCCATTGAATGGTTGCATTAAAAACTGTATTCTGACTTCAACATCCTCTGTGCTTCCATTTTCTTGGAGTTGGTTTCCTTTTGAGCTTCTTTATTGCTCTTTGTGGCTCACTTATGCTTTAGTATTTCTCTCTCTCGTGTATAAATTTAGCATGACAAATTTCCAAGTATGCTTCCATTTAGATACTATGAAAATTTTCCACTTTGATTTACATCTAACTACTAACTGCACTGCATTGCATTGCAATTTCTTCTTGACACATAAGATCAAGACAGACTTCAGAAGTGAAGAGGTTCATTTTCAAACACTGGGATTGCCACGGCTTTTCAGATTCAATTTGGGGGACTGGAGAGATGGCTCAGTGGTAAAGAGGGCTTGCTGTTCTTCCAGGAGACCTGAGTTCAGTTTCCAGCACCTACACTGAGCTGCTCCCAACTGCCTATAACCCCCATTCTAGGGACTCTCACAACCCCTTCTGGCCCCTACCAACACTGCACCTACCCACCCAAAAAGCCATACACTTACAGAGAGAAACAAATATACACAAAAATACAATTTTATTGTAAACTTAATTCCGCTGTGATATGGGAACCTATTCTGAACAATTTCAAGATTTTGTCAAGACTTGCTCATTTGTAGCTTGGTATATATTGAATTTTGATGAATATTCTTCAGAAGAATCCTGGTGAGCCCTAACTGTGAGCTTGTCACAACGTAGAAATCCCATGAGAGGAAACCCCAGCTGAGGGATTTCTAAGGTTGGATTGCCCTGTGGCATGTCGTGTAAGACTATCTTGATTGTTAATTATCATGGGGGACCCAGCCCACTGTGGGAGGTGCCATTCCCTGGGCAGGGAGACCTGGGCTGTGTAAGAAAGCAAGCTGTGCAAGGCCGTGCACAAGCAAGCGAGCAGTGCTCTGCCGTGGTTTTTACTGCACTCCCTTGGCTATGAGTGAGTTCCTCGGTCATAGATGAAGCTGTGTGGAAAAGCAAGCAGCCTCCCTCCCAGCACCTGGTTGAATTCCTGCCCTGACTTTCCTCAGCGATGAACTGTAACCTGTAAACTGAAACCAGCCCTTTCCTCTCCTATGTTGCTTTTGGTCTGAGATCTCAGCGCCTGAAAAGACACTAGACCAACAGGTGATGCTCAAGCCTGTTAGTCTCAGGCTCCCTTTGTACCAATCCCTTGGGACTCCAGATTCACTGGCCAGGGTGCGATTACTTTTTCCCCCAATCTTCTTTTGACATCTGGCTTCATAAAAAGATGATTGGGATCTTGTTTCAGTTTCCACATCCAATCCAGTCTGATATGTTGCTTTGACTAAAATGTGTGATGAAGATAGCTGTGCACAAGTTCGTCTTGGAGGAGGAAGGAGTGCACCCACATGCTTTGCCCATAAGATGGTTTCTTCAGTGCAGAGAAGCTCAACCAGAGGTAGCTGCTCTAGACTGGATGCAATGTGGAATCGAAGCTATAGAAGGGGATATTTTGTACTGTGATATTAAAATTCACGACATTGGCTGGAGAGATGGCTCAGGGTTTAAGAGAACTGGCTGCTCTTCCAGAGGATCTGGGTTCAATTCCCAGTACCCACATGGCAGCTCACCACTGTCTGTAACTCCAGTTCCAGGGGATCCAAGCTCCCCACACAGTCATACATACTGGCAAAACACAAATGCACATTAAATAGTAAGTAAGTAAATAATTTTTAAAAATCCATGACTCTCTAGAATAGAACGATTGGAATAGAACTCAATCCATGCCTGGTTTTATGTCATGCATTGACCTGGTAGACAATGCCAGGAACTGACTTATGGAACTCTTACCAATGCAGCCACATCTTATCACACAGTATCAGGAGCCATACTCACTCAGATCCTCACCAGCCATGGAAAAGTCAGAGCGACATATCAATGATGGCAGACTCAAGTTTCCCCAAATTCCAACTTGTGCATGAACTAAAGTGTCATCATGGACAACATGGACTTTGGATACTTCTCGAGAAGACAGGCTTATGCACAGTTCAAGAGCGCTGGCCACTTCAAATCTACGTGGCCACATCAGTTGTTCTTTCAAGTAATAGCACTCTCCCACAGGAAAAGAAAGGTGAGAGGAGGGAAAGGAAAAAGAGGCCTTTAGCTTGTGGTTTCAAACGAATCATGCAATTGGTTTTCTTGAGCCAGTGTGGAATTCCAGTTGGCCAGCAGCGATGTAACCTGTTTCATTGTGTCACAGAACACTGAGAAGCTGTGGCCTGATGGCTATAGACTTAATTAAATGAATGGTCCTCCAGCCACATCAAGGATTTTCTTGGTGACACTGGTTGCCCTCCTGGTCCACTTCTGAGCATATGCTGGGGATGGACAGAATGGCTACTTCTGGTTCCTCTATTCCCCTATTGTCTCTTTGGCAACATCAGACAAGTGTCCACATTAAAAAATGAAATCGAATGACATCGTTTATAGTCTTTGGAACCCCCAGGGATCTGGGGGCTACCTTTTGAGGAACTGTGCTAGGAGAAGGAAGAGGCTCTTCTTGGTTCTGGGTGGCTGTCTAGGGCAATGGAAGGAGTTGGCTTGTCATAAAAGACAAAACTCCAGAGACACACTTCTCAGCAAAACAGCCCTGCTCCAGATTTTCAGTCATGCAAGACCGCTTTGGGGCAATGGTGATGAGCTGTTTCTAGCTGCACACTGTGAGAACATGGGAAAGAGAAAACCTGAATCTCCAGACTGCAATAATGCATTGGCTTTGTTATCTGCATCTCGCTGGACCTCCCATAAAAGTTTCTCAGAGGTGATGTAGCCATATCCCTTGCCTGGGGAGCTTCCTGATCAGAAATCCTGTCCAACAGTTCTGGAGGCTGATGTCTGGGCTCAGGTGCTCGTTCCCTCTGAGGAACCTGAGGGAGATAATTCCAGGTGGTAGCTGGTGACCCATAGCATCCCTCGGCTTACAGATGCATCATCCAATCTCTGCCTTCATCTTCTCTCTTTGTCTCCACATGGTACTTTGGCTTGTGTCCAAATTTCCACTGTTACATTTAAAAACTTTATTCATACAAATATAATTTGAACATGAAGTATATCCTTCCCTCATTTTCTCTTTCTTAGAAGAATGTCAGTTATGTCACAGAAGGGTGCACCCCATTGGTTACATCTGCAGCAACCCTATTTCCAAGAAGGTCATATATTCTGAGGTACTAGAAGTTAGGCCTTCCATATGTAAGGGTGGATCAACATAGTTATATCCATAACACCTACCTAACCTTTGCTTAGATCCTAAATATTAATTTCTCCTCTTCCCCCAGCTTTCTCTTTGTATATATTCTATCTATCTATCTATCTATCTATCTATCTATCTATCTACCTACCTACCTACCTACCTACCTACCTACCTACCTACCTACCTATGTTTCCTTCATTCACAGACAATAAACTGCTGAGCATATGAAAGGTGATTTTTGCCTAGAACTCTGAAGGCAAAGAAAGTAGGATGTGCTGATAACATCAAGCCAAGCTGGAGATGGAACAATGATGGGCTAATTTGGGGCTTGATCAAGAAGGACCCGTCTGATGAAGGAGACAGGAACCTAAGAAAGGGGGCTCTCGTCAGATGGCCAACTGGCCGCTATAGGCTCAAGAGCAGGACCGGTTCCATCTCCTCTAGAAATAGCAAAGTTATGAGGCTGCAAGCTGTGTGGAAGAAGCAATTGCTGAGGCCCCAATAAACACTGACATCTTATTTTTACCAGAGTGGCAATCCCAGGAGGGATGTAAGCAGAGCAGGCCATAGCTTGTACTTGCAAGCCTTTTCTTAAGTGTCTTTGGATGACCTGTTACATAACTGAGTCAGAAACCAGCAGGCAGGAGCTGGAGGACCTCTTTTAGGTCACAGACTTGTTAGGTGAGTAGCCTAGTTGAAATATGCAAAGTCCTGGTGCTTCCTGCATTATGAGAAGCGAGGCTTGTGTCTCTATACAGGACTTCCGTGTGAAAGGCAATGAATTCTGCAACCCACACTTTCATTGCCTCCTTCCCTAAATTGGTTTCCCGCAGGGGGTAAAAAAACTGGGTCACATGTGGAGAATGGGCTCATGTCAAATGGGAACACTGGATGGATTTTTTTAGCAGGCTGAGGCATCTGAGAAGCTATTGGCTGGAGGACGATGCTGCCTGCACGGGGCTGTACCCACAGTCTGACCTGTGTGGCCCAGTGCCATTGGCAAATCTATTACCTTCAGCCAGTCTTGTACATTATAGGATGGCAAGAAGATTCAATAGCTCATGGGTTTATGGCTTTGTGACTCAAAGAACTATAATCTTATGCAGGGCTGTCACCTCGTGCCTCCTGGGAGGAGTGAGTGATGACTGTTCATCATTCATTTCCTTTAGGTCACGGCTTGGAGGTGTCTAAGTAATGAAGCAACCCTGGCAGTAGAAAGGGATGTGCTCTCCCATCATCTAACCAAATATACCGGGCACCTAAGAGCTGCACCAGTCAGCTGATTTCATCCTGCTCTGCTTTCCCAGGACCTTGGAATGTCTCAAAATCTATAGAGACATTTATAGACACCCGCAGTCGGGACAGAGTATGGGCCATGTGTGCGACTGTAAATGTTCTGATGGACACATAGGGAACAGGGGTTAGCTTTGGTTAGCTTGACCAGCACATTATATTTAACCCCTTTATTCAGAATAACCATATTTCACTATATAACTAACGTGAGCCACTGTCAAGTGGATTTTTACACCATGTAGTGTATCTTCAACAATCCGTTATGTGCTTTCCACCCCAGCACACCTCACAATCGCTTCAGAGGCTGAGCAGGCATGGCCTCCCTGTTGGGGCAGCCAGCTCTGCAGTGGATGAGTGCAGGCCTTACTCCCCCTCCCCCCGGGTCTTGTGTCTGTGAGGCTGAGCAGGCATGGCCTCCCTGTTGGGGCAGCCAGCCCTGCAGTGGATGAGTGCAGGCCTTACCCTGGTCTTGTGTCTGTGTCCTAGGAGAGAGCAGGAGAACAGACTGAGCAAGTAGCATGGCTGTATTTTGTGTGGAATGTGGTGGGCTCTTAGAGCCAAGACAGACAGTGTCTATGCGTGTGTTGAGTGTTCATGTGTACACATAAGAAGAAAAGGAGTGAGAGAGATGAAAGCAAGAGAGGGAGAGTCAGAAACAGAGAAAAGAGGAAAAAGAGATGGGGTGTGGAGAATGACATAGAGAAGAAAAGGAGAGAGAAACAGGTATCGCTCTGTTCTTTGTGCCTTCAAGCTGATAACTTTCCTCATCCCCTAACGATGGAAGGTGTTTTGTGTTTTGTTTTTCTCTCCTGACGGTTTAAAGCATATGGTGTATGCATACATGTAGATGCACACAAGCCCATGTGCATTTAAAGAGAATGAATGATCTTGTACCTGTATCTCTGGAACCACATTCTGAGGGACACAAAGCTGTCCCCAAACTTTTCCATCTGCTTTCTGAAGCTGTGGACTGAAGAGGAAAGGAAGATGGCTTGAGTGGAGATAGAAGAAGATGTCTGTGGTGTCCTTTCTTCACTGCTGTCTGTGTTGGAGCCAGAGAGGGCTCCGCTTATAATGACAAAATGGACAATGGGCATCAGGTCAGGCTCCACCAAGGCACTGCGTTCAGTGAAGGGGCACCGGCCACGGCCGTCATCTCAGCCCTGTCCTGAGTGGTCAACTGTCTTAGCCACGTGGCAGAATGTCTCTGCACTCCCCTCGTTTTAGCAATCAGTTCCCTCTGAACTTGGAGGTTTGTGCTTGGGAGCAACTTGGCTTCTCACTTTTATGAAAACAGAAATATGCATCTCACATAAAGATCAACAGCAGGTTAGATTTTCCTCGTGTCTCTTTTTAGAATCCTTGAACATCATGGTTGCTCCAGGCAGCCTCATGTTGACAGTACATTCTGCTATAGAATTTCCTAAAGTCAGTCAACTGTAAGTCAAGAGGCTTTTCAGGCCCACTTAAGGAATGCTTAACTGAATAAAACCACACTTTGCCTGCCTGACTAAATCCAAGGATCCAGAAAATTTTATTTAGTGAAGCTCTAAATATTACCACTTGGGTGCTTCTAAGAATCTCCAAATCCTGTTTAGTTGTTCATTTCTTCTTGGCCTTGGATCATTTGAGCACTACTTTCACCCCACAGCTCAGAGCCCTTTATAGACTCTGTGGCTGTATAATCAGCTTGTGAGGCGGGCAGAGCTGCCAGGAATGGGCAGAATGAGGCTGCCTTGGTTTCCTCTCTGTTGCTATGGGAAATGCCCTATCAAAAGCAACTTAAGAAAGAAAGGGTTTATTTTAGCTCACAATTCGATGTCACAGTCCATCGCAGAGTACAATTTTGGGGACCAGGAGCTTGAGGCAGTGAATGAGCGCAAGGCCTAACCCCCCTGGGTCTTGTGTCTGTGTCCTAGAAGATGAGGATCATCAGGGACCTATGCTGCTATAATCGGACCTTTGGAGAACAGGAGATTGAGCTCTGGAGTGCAAAGAATGGTTGTGAACCCCAGTGGCTCTGAGGCCATTGAAAGTTTAATTGTCCCAGCACAGCTTTCCTGGACTTGTAACAATGAGTTTAAATCTTAACACACAGACATTGTTCCTGCCCTGGGGTAGAAAGAGGTGGCAAAGGATGTTTCAAAGATTGAAGCTAGAAGGCTCCACTGACAATTTTTTTTCTAAGCAGTGCCATGGGTGGATGAGGCTCTTTGAAATGTTCTAGAGACTTCTTCTAGGACTGGTAATATATCCTGAATTGCAATATTGATTAGTTGACAATGTAATGAGGGAGACAATTTTTATTTAAACCCAAATTGACTTGATAACAGCAGCTTTTCTTGCCTTCTTAGAGAGTAGAAATCACACTGCAATCTCCACAGCCTTCCTTGTATGTTAGGAAGAAAGAAACAAGTATTTGGAATGAAAGCACCATCACTTAGAGATGCCTAGAATCCAATGGAAGAAGGTGGGGGGGCAGGGAAAGAGGGGAGGGGAGAGGAGGAAGGAGAGAAAGAGACAGAGAGAGAGAGAGAGAAGATTTTGCACACACAAAGGATTCTTTGTGTGATGGGAGATGTGGGTTGTGAAGCAAACCAGATGATGGACACAGGAGTCAGGGAGGTGAGAACTGTCAGGGGGTTTAGAAGCCAGAAGTCTGAGTGGTCTGTTATGCCTGGCGCTTGACTAAGAGGGGGTTGTGTCACTCAGGGGAAGGGAGCCTCCACAGGCAGTCTGGGGTGGGAAGAGGGTGCTGGGAGGTTTGGGGTTCTGCTGAAAGTCAAATGTGATATGCAGAGATCTCCAGGAGACTTGGGCGAGGGCTCAAGACAGCAAGAGAACATCTTGATGAACACTCAGTAAGGAGTGTTCCAAGAAGGCTCATCTGATGCCAAGGCCGCCCTAACCAGCGGGACAGACCACCCCTGTTGCTCAGAAGCCTGAAGCATCTGGAACACAGCCACAAGTTAACTAAAGACATGCAAGGGGGGACGGGCTACAGAGAGACAGGCTGGAGAGAAGACTGCAGATGTCTGAGCAACCAAGAGAAGGGCTGAGGGAGAGCATGGCCACGCTCAGGGTGGGCCTTGTTAGGATTCTGGGGGGCAAATTTGGAACCAAAAGACAGAAATAGTAGGGGGCAGTAACTTGGCCTCATCTACAGCAATTAGACCACAGTGGTTGAACAAGAAAGAGACTTTCATCAGTACTGAAAGCTCTTGTCCCCCACCGTGGAAGTCGGGGCAGAGAAGGTGAGTGTCTAGCATGGATAAGATGACCTTGGCTTTTGTGATGAGTCTTGCTAATTGTCAACTCGACAAGCTGTAGAGTCACCTGGTGTGTGGGCCTCTGAGCATGCGTGTTGGGAATCATATAGACAGTGCTGACTCATGTGAGAAGACTTGTCTCAGATGTAGGCAGAGCTGTTCATCTTCACTCGTTAACACAGACAATATTTATGGACACCTGCTGGGTATACCAGAAACTTGGATGTCTGTGAGAACACAGCAGGGTGGGACAGACTCCACCATCATTCAGCTAAAAGCATACCAGAGCAGTTGAATGTAATGCTGGTACAGGGAACACAGACACATCTGGGCCACGGAAACTTTAATGCCAGTTGTTTTTCTTAAGGAACAAGATAAACCTTCTCTGCCCTCTTGGCTGTGGGCTGTCACCCAGGGCTTCTTCACACACTTTGCAAGGAACGTTTTTGAGTATTTTGTCTTGGTTGTTGGGATGGTGTATGGAGTTCTCCTCTGTGGCATTTTCCTCCAGGTCAGGGGTGGTGTAAAGCAAAGCTACTGATTTATTTTGAACTAGACACCTTATTCCATCTTTTTACCATGCTGCATGATTTGAGAATAGCTTTTCCACCAAGAGCCATCTGTGCTACCCTCGGAGCATTGTTCTCTCTGTAAGTTGTCCTGTTTACCCAGCCGTGTTCACAGCAGGAAAAGAAAGTGTGCTACAAAGCTCTTGGGAGATAATTCTCTCCCACTCTAGGAGCAAGCCCTGTTCTCACAGGACGCATGTTTTGATGTGTTAAAATCCTGCCATCTCCTGAACACCCTCATCCTCGTGGACATCTCGTGACTTCCATCCATCCCACGGCTACCTGGGGAGGCTGAGTGCTTCCTGTCCTCCCTGACATTTTGTTAATACACTTAGCAGCTAGTGCTCTCAGAGAGCTAAGCAGAGGGTAGACCATGGGTCAGAATCAAGTGGGCGTGCCTTGGCCACACCAGAAGGAAAAAATTCAGAAAGACAATCAAGGGACGTGTACCTGGACATGAAGGATGGCTAGCAGAGCCCACACCTGAGCCCTGAGATGGTGGCCATTCAAAGAAAGCCTTCTTTCTGTGTTGCTCTGGCTGCATGATGTGCGTGGATGTCCTACGGGAAGTGATGTAGAGGTGGGATCCTGGGCTCAGGGTCCATCAGCACCTATCTATGGGGCCTCAGGAACAGGGGAGAGAGAAACAGGGCAGAGGGACACAGGGTATCTTGGAGGTACTCTGCCTGTTCTAGGCTGTTCAGTTAAGCTTTGGGTTAAAGTCAAACAAATCTCCCAGGGCAGGGGCCCAGATGGTATTTAATATTTAAATGTCTCCCAGGTGACATTTAATAACAATCACAGTGGCTGATGTGTGATCACGGGCTTTGAGACACTATTATCCTGGTGGTGTGGGGAACCACACCCTCACTCTGCAATGACAGATTCCAGAGACTCAGTTTTCCAGAAAGGAATACTGGTATAGGGAAAAGGCCAAGATGGCTGGAGTACTGAATTGGTGTGAGACAGTGGTTTTAAAAGTCCCCGATCATGAAAAATTCTGCCCTTTTCCCTCAAAGGCTGGTTCTCAAGAGAGTTTCAGGAGCTGGAGAGATGGCTCTCTAGTTGGAAGCATTGGTTGCTCTTGCACATGACCTGAGTTCAATTCCCATCACCCACACGGCAGCTTAGGACCATCTGTAACTCCTGTTCCAGCTCCTTCTTCTGACTTCCGTGAGCATGTGGTACACATACATGCACGCAGGCAAAACCCACATACACTTCTAGGCTATTGCCTTTCTCCTAATTAGCCATCTTTTGGTTGAGGACACAAAGCCTTATCTAATCTTGGGGCTACCCCTTCTTCTGATCATAGATTCAGACTGCCAGGAACTCTCAGGCTGGAAGGACTGTGAGAAAGGCAGGCACCAGTGAGCCGCTGGAGGAGAGAGGGACCACCGCCTCTTTGGGCTACTGCTCTGTGACTCTCTAATGAACGCTGAGTGTGCCTCATACTGAACTTGACCATAATAATCATTTCTTACCATGGCAGAAGGCTGAGGCAGCTAGTCACTTTGCACCTGTGGTCAGAAAGGAGAGATGAAGCTGGTGCTCTGCTCATGGTAAGCTTGTCATTCAGACAAGGACTTCAGCTTACAGGATGGCACTGCCCAGTCAGGACAGGGCATCTTCACCCCGTTAGACATCTTTGGAAACATCCTCACAAACACACCCAGAGGCATCTCCAAGGTGATTCCAAATTCTGTCCAGTTGTCAGTGAAGACTAAGCTGTCCGTGTCTGGTGAGTATTTGTTGAAACAACAGAATCTTTTAGTACCCTATTTTTATACATGCATTGATTCCAATGCCCATGCTAGCCAGAGAAGTATCCTGGTCCTGTGTGATGTTTAGTTATTTATATGTTTGTTTCTTTATGTATATGTAGAGTACAAGTGTGTGTGTGTGTGTGTGTGTGTGTGTGTGTGTGTGTGTGAGATGCGTACATGTGTCTATAAGTATGTATATTCACATTTGTGGAGGCTAGAAGTTGATGTCAGATGTCTTCCTCAATTATTCTCCCACTTAGATATGCAGACAAGGTCTCTCACTTGAATCTGAAGCTGGCCAGCTTGCTCAGGGTGGGGTTGTGAACCTTCTGTCTCTGCCTTCTTACTTGTGGGATTATAGGTACTCGCCACACCCACACAATCTGCATGCAGTGCTTGGCACGTGAGCTCCAGATCCTCAGGCTTGCGTGTCCAGTTCCTCACCACTGAGCCAGTTCTTCACCACTGAGCCATCTTCCCAGCCCTTGACGGTTTCACTATGATATAAAAATCATTCTCAAGGCCCTGGTGGGTACAGTAAGGCAGATACCAAGTTTTAAAAAAAAAAAAATGTGTCAGGAAGGCAGCTATTAGAAGGACCAGGCATGGTCCATAATGCCACAGGTAGACACCCTCAATGCCCAATGGCTGTGACTTTGCATCTGGTTTTATGAAGCAAAACCTGAGTGTAGGAAGAGATGTACCTTTTGTTTTTCTTTCTTTCTAGAAACTAGTGGTGTGAGCTGTGGCCTTTTTCATGGCCGACTGCCTCTTGGCAAAATCCCAGAAAACCACAGACACTAAGTAGCCTGTGGTCTGCTGTGTGCTTTGTGGAGTCTGAACAGCTCCTTGGATCAGCTGGTGGCAGGCCTTGCTGGGTACTGCTGAGCCAACAGCAGTTCCCAGTAGTGTGTCCCACCACTCATAGGAGGTGTGGTGGCGTGGGGGAGGGGGTTGGTTGGGAGGAATGTCAGAGGGAGGGAAGAACAGCTAAACTGCTCAGGCTGTTTTTTAAAGAAAACATTTGCGAGGAACACACACACACACACACACATACACACACACACAAATACACTGAATGTATATGTGTAGATGAAGAAGTACCGTAGACACAGCTAACTCCTGTGGTGGCCCATGGGAGGCATTTTCCAGCCCCCAAAAGACAATTGGATTTGCTTCTCTTGGAAATTCCCTATTGTGTTTAAGCCTCTCACTCTAAGCACGGCTTTGGCTGAAAATGAAAATGCCCTCTGACCCAATAACTTCACTCCAAGGTGAATAACAAAGGTTGATCTGGAAAGACATTCCTGGCAGGGTTACTTAAGATGGAAAAATATGCAAAGTTCCAAATGCCTAGCAAGGAGGAATGAGTCACAACATACCAATGCCTGAGCACAGGGGCAGCAAATTAAAGATTTACCACACATACAAATATTTAGAATACATTCTTAAGGGACAGAGGGACACAAAATTTTGCTTTCTGCCACACTATAGTTATAGGGGATATAAAAACACATGTACATGTCCTGTGCAGACCTCCACTTTCTCCAATTTAGCTGGATCTCTGTACCCTCTGACCAAGATCCCCCAAAGACACCTTATCTCCAGCCTAGGGTGACTGTTCCTCTGCTCTCTGCTGTACTGAGGTTGACACTAGTGAGCACAGGGAGTATCTGACCTTTTTCTTTTACCCATTCGCCTCCATTTCCGTCTTTTTTGCTCACATTGCTTAGGGTCCCAGTGATGGCTGCCACACCCTTCCGTGTGGGCTGCCAATCGATTCGACTAGGTCATAGTAAGTAACACATGTATGGATGAAAATGTCTGCTAAGGTCTGCCTCACCACAGTGACCATTTACAACTGGTTGACGTCCACACCCTCCGGAAGAGACCCGCTGGTGGAAGCGAAGAAAGCACCCTCACGATGAGCATGGGCACAAAGAACAAGAGTCAGCTCCCCTAGAAGGCTGAAGTTCTTGACGCGCTTAGACAAGTTGGGCTTGTCAGCAACAAACACAAGCAAAATGAGAGACCAGGAAAACAAGTACTTCTCACTTAGACCCATTTTCTTTCTTCTTAAAGAGCTTGTCTGTCTTCCAGAACCAACGAAATAGGGACTTCTGAGTGATCCCCGAATGATTTCTTATCAGCAGAGTCCATGATGACAGAAAGTGGGCTGTGTGCTGTTGCCGGCTATGTGCCCCTCAAAGATTCACCCCCACACGTGTGCGAAAGCGAGCACTTACCTGTGTGCACAGAGCTGAGTGTGGGACACACCAGTGAGTACAGCTATGTCATGGCTCCTCTCTCAGATCTGTGGTTGAAATACCCCGATAAAAGCAACTTAAGGAGGAAGAGTTCATTTTGGCTCATGGTTCTAGAGGGACACAGTCCACCACGGAGTGACGACATGGCATCAGGTAGGGAAGGCATGGCGGCAGGAAGAGGCAGCTGGCTGATTACAGCTGCCAGAGAGGGAAGAGGAAGTAGGGCTGGCTATAAAGGTCCGAGGCCCGCCTCCAGTGACTCACTTCCTCTAGGGAGGCTCCACCTTCTAACAGCTTCACAACGTCCCCAGTGTCACCAGCTAGGAATCAAGTTTTCAAATATTTGAGAGATATTCCAAATTCCCATCACAGCAGACCCTCCCAGCCTTTTGCCGGCAGAGCTTACACACCAGCAATAAGCAAAGCATCTTGGATGTTGCTTTTATTTTTTTTACCCCTTACTGTTGTGATACTCAGACTTAATAAGGAGAAGGCAAAGAGGAAGGTGGGAAAGCCATGGTGAGATTGATGTTAATTCACTGGGGACAGTGTCATATATGAATCCTGAGAGAGCCAGGATGACACAGGGATGGGAGGTGGGAACAGGGCTGGCTCTGAGCCAGGTACTGCTTTGTTTTGCCCTCAGGTCCCAACTGTGCTGAGACCTTTGGATTAGGACATCTGGGTGGGCCGGTATCAGGAGGCCGCCTACTCTTTATTTCTCTAGTTCTATATGGGGGCACAGGACTTAGAGGTGCTTGGTAGCTTACTCATAATTACCTAAGTCCTAGTGACTCCCCATTCTCCTCATCTTCTTGCCTTGAGAAGGCTGCCCCAATTATTTCACACTGAAATCTAATCATGGCCAAAGCCATTTGGGGCCAGGCAAGAAGCTGTTTCCTCCCTCAGAAGTTGGATTCTTAGCAGAATATTCTCTCAAAATGCAGCTTAGTTTTTCTTAAAGATGGATCAAGGTTCTATTAGATCATATTTGTGGAGGAAGAACCTACAGCCTCTATCAAAGCTGTGGAGACAGGCGTGATACTGTGGGAGGAGACTCTCAGAGCCAGAAGATGGCCAACCAGCTGAGAAATACCATCTCCTGAGCAAGACACAGCCATGGAAACCATAGACAACTCCAGATTCCTGTCTGCTTCTGCGAAAGAAAGGGCCCATCTATAGCATGGCGAGTGTGGAGGAGGGGCTTGGGGCCCCACTCTCGATGCTGAACTATTTCCTGGGGATAAATTCATAGAATTGCTGGTGACCCCATCAGGCTCCAAGGACAGCCCCAATCTCTTAACAGTCACACAAATGGCTCAGGTAAAGCAAATGGGTCTCACAACAAACCCAAAAGTTGTGAATCTAGGAAAGTGACAGGCAGGGAGAAGGAAGGTAGATAGAAGTGGGGGAGAGGGTCCAGTGGGGAGGTGGCCAGAACACACTGTAAATACGTATGAAATTGTCAAAGGACTAACATCAAATAATAACCAACAACAGCCGTGGGAAAGCGAGGTAAAGCATGAATTCCTTTCTTCTTCCTATCCTTTTGGATTTCATTTATTGGATAGAATTTATTTAAGGGACCGACTTCCCAAAGGCTAGAAGAGTCCTAGTCACCTTTGGCATTTTATGAGCTGACAGGCAATGCTCTACTTAGCAGGCCTCCTTAGCTGTCTCAGAGAGCAGTAAAGCCAACAGCAGTGTGTGTGTGTGTGTGTGTGTGTGTGTGTGTGTGTGTGTGTGTCAAAGAACAACCTCAGCTGTCATTCTTCAGGTGCCTCCCACCTTTTCCGAGACAAGCATCTCTCAATGACCTGGATCTTGCCAAGTAGTTTGGGTGAGCAGGCCAGCAGGGCTCAGGGATCCTCCTGTCTCCACCTCCACAGTACTGATGTTACAAGCACCTGGATTTTTTTCCCCATAGTTTCTGGCAATCAAACTCAGGTCCTCAAGGTTGCCTGGAGAGTGCTTTGTTGACAGAGCTCTCCCCTGTCCCAACAAGATGCTCAGGTTCTCCTCCGTCCTCACTCAGTCTGAGGCTGGTTAGGCTGTGTGTGAGGCAGTGAAGGCAGGAGACTGGAAGGATCTTGCTCAGCATCTGCAGAAGCAGAACAGAGGGAGCCTGGTGCTCTCAGGTGGCAGAGGCAATCTCCCCTCCTCCACCCAGCCCTTCTACTGCTCAGGCCACTTCCCTTTATCTACTTCCCCCTCTTCCCTCTCTGGTGGAGCAACTTTCCCTGATGGGAGCCGTGAACCACCCACTTGCAAGCCTCAGGGATGCAGCTGCCTCCACCCCACAACCACCACCCACGAAGAAAGGAGCCCAGACAAACACCGGCCTCCCTCCCTCAGGCCTTGCCACCCCAGGCCTGGAGATAATCGACTTTTTCACTCACTCTTCACACATCACCTCTGTACCCAAGCTGATGTCTGTCATCCCTCCTCCCCTGCCTCTGGCATGCTTCCTCCCAGCTGTGTCTGGGTACAACTTTCCTGTTGACTGAGGCACCACTGAGCTACTCGAACCAGCCTGAGAACAAAGTCATCTTCTAGGGCAGGTTAACTTCACTCCAGTGGCAGGCCCCAAAGGCCATTTGAGGAGCTCATGACATGACAAGGACCTGCAGGGAGATCGATGGTATTAGGAGGTCTGGCCTTGGGGAAGTGATCAAGTCCTCTGAAGAGGCTGGAGCTTATGCTAGTCATCTGAACACACTGAAAGGAAGCCTTACCTTTGAACCAGGAAGTGAACCGTCACCGGACTCCAGCTCTGACTATACTTCCTTCTTATGCTTCCAGCCTCCAGAACTGCAGGAACAAGCTTCGGTTGCTTACAGGCAACCAGCTTGTAGCATTTTGTTATAGCAGCTCAAAAAGACAGTGTGGGATGATGGTCAAGATAATAAGAATGACCGTCCTTAGCAGACTCTTCATGTAGTAAGCGTGAGCAGTCACCGTTTAATTCACATGTGACCCAGGCACTGGTGCGACCCCTCTTCTGTTTAAACAGTGAAACAGGCTCACACTGTTACCCTTTCGTTTATTTGAGCTTTTCTCCTTGGCTAACTCTTTCTCCGCGATGAAGAATCTCCTACCCCATAGTCACAATATCTTCTCTAAGCCGCAGGCATGAACTGTGGTACCATGATTGGTGGGTGCCAGAGAAAGACTTTCATGGCCAAGAAAAGGCCTGGGAGAGAACTGGTTGGTAATTACTTTGAATCACCTAAAGGAATGTCAGGCCCCAACCAAAGTCTGAACTGGCTCCGAAGGCTGCAGCCCAAGGGGGAGAAGGAGGCACAGTAGACAGTGGGGAACTGGGCTCCAGGGCTGGGTGCTATTCTGCACGCTGCTGCTAGAGTGCTCCCAGCGTGACCTGTTCAGGGGTCCTCTGGGGCATGTTCCCTGGCCCATGCTGAGAAGCAGGGCCAAAGATGGCATGGGCAGTCTCCAAGTCTCAAAGGCCGGGTGCTGGCATGACCTGCTGTAGCTGACGCTTGGGCATGGGGACACTCCTGCTGTCACCTGGTCTTAGCCCTCTGACAGGCCCTGTCTCCATCTCTGCTCTGTGCTCAGGGCACTGCCTCCTGTCTCCTCTTAGGACATGCTCTCTGCCTGTGCTCTCCTCTTCCTCCCTGTGTTTCTATGGCTCACGGCCTCCCTACCTGTGACTTCCTGTGGGATTGTCCTCTTATTAGAGGCCTGGGCTATGTAAAACATACCTCTTGCCACGCCACCCACGGCCCTCCACTGCCCTTTGCCCCACTGTTTCTCCTCAGTGCATCCCTCATTTCCATTCCAGCAGGTTCTGTGTCATGTGCTATCCCTCAGAAGTCCCTCAGCTGCAGTTGACTGCTGGTGACTCCAAGCCTGGCGTCGTAGTGGGCTATAACAAAGTCCCACAGGCTGGGAAGCTGAGAGACAAAAGAACATCATTATCTACAGCTGTGAAGGCTGAAAAGTTTCCAACCAGTGGAGGCCCATTTGGCATCTGTCGAGAGTCTGCTTCCTAGTTCGTAGGTGATGGGTTCTAGCTGTAAACTTACATGGTGGAGGGTGATGTGGAAGCTCTCTGGGGTCTCTTCTGTAGGGGCACGGATCTCATGAATGCTCTGCTCTTGTGATCTGGTCACAACCTACCCAAGATCTATCTCCAAAGGCATCATTTTGGGGGAAGACAAACAGGTACAGCCTAGCAATGCTTTTGTTTTCTGCTAAAATACTATTAAGGCCTTCCATGTAGCAGGGAATTAAAAATATATGTTGCTAGGGGGGGAAAATCTATAAGGAAGACAATTTATTACACCCATACCTGTAATAACAGAGGCTTGGAAGAATGTAAGTTTCCCTGGACAGGTGACCAGGAGTACCTTAGTTACTACTCAATTGCTATGAGGAGACACCTTGACCAAGGCAAATTTAGTTTGGGATCTTGCTTACAGTTTTAGAGGGTGAGTTCATGATCATCATGTTGGGAAGCAAATATGCATGGCACTGGAGCGGTAGGTACGAGCCTGATCCATGAGGAACAGGCAGAGAGAGGAGTGGGAAAGGAGAGAGGGAGGGAAGGAGGGAGAAGGGGGAGGGGCTGTGGGCCTGTGAAACCCCCTCCCAGTGACACACCTCCTCCAACAAAAGCGCCCAATCCTTCCCAAACAGTTCCACTAACTGGTGACTAAGCGTTCAAGTACGTGAGCCTGGGGGCCATTCTCACTCAAACCACCGCTGCCTGTGAACTGCGGTGTTGCCTGTGATGGAGCCATCACACCCAGAAAAAGGAAGGTGGCCTCAGGCCACAAATGGGGTGAGAGCTAAGGAGGAAGACTGTGGTGAAGTTACAGTTCCTGAGGGAGGAAATGTGGATATGTGAAAAGACAATGGTGTGTGGAGGTAAAGATGACAGACATACAAAGGCTAAAATTCAAGTAGAGCCCTTCCCAGGGAAGCTCTCGAGTCAGGGAAGGAAGCTGAGGAGGCTGAAGCTGAGAGGACCTGCTTACAGTCAGGCTTTGGAACCACGTACTGAAGCAGACTTCAGGAAGATGTGTTCATTCCATATCAGAAACACGTAAGAGGAGTTATTTCAGGTAATTTCAAAATCAGTCATTTGATGACATACCGCAGAGGGCTAAGGAAAAAGAACTAAATGGAAACAAAAGCAAAGCTACGGAAAGGCTGAGCAGCATTTCTGGTAGCCATTTTGTCTTGTTCCCTGACTAGGCTGTTCATCATGGAGAGAGGGCAGGATTTTGTGTCACCAAGACTATGTCTTTCAGCCTTGGAGAATGGAGATGGAGAATTAATGTCAGCGAATATGAGTAGAAAGCTATAGTATTTGGCATCTGGATGGGGTATCAGTGTATAAATCAAGGTAAGTTGTATCTGAAATTGTATCCTGAGCCTGGATTGACCAGCACCCTGAGAGCCCTAAGTACCATTTTTTGCAAAACAGAGACAAGGTTTTGTGGGGAACGGTTGGCTTAGATATTAAGGTGAGAAAAACACAGACTACACTTAGCACTCACTATGACATCAAGCCAGAGAGTATTAGATCCTATTGTGGCACATGTAAAGGCCTCAGGAGCAGACAGGCTAACTGAGCCATAGTGATGGGAAGCAGATCTGGTTGCCTGAAGCCCCATTCAGGGATAGTATAACAGTATAAGAGAAATAACCTTCCATTTCCCTGTTGGGGGACCTTGAACCTCACACTGAGGTCTGTTTGTTTGATGGCTTCCAGATGGCTGGTCAGGTGACTATTTAAGGTCTTCCTGAGATGGTCAGGAAGGGCAGAAACTAACACCAGCCTTTCCAGTCTCTCCTCCCCCTCTAAATAGTGTCTTCCCCTCATCTCTCCATGTTGTGACCTGTTGCTTGACCTTGTCATAAAGAGTTTACCATCCCCAAGCCCTAAGCTTATTTGGTGATCTCCTTCCCCAGCTCCTAAGTATTCAAGTGAGTCCAGGCCTTTCCATTCTGAGAGGTGTTACTCCCTCCAAAGCTCAGTGGTGCCCGTGAGAAGATGGTACTCTCCTGGGTGCTCCCATTGCTGATTCCCCAACACCCAGTGGATCAAGAGCTATTGATTCTGCTTTGAACTTGACCTTTTTTGCTCGGGGGTTGTCAGGACTGCTCTGTGCAGCTGCCTATGAACCTCCTTTGGATTACAATGAGTTTCTACCCTGCCCACTAGATCTCTCCTCCACAAAGCAGCAGCTGACCTCATACAGGATGCAAGTCATGCTAATGCCCTCATACACTAGCCTCCTGACTGTCTATGCTTGGTCCTATAGATTTCTACCCCTTACTGCCAGACTCAGGCTTTCATTCCATACTCTTTGCTTGGCACCTTGGAAACACCAGCTTCATTTTCTCAGAGGTCTTGAACCCTAGTGTTTCCGCTTTTGCAATGTCTCCAATGCATGCTGTCGCCCCACCCCTGACAGAGACCCCATTTTCGGCTCTCACTGATCTCTCGGGACCCACATTTAACATCAGCCCCTCACACTGCCTCCCCTCTGGCCCTCCTGCCTGGATAGTCAGAGAAAACAAAAGTCCATGGACAGCACCTGTATTCTTTACTTCTATTTCTGTGATAAAATACCTGACAAGAAGAGTTGATGGGAGGAAGGATTTATTCTGGCTTATTCCACCATGATGGAGAAGACATGGCAACAGGCAGGGACTGAATGGCAGCAGAGGGACAGCTGGTCACATCTGCCATCATGAAGCAGACAGTAAACAGGAAGTGAGGCTGGACTATATGCCTCAACGTCTGCTCTCACTGAGCCACCTCCTCCAGCAAGGCTCTACCTCCTACCAGTTCCACAACCTTCCCGAACAGTTCAACACTTGGCCGGACACCTAGTTCAAGCACTGAGGCCGTGAGAAGCAGCTCACATTCAAACCATCACTCTCTGTTAAGGCCTGTCCTCCATGCCTCTCTCCCACTTGTACACACTAACATCTATGTGGCTGTATTGTCTGTTCATTCTTGTCGCCCCATAAAACCGTGAGGTCCAGGGAACAGGAGCCTGTCACGTCTGTTACCTGCCACTTTATCTTTCAAATATTTATTGGGAGAAAGAGTGAGTGAGTGAGTGAGTGAGTGAATGAGCGACTCCCTCCTTCTCGGGGCTTATGTATATCAATGCTTTGGTTAAACATCCTTAAAGCCCTCCAGTTTCCTTCTGAGACAAAGAAATCCATCTTCCTTGCCTCTAGAGGCTTGCCTGCCTGCCTGCCCTCAATCTACTTTCCAGCTCATTGCCCACTACCATCACGCGCCTGTCACCACTTCTGCAGCAGCCTGTCACCTACCACAGTCCCGTTCCCCCATTTAAGCCTTGAGCACCCCTCACCTTCAACTCTAAGAACCCCTTTACAACTGTGGTCCCTCCTGTTATAGAAGCCGAGGACATTTGCTGTTACACTCTGAAGCTTGTGTCTCTCCCCACCTTCTAGCAAGCAAACACTTGCATGCCTTCCTTTCCCATCAGATCATAAGAAGGCCAGTCTCTTGGCTTCTCTGTATCTTTCCAGGTTTTCAGCTTCTAGGAGCAGCTAGAGAGATGTTTACAGCATTAATGGCTGTGTTTGTCTGGAGGGCGAGCATCAGCGGTATAAGCCATTGCCTTGTGGATCATCTCAGAGTTGCTAGAACCTTGCTTTTTATTTTTAATTCTGTGTATATGTGCGTGGCAGTTTGTGCACATGCAAGCATAGGTGTCAGGAGTCCAGAAGAGGATGTCAGATCTCCTGGAGCTGGATACACAGACAGCTGCTGCATTCCTAATATGAGTGTCAGGAATTGAACCAGGGACCCCTGAAGAGTGTTGAGTGCTCTTAACCACTGGAGCCATCACTCAAGTCCCTGTTTAAACCTTCCTATGTAGGATTTCTATGAAGCCTTTAGTATCGGGATCCTTGGGAGGCCATCTCTGAGGAAAAACAATGGGAGCAGGAGGCAAGGCCTCCCGGTGCATGGTGCCCCTTGCTCAGCCTGGTCTCTGAGTTGCCTTTGTAGATGGAAAGGCGGCATGGCCTTAGCAGAGAGAAGACAGACTGCTTTCATTTATCTTACATTATACTTCAGAACCTAAATATAAATATTCCAGCCCTTCATCTCAGCATGATTTGGTTATGGAAACATAATTGGAATTGTTTGAGAGATGCAGGCAGCTTCTATTTTAGTCCTGGCACAGGAAATTTGTCCTTTGTCCATTTTTGCAGTTTTGATTTATGTGAGGTTAAAAATTCATAACACAGGAGCCAACCTCAAGCAAATATTGTTTCTTGCATGAGCCAATTCAAACAGTCTTTCTACTAAGGTTTCCTGTTCAAAGACTCTGAAATGAAGGTTTGAGCTGCCACAGATCTAGTTGATTGACAGAAAAGCCCTTGTTGGGTGCATAGGCAGGGGGCTCATCCCAGGTTAGAAGGAGAGAATAAGGAGCTCTCTCTCTCTCTCTCTCTCTCTCTCTCTCTCTCTCCCTCTCTCTCTCTCTCTCTCTCTCCTCATGTTTGCTGTCTTGTTTAATCCTCCCATGGTCCTATGATGGAGCCCAGTTATCTTTACCTTCCAGAAGCAGGGGCAGAGGCAGGTCCAGGAACCTGCCTGAACAGCCTCCGCTGTGGGCGAATGGCCAGGCAGCCTGCTCTGACTCTTGGGTGCATGTCCAACATCCAGTGCATGAATGCATGGCGGGTGATGAATCTGTCTATGGTTCACTTGCTCTTTACTTTGCTACCAAATGCAGAATCCCAACTTGCAATCCATGTCATTCCAAAGACTTTAACAGAGCTGGGAAACTTCATGTTCTTTCCGGAAATAATATGTTTGGGCCGTAAATAGAGCATGAACTGTGCTCTGTAGTGTTTTATGCTCAGAAGGCTCCATATCTTGCCATGGCCAGGTACAGGCCCACTCCCATAGCTCATGGATACTGAATGTTTCACTTTGCTTCAACCTCACAGGGCTCTCAAATACTCTGTGGACAAGCCCAAGCACACACATCACTGATTATCGGGACGAAGCATCAGAACCTGAAATCTGGTCAAATCAGTGTCATCTGCAAAAGTCTGCAGGGTGTCACAGTAGCACCGCCCCAGGACCCCAGGCTCACCAGGACACTATGTGGGCTCACAGCCTGGAGAGCAAATATTGGCTGCACACAGTCAATTTAAAACTTTCCCCGAGATACTAAGATGCTAACCCATTCTAAGGATGGGCAGCAGTGCAGCCAGACATGGAGACTAGATGGAGAAAGGGTGAAGGGATAAACACATGATGGGTTTACTTGCCACCGAGGGCTTCACCCTCAGGCGGTGCAGGGTTTAAGTGGATGCTGCCACATTGGAGACTCAGCAGGCTCCATCTAAGCTCCCGGGCCTCTGTGATAAAAAGAGAGCATAGATTTCCTGGTCAGTGTTGACCTGGACAGGCTCCTCCACTTCCTTCCCAAATACCCCTGAACAGGAAAACTGCCAGCAACTTTGCAAAGAATAGCCAAGACTGGACCTCGAGTTTTGGGTGATTCTATGGGTTTGACTGAGAAACATGGCAGACTCCCCCCCCCCCCCATCCACTGTGCTTGAGTCATCCCTACCACATAAGAGTCACCATGGAAACCACAACCAATATCCTCACTCTGACTGCTATGATTCTTCTATTTCTTCGTTTCTCGTTTCTTAGCATGGCTGGTGGCCCCTGGCTGTGGAAGACCATGCTCTGTGTGGCCACTGCTTTAACAGGTCAGTCTTCCACCAACAAATCCACAGGAGAACTCGATGTAGACAATCCCTCACTGAGACTCTCTTCCCAGGAGACTGTAGGTTGTGTCAAGTTAACAAAGGCAAGCAATGAACACAAGGCAAGAGAGGGATTTGGCTGAGTCCAGCCTAGGTCAGTGTGCCTGGAACTCAGGATGGACCACAGAGAAACATACCTCGGAAGAACTGAAAGAGCCAAATGGTACTGGCTACTGCCCTATCACCAGGTCCCAGCTCAGTGCCTGGCTCATGGTAGCTCCTCCATGAATAGTGTAACAAACAAATGAGCTAAAGGAAAAAAATGACCACAAACAACAACAAAATCAGGACAGTTTCTAGTTTAAATTACTACATAGAGCAAGGATTATGTATTGATCTAGGTCAGTAATGCAAATTGAATGAATGAAAGCAGAAATAGTTGTGATTATGGGATGTTAAAGTACAAAGAATTTCAAGCCTTATATAAGAAGAAGCAAAAAAAAAAAAGTCTTTGTTCTTGACTTAAACAGAGAAGTGTACATTCAAATAGACGCTTGAAAGTATTAAAGGTATTTAAGGGCATAGGTTTTAAAAATAACCACTGTGCATCCCACAAAATGGAATGGGAAGTTTCAAGAAGCAAAAATGGAAAGCATGGCTGAGCAAGGGAAAGACGGAGGGTCAGACACGTTGGTTGTGATAATGCATGTGGGAGGCTTAAACTCTTCCACATGACAGCAAAGTCTTATGGTGGGAATCCAAAATAGACATGAAAGGAGACCTAAAATAAGACAGTACAGGTGAGAGAGGCAAGCTCCCCGAGCAGAAAGGAGGACTGGTGATTGTAATACTCATCAAATATAGACAGCAATTCAAGGAGCCCCGAAGGGAGGTGGAAGTCACAGGGGTCACAAATGCAGACGTGGAGTCAGTAGCTGTCGTGTGTTGGACATCATAATCCTTGTGTTCATGAATTTGTATTTCAAAGATCAGGAAGACACATGAGCAAAAACGTTTTTGGCAGATGCTGGGGAGATGGCTCAATGGGTAAAAAGCTTGCCATGTAAGGATGAGGCCCTGAGTTTGACGCTCCAGGATTCATGTAAAGCCAAGCACTGTAGCATGGATCTGCAATCCCAGTGCTCCTGCAGAGAGATGGGAGAGTGAAAGAAGAGAATCCACATATGCCCACCAGGCAGCTAGCGTGGTGTCCACTGTAGCAGACAGAAGGCCCTGTCTCCAGCAAGGCAGATGATGGTTGATACCCAAGGTTGTCCTCTGGCTTCCCTACATGTACCATGGGAAGATGGTGTCTGAAGTCACACACACGCACACACACACACACACACACACACACACACACACACACACACACGCTACCAGTGGGGAGAACCCAGTATTCTATGAAGTGTGGAAGCTAAGTGGCTGCCTCAGCTGGTTGTGACTATTGTGACATTTCAGCAAGCTTCATGGCTCAAATAACACATATTTATTTTCTCAGGGTTTGGGGGTCAGAAGCTATGCTAAGTCTCCCAAAATGCAGACTCCTCTGAATCTGTGGCCAGAGCTCTCCTGACTTTCCACACCCAGTGCCTCAGTCCTCATCTTCTTAGCTCTGACTACTCTCTCTGACAGCCAGCAGCACAATGCTGTGCTTCAGAGGTCACACTGCCTCGTCCTTTAAGGCAAATCTTCCTCCCTCTTAGAAGGCACCAGAGACCCTGTTGCTTGGGGTCATTTCTCCACCTCCATATCTGTCAACGCAATTGCAAAAATCTCTTTTTCTGCATAAAGTAATAATATCCAGAGGCTCAGGATCAGGACCTAGATACATTTGGGGACATTATTCAGCCAACACCATCACAGTGAGGCTCACAGAGATCAAGCTTGCCTGTTGGGACTGGTTATTTTCAAGTGTGCATGGAAGAAGTTGTGTAAATTTGGTTTTATGCTCCCCAGAGGGGGAAAAATGTTATTTACTGACACAATATTCTCAAATTCAAAATTATAACAAGCACTCAGAAAGGATAACCCAATTACTTGGATATAACAAATGGAATGCAAGCTTTCTGCAATAGCTCATGAGACTCCAAGGTTATTCCAGATTACCCAGAACATTGTAAAGAAGAAGGCGTCTGTTACCAAGTTAATGTCACAGATGTCTGGACAGATCGATTTTTTACCCCAATTCTTTCATTACCAAATAAAAAAGAAGAGATTATGTAACAGGACACTAAAAAGAAAGTAACATTGATAATACAGAAATAAATAAGATACTAAGGTTAGGAAACAAGCTGCAATGTTGCTAATTTGTAAAGAAATAAACACCTCTGCCAAGGATAGCAAGAAGAAAGAAATACAGCAGAATGACAGACCTGGGAAATAAGGCTCTCTATCACTGACATTATCCAATGCCTTGTTGGGGTCTTTGGGGAGAGTTCAGAAATGGAGAACACATTCCTGGTTTACTTCTCTGTTGCTGTGATGAACACTATAACCAGAAATGGAGTGGAAAGGGCTTGTTCGGCTTATAGCTTACAGTGTATGTTGAGGGAAGTCAGGGCAGGACCTGAAGCAGGGATCATGGAGGAACGATGTTCACTGGCTTGCTCTCTATGGCTTTCTCAGTGTGCTTCCTTCTACCATCCAGGACCACTTGTCCAGTGGTAGTACTGTGCAAGGTGGGCTGGACCCTCCCACATCAATCATTAGCCAGGAGGATGCTCCACAGACTTGCCTAGAGGCCAGTATGACCAGGCAAGTTTTCATTTGAGGTTCCCTCTTCCCAGTGACTCGTTTATGTCTAGTGACAAGAACTAGCCAGCATATCTGGTGTGAAGAAGACGAAAGCAACGTTTATAGCCAAGGTGACCTTTTAATGTAACTACTACAGAGTGTCCTTTAAGGTAGTATCTAGATTACTTATAGAATTCAGTGGCTGATTATGTAACTAATGAACTAAAACCAGGTCTTTGTATTTCCTTACGTGTGTATTAACACGCAGCAGCCACTGTTATTAGTACCACCATTACTGTCAGTTTATCACCACCACCATTGTAACCTTCACTATCACCTTCAACACCATCATAACGCCAGGGTTATGATTATGATAATCACCACATCGTCATGACCATTGGTGGCACCACCATCATAATCATCACTATCACCTCTATAGCCATGATCCCCATCATCATCACCTCCACCACTATCACCTCTACTGTCACCGTGATCATCACTAACACTGTCACCACTGTCGTAACCACCACTATCACCCCCACCACCATCACCACCACCACCATCATAATCACCATCATCACTTCCACCACCATCAAGACACCTCCTACCACTATCAGCACCACCATTACTATTACCTTCACTTCCAAAACCACAGTCAGCACCAGAACCGTCATTACTACTGTCATCATCACCATACCATTACAGCCACCATAGACATCACCTCCAGTACCATCAGAACTGCTATCATCACCACCACCATTACTATCTCTACCTCTATCATCACCATCACCATTATTGCTACCACCAACACCACTGTCAAAATCATTACCATCATCATCCATCACCTCCCCTACTGTCACCACATTGTCACTTCCACCACCAGCATAACCATTGACAGCACCATTACCACACCCTCTGCCACGTGCCTCTCAGGTGGGAAACACAGTTCTTAGAGTCCCATTTCTTGTGTGGTTTTGGTTTATGGTTTGTCCGTGATAAGTGACATGAAATTGGAAAGCAGAAACAGTAGTTACCGGTTCAGTGCCTATGGTTAGACTGAATCATACCAAATTAATTAAGCCAGTCATAGAAAGCCAGATATCATCATGTGCATTTGTGTTTCCTAAGTTTCATATAGATAACACGAAATTACAAATAAGGCTGTCTAGAAGGACAAGGAGACTAGTGGGAGGGGGGAGGGATGGTGAGGGTTATGTTCAATGTACAGTCTATGCTCCCATGGAAATATCCTTCGGGAACATAGTGCCATGGAAACGGGGGTGGGGAGAAGCCCCAGATCCTGCATATTTACTTGTTTCTTATGCCTCCATCATCATCATAGAGGATACGTTTTGGGATAGTCTCCTCCCAAGTTGGTGCCTGGTCCCAGAAGGTGAGTGAAGAGACACGTGGCACACCTCCTCCAGAGCCTGAAGGCAGAGGGTCCCTATATGACTTTGCAGAAAGAGAGGGCCACACTGCACAGTACTGAAACTTGTCACTCTCTGTGACATGGCGCTTTTGTGGCCATAGGTGCCTAATGAAAGCACACAAACTTCACCTTGCTTTTCTTACCCTCCTTTCTCATGATTTCTACTGTTTCTTTTACTTGAAAAAAAAATACCCTTACTTTATTATAATACTGAGTTGTTTTGAATACTTTCTGGAGCAAGGTGAAGTATAAACCAGAATACTAATAAGATATTTCAGAGAATGCGACTTTATCTCTTTTTGTTTCCATGAGTGGCTTGGGTCATTTTTAAATTGAATTGCATGACAGTTCTTAATATTAGTTTGGAATGCAGCCATTAAGGAGACATGGAGAATGAAGAACTCAAATGAGAATAATGTCAGCCTCCTCAGCCATGGACAGAGGAGGGAGGGGCAGGAAGCCAGGCACTGCATCCCATGTGGGAAATGCATGTTAAACTATGCAAATGAGTTCGTGATCAAACAGAGAGTGCCATTAGTGCATAGATATGAATGATGTTTTCCTCTTACTTGAAGGATCCTATGTATAATCACATTTGTGTGTGTGTGTGTGTGTGTGTGTGCGCTCGCGCGCGTGTTCGAGCGCACACGCACACACACACACACACGTACACGCACATCAAGAGTTTTCTTCTGTTTGCATTTTCTGATCTTACCACCTAAGACCCACTGCAGCTAACTATCTTGAAGGAGGAAGTTTCAAAGTCATAATGCAATGAAATCTTAGTAGAATTACATTATAAATCATTACAATTATTTTTTGCCTTAAGGCCAGAGTGCTAATGTGCTTTAGAATGCTTTTTATGTACCATCCTTCATCCTCAAAATCTAACATTTTACGGCCATCTGTAACTGGAACTGGGGCACTTCTAATGCTCAGTGACCTGAGAACACAGTGCCAATTGACAATGATACAGGGAGGGGATCAATCATTGCCCATATGAAGCCCTGGGGAAATCAGCTGACATGGGAAACCATGTATTTTCCACAGAGGCCTGGAAGACAGGAAAATGATGGCTTTGTTGGGTTTGCCCACGTTCCACAAGCACACAGCAGGCCTGGATGATTTATTCTCCCAAGCCTCTCTATAAGCGTATGCTGCCATGCCATGAGCGCCACTGTGAAATGGCTCATTAATTCTCTGCCCATTTTGCTGCATTGAAGCTGACGATGATAATTAAGCAGGCAACGTGGGGAAATAACGGAGGTCTCGTAGGCCCTGGAGTGGGCAGACTTTCTAATTGTAGCTGGTCAATCCGACATTTCCTTCTCTTCTATCAAGGAAACTTTATTCCCTTCGTTTCCCTAAATTCTGAGCTGCATCATCCAATGTGGGAGTGTTGATGTCCCATCTTCATTCTTTGGGACATGTGCAGCAGGGTAGACTTGCTCTTTCTCAGCCAGGGTTAAGGCAGAACTGATTGAGGAAGCAGCAGCCTGCACACTAGGAGGGTGAGACATGTCTGGTACCTGCAGAGGCAGATGAAGGCTACTTAAGATAATGCGGGGCTGAGAGTACAAAGTTCTAGAACTTCATTTAGACACAAAAAGAAATGACCTTATGCATGTGTAACAACTCCTCCAGCATCAGAGGTAAGACTGGGCTGTAGGGCTGGACCTGGGGTCCCTGAGCTGCACTCTGTGGGTCACTTCCTTCTGTCTTTCTCTCCTGCTGCTCGTGAGGCCAGGTACCGAGGGTGTGAAAGGGTCGCTAGACCCCTCCATACCTGGTCCACCAGATCATGTCCAGTGGGCAAAAATGTCTGCGGTAGGGGCCTGTGAAGGAGGACAGTCCCTGCTTCAGGCTATCTGAGGAACAATTTCAGTCTGCAAGTTATTGCTAGGTGGTGCCTGCCTGGACTCCCAGGACCTGGCAAGTGGAGGCTGCATAGAAAAGTCACTCATTTTCCAGCTTAGCCTTTAATGCATCCAGACAGTGATATGCTTACCACATTTTGTGCTTGCTGCTGGTGATTTTGTGATTGAGATGCCCCCTCCCACGAGAGTACTCATTTGCTGCTCCGAAATGGCCAGGTCACCAGAAGGCTGCTGTGTGCACACAGAGGAAAGCCTTCAGGCAGAAGGTACGGTCTGTTCTAAATCCCACTCCTCATTGCTTCTTTACACTATCCACTCACCTGGAAACTGCGCAGGTTTCTGTGGGGACCTAACCTCTCCCTTCTGTCTTTCTCTTCTGCTGCTCATGAGGCCAGGTGTCAAGGATGTGAAAGTATGCTTAGATGACCCCCCCATCACCATCGTGTGGGCAGATAAGGCACCAAGGCAATGGCAAGTGCCCACAGAATTAACACTTTGAGATGACTGAATCTGGGAGATCCACACGAATTCACAGGGACCCAGACCCAAAGCTGAGGAAGGCATGGGTTCCTTCTAGCAAACAATGAGTTGTCTGATACTGAACAAGCCCCTTCCATCCTGAGAAGACAACAGCTGTCACCGATCTGTCCCTGGCAGTCCTGTCCCCACCGACTCATAAAGCCATTGTTTGCGGCTAACTTTCTTTTGCTTTTGTTAATGATTCATTTTGCATCATTTTATCTTAGCCTGTACACATGTCTGTGCATAGCTTGTTCCCACAGAAACCAGAAGTGGCCCATGGGTCACCTGGAACTGGATTACAGACTGTTGTAAAACAGAATCTGGGCCCTCTTAAGAATATCCAGTGCTCTTAACCAGTGAGCCATCTCTCCCGCTCCTAGTCCAGGCTTCTTTTTAAGAGGCCCCCATCTTTTTTTCCTTTAGTTTAAGAGTGGGATTTGGTGTGTGCATTCAATGCCTTCCTTTCTCTGCTTGATTTTCTTTGCATCTGTGGCTGGTGGCCCAATGGAAGAATATAATCATGTTCGTTTAACTTTCTCTCTCTCCCTGGGCACTAGGATTCCCTCTTTTTTCTTCTTCACTGCCACCATTCACTTAGAGCCAGAGAGACCAGAGATGCTGCTCCAAGTGAGGGAAGAGGAGAACAAAGTGGCTCAAAGTCTACATAGAATAAACGTCTGGGTCTATTCTAATGTCACTGAGTGTGGCAGTGCATCTCCAAGGGTATATTATTGGGTAATATTACTGTATCTCAAATGATATTAAGAAATAAAGTAAGATGGAACATGCAGGAAAAGGAAAGCCTAGGAGATGTGGAAGTGAAGAAGGATTTGTGTAAAATAAGGGTTTTCCTAAATGAAGATGGCTGATGGCTTCCAGAGTGAGGAAGATAAAGATCAAAAGCCTACGTAAGTCCCACATTGTCTGAGTAAGTAATATAAGGCATATTAGAGATGATATATGTACGGTGATTAAAGGTTTTTACTATTTCTAGGGTCAAAGCTCATAAACTTCCATTTAAATCAATAGAATTCTCTTAAGTTATTGATTTGCTCTTAACATTTACAAGAACTAATTTTAAAGGCAAAGACTATATGTCTAATAAAAGTAAGTTGGAAAGCTGAATCTTAACAAATGAAGGTTTGTTTGGTTTTTACCCAAATTTTATCTAAATGTTACACAGAAGTCAAAAATAACAGAATGGTATAACTGACTCTCTCTCTCTCTCTCTCTCTCTCTCTCTCTCTCTCTCTCTGTTAACTAACCATTCTTGGTGGCCTATACCTGTTTGGACAAAGGTACGAAGGGGACCAACATTTTAGCTGTTCCCCAAGATCAACTATGTCCCAGAAGACTTATGTACATCACTCACAATGCCCAGGAACTTTTAAAAAAAAAATTCTTCACTCATTCAGAACATCCTCATTGCAATTTCTTCTCCCTGCACTTCTCCCGGTTCCCCCCACCAGCTACTATCTTCCTCAGATCTACCCCTCCACTGCTTCCCTTCAGAAAAGACAGCCTCCCATGGATATCAACTGAACATGGCATAACAAGTTACAATAAGACTAGGCACAAACCGTCATACTAGGACTGGATGAGGTGACCAGTAGAAGGAAAAGGATCCCAAGGGCAGGTGAAAGAGTCAGAGGCAGCCCCACTGTCACTGTTGGGAGCCTCACAGAAACACCAAGCTAATGAGAGACGTTGTGGAGACCTAGAAGTTGGACGCTAACCAGTGTACATTCTGCAAGGAGGAGGATGAATGCAAAGAGGGATTTCCCTGAGCTTCTAAAGGACATAACACGGTCAGTAAGATGCTGACTCATCACAGCGCATACCACAAATGGCAACAGAAAGATTAAAGGAGCCATCTGGGAGTGGTGATGCACGCCTGTGATCACAGCACTCAGAGAGGCAGAGGCAAGTGGATCTCTGTGAGTTCGAGGCTAGCCTGATCTACAAATAAAGTCCAGGACAGCCAAGGCTACACAGAGAAACTGTATCTAGAAAAACCAAAAGAAAAACAAGAAAGATTAAAGGAGCCAGATGATTCCCAAAATCCCAAGTGACACCACTGGAGGACCTGGGGTGGTTTAATGAGAATGGACTTTACAGGCTCATATGTTTGAATACTTAGTTCCCAGGTGGTGGAACTGTTTGGGCAGGATTAGGGGATGTGGCCTTGTTGGGAAAGGTGTGTCATAGGAGGTGGGCTTGAGGGGTGTGGCCTTATTGGGAGAGGTGTGTCATAGGAGGTGGGCTTGAGGTTTTTACAAGACTCCATGCTGTTTCCACTGTGCTCTCTGATTCCTGTTTGTGGATCAGGGCATGAACTCTCAGCTCCTGCTCCAGCACCATGCTTGCCTGCGGCCATGTTCCTGCCGCAGGGGTGATGGACTCCTTTCCCTCTGGAGCTATAAGCCCAAAATAAATCTTGATTGTGATGTTTTATCACAGCAATATGAAAGTAAGTAAAATAGGAGCAGTCTCTCAACTGAACTGACAATGAAAAAAATGGTTATTTTTTGCCATGTGAATGTTCTTAAACAGGCAACAGGAAAGTACAACCAAAGACAACATATCTGACATTTTTCCTTAAACTAAGATATCACCCTCCTGAGGCATTAGACAACCATTTCTCACTAATGATGTTTTTCCCCCGTTTTAAGGAAAATATTGCGCGGTAATGGAGCATTGTGGCTTTAGTTGAATTTCAGCACTGCACTGAGAGGTAGCGCGCATTGTGATTCCAGCCGCTCCAACTGCTACTGAAGTGTCTGGAAACAACCCTGGACCCAAAGAAGGAGACGCCATCGCTGCGCTCTTGGTTTTGAATGAGTGAGTTTACGGGGCTCATAATAAGCAAAAGTAAAAGAATATGAGGCACGGAGCAAATAAAGAGAAGCGTCGGAGAGAGAATAAAACATCATCGTATTCATATTTACACCATCCAGCAGAAATCAACCGAGGAAGCCCTGCTAATGCTGTTAGTCTGGAGTTACCGACTGCTGTTCAAGCAGAGAGTTCCCTTCGTCCTCTCTAAACATGAGCTTTCCCCTGGTCATCTTTATAAGGACTTCTTTAGGTCATGGGATAATAATGGTGACCTCTGTTGTGAATTTTTCACCTTTTAGCTGTTCTCAAAGACACAATACCTTTACTTCGGGATGACTTGTTCTTTTTTCCCCCTGTTGGAGAGTCAGGGGGAATAGCCTGACAAAGACAGCAGGACTTGGAGGATGCTTCGAGACAAACATGCTTGGGTCTGAAACAGGACGGTTAGCGAATGACAGCTCACTAATGTATGCCCATAAGACGTTTGTTCTTCTACAAAAATGAAGATAGCAAACAGTTGCATCCCCTTGGAAGAACAGAGAAAGAGAAGGAATCCAGTGGTGGTCACTGGATAGAAGCCTTGCTGTTGAGTCCAGTGATGACCAGCTGGTCCCAAAGCTTCCATCCTGTTCCCAACATGTATAGGTTTTTCAAGTCAAGCTGCCATTGCCTACTATTCTGTGCATTGCAGTGGGGGTAGGAGTTGATAAGAGACAAAAGAGGTTTTTTGGTATTTTGTTTGTTTGTTTGTCCTTAGAGTGTTATCAGTTTTTAAAGTGTCATCCTCTGAGAGCTTTAAATTTTGTAAGGTTCTGGACACATGGCAAACAGCACCCACCATCAGGGAGGATTAAGACAATGAAAATATCTGTCCTTATCAAGGCTAACTTGAGATTCCTCCTGCCCAAATGTGTGGTGATGAATTTCTTGAAAGCCTGTGCCCACAATCAGTTAATGTGTGCTTGCAAAGGAAGCAGGCAACCTGAAAAACTTAATGAGTACCAGCTCTCCTATAAAAAGATAATATTATGATTGATATTTCTCTCTGGAGGCCACTTTTAGTCCCCTAGTTTAAATTTAGGACAGGCTTGAGTGCAGGAAATTTTCAGGTATTTTTCTTTCAAGGTTTGTGGGTCAAATGAATTAGGGATGGTTATCTATCCAAAAGATCAATAGAACACACTCTGGTTTCTCCTTCCCCAACTAGGCGTCCCTGACGATTCCTTCACATTTCCCGTATCAGTGTCACCTACTCAAAGGGGACACATCCGTCTCCTTTTGCACATGTTTCATTATTGAAAAACAAGTCTCAGGTTCCTCCCGCATTCAAGAGGGTTATACAAAGTGGCAGGGGTGAGTGAGGCTTTGTACTGCACAGGCATAACCAAAGTCTTCCAGAAGCTTCTATCAAAGTGCCCTGGTTATTATTATTTTTATTTCTTAATAAAACACCATAAGAGACACCCAGAAGCCTGCCTGCAGTCATACCACGTGGCACCTCATGGCACGGGTGGATGGAAGCCACTGGCCATGTGGCCTGCCAGCAGCAGGAACCACTATAATATGCAAGCGTGTGGTGGACAGATGGGAGAGAAAGAGAAGTTTGCGCATCATGAAGAGAGGTGAAAGTGGAGCTGCAAGGGTGGAGAGGAGAAGTCTGTTGTGTGTAACCTGCCCTGCCCCCTGAGGCCATGGTGAAATCCAGCTGTGCTGACAGTGGGGGCCATGTCTGGGTCCCTGGACATGCAGCAGCATGAGTCTGAGTGGATGTCCACGAGTCCTGCTTTCAAAACCATGTGGATGTCTCTGGTCTGGGCTGCTGCCTTGGACCAAGGGCTGTGCAGAGCTGGCCATGACCCTCACTGGTTGTGACATTCTCTAGAGCTGGCCCCATACCTCACCAGCCGCAGCACTCATGAGAGCTGGCCTGCGCCTCAGCTGGGCAGGACAGCAGAACTGGCTCTAGTGGCATGAGCCAGTCCCAAAGGCATGAGAGGTGGGGGGTGGGGGGAAGCTGGTGCTGCTCTCACTGGCTGACTCCTTGGATGAGCTGGTGCGGGGAGGCAGTGCTGAGAGCTCTCTCCATAGGTGTGAGTGCTGGAGAGCGGTCAGGCTGACCAGCTCAGCTACCACCCAGGCTCAGATCCGGGGTGTGGGGTGTGGGTTCTATGGGGATAGGGAGACTGTTAACTCCAAATGTACCATCCCCTTTTCCCTTACTATCTCTGGCAATTCACATATAGCATTCTGAAGCATAGCCCTCCTGATCCAGGAGCATAGAAGGGAAGTAAGTCTGGAGGAGTCTTCACAGCACGTTACCTGAGTGGCCGGATTAAGCACATTTGGGCAGACCGCTCATCAACAGAGCCTCCCCACCCCCATCCCCAGAACTGCATTCACATTGCAGTCCTTTTGTTCAGATATTGTTCTGTTTCTTTTTACTTGAGCCCCAAAGCCATTAGGTCTCACACTCCAGGCCTTGTGTGGGCGTTCAGGCAGGGGCTGCAGATGGCTGGACAGTAGGGGCCTTGTGCTCTCAGCTGGATTTGCCCCGGGAGCTTCCTCTACTCTACAGCATCTTTCACTAACATTTGCTCTTTCAAAGCCATCTTCCTGCACAGAGCTTCTTTCTATACAGACACAAATCCTGCCTCCACTTTTCTTCTCTATGAGGTTGTTTCAAGCCTTTCACAGAAACACACCGCTGGCTTCTTTAGCAGCACAGACGGTGGATTCTCTACCCCAAAAATATGGTTTCCTCCCCATTGATCACACTGAGTCTCATCTACCCCCGCTCCTCTCTCTCCTCCAACCCCACTCATCTCTCATTCCATGTCTTTTTTTTCTGTAATGCAGAGAGACCGGGTTAGATCATCTTCAGGTTCCTCTTTTGTTCTCTAAGATGCCAGTGCCTGGAGCAGGAATGCAGCACATGCCTCCCCAACTGCTAGTCCTCCCAGGCAACCGTGGTGCTTTCAGCACTTAGATCCCTGCCCACTGAGCAGACCCTCCGGGGTAAGTGCAGCATGGGAAGTTTGTATTCATAGCAAGCGCCCCAGGTGTTTCAGACCTGTAGACCTGGGAACAAGTAGATGCAGCAGCTTGCTTCTGCTTGCAGGGATAATAGTCCATTCAGAAGCAGGGCATTAGGTGGGGGAGGGGGAGAGGGCACCTGCTTCTGAGGCTGCCTAAGCGGCCTTGGCTTTGCTGCAGGACACAGGTGTGTGGGATTTGGCACAAGGAGAAAACACAGCAGACAACATGGAAACTAATGATCTCTGGCAACTCCCTTCCCCGAAGCTTTTATCTAGGATTTAACCCAGTGAAAACCAAGTACAAGCTTAGCCTAGTTGAGCACTGCCATGAACATTACTAGCCACATGCAGTAATGGCCTCTTTACAAAGGCTCCATCCTTCAACCAGTCTCCCCACAGGAGGATCCAGGAGGTGTAGGAAAAGTGTGCCCTCTCCTCACAAATTATACAGGGCACCTGAATCGGGGGACTTGGCTCTTCATGTACACGGGGGTGGGGGCACAGAGGACCACCTCAGTGTGGCCTTTGTTATGTTCTGCTAACTGCAGGGTCATTCTGGGGTCTCCTAGGGAACGTCTGGGTAAATGTTTCTCTGAGCAGCATCCCTGGTATGCATTGGGAAGACTGCTTCCCAAGCAGTACAACATGCTTGATTTGTTTCCCGGCAGTGTCTAGCCACTGGTATGGCTTTGTTCTGTTTCTCTGTCCTCATGAGTATTGCTGGGGGATAGGGAGGAGTGCACAGAAAACAAGGTTGTAATTTGGATGAGATAAGCTGATTGACATGCAGAAACCTCTCAAAAAGAAAAAAAAAAAAAGTCTTAGCCTGGGAAATGAGCCTGGGATGGATTGTAGCTTCATCTCAATGAGAACCTTTATCTCTCTTCAATTTTGCTGACAAATAAACAAACAGCACCTTTGAGCCACAAAAAGAGAAGACTCATCATCGCTCTAGTTCTGACAGCACGGATCTGAGGGTTCTTTCTATAGCAGTCCCCCAATCCTCCGGCAAATGAACAGCAAGTTGGGCTTGGTGTTCCGGGCTATGAGTGGTAGCTTGTTGGTTTTTGTGAGAAAGAGGGCAAGATTATGAGGGCACACTGGGCGGGTAGTCTCAGGAAGAGCCGATTGCAGCCTTTTTCTGCTGTCCTTCAGTGTGGGGTCACCAAGAGCCCACATGCTGAGGCGGCACAGAAAAGCCCAAATCCAGTACTGCCTGCTAAGCCTCCAGGGGTCTCAGGGCTGAGAAGGGATGGGCCATATGCACTGCTCTTATCTCAAAAGATTAGGCTGGATGGACCATTTCATCCCAAGATGGAAGTCTAATTCCACCCACACCATGGCAAGGAAAACTTACATAAAGTTCTAACTTTAGCCAGAAAGAGACAAAGGGTGCTTAGAGAAGCCAGGGAACTCTGGCTGAGACACACACACACACACACACAGAGAGAGAGAGAGAGAGAGAGAGAGAGAGAGAGAAACACAGAGAGAGACAGAAACAGAGGGGCAGACAGACAGAAGGACACCGACATGGAGAGACAGACACACACAAAGACAGAGAGACAGACACAGTCACAAAGACAGACAGAGGTACAGAGAACCTACTTCCCTGTTGGCCTTTACTTTATTGACCTTGGGGTGATGCTGTTCCATTCCTTGCCCCTGTGTCAGCTGCCTGTGGAAGACACTGGGAGAAGGGGAAAGGGTGGTTCTGGTTGTGGTCTTACTACCCCTGCTCTCTGGACGGGCAGTGATGGTGCAGGCGCATTGCTTTACTTGTTATCCTGAGGAGTGTGGACATTTAGGGGCGATCTGCTCACGCCTGGGAGCAGCTTCCCAGCTCTGACTTCATACCTGTTTCCCCAGACAGTCCATGTCTGCCTCCTAATTGTTTTGAAGAGAGATTTTCAGTGAGCCAGGATGTCGTTCCAGCACTGCTGGGCCCCACTCCTGCCCAGGTAAAGGGCAGGCTTCTTCCAGGTCCTCACAGACCTCCTATGGGAGCCCCACACCGTCCCAACACACAACATAAGAAGTTGTATAGGGAAATTCTACACCTGTGCTGCGGTATAAAACAGGAGTTCCCCACCTCTAAAATAAGCCAGCAAAGAACGAAATTCCCCCATGCAGCCTGTGTTTTGCCGTCTGCCACCGAAACTATCAGGTTTCTGGGAGCCTCAAGACTGATTGTTCCCACCTCTCCCTTCCCCAAATGTCCAGAAGACTAGGGCGCACAAGAAAGCCCTGTGCTGGTCTCACAAGCTTCCGCTTGATCGCTCAGTAGGCTGCTTCCAATGAGCATATAGATCCTGCTTGGATCTTGTTCCAGCCTGGGGACAGCTCCTGGTCTCTCCACTGGGACACCTCCTTCTTTGGCATAAGAGAAAGCAAATGTTTTTTGCTATGTCAACAGTAATGTCTCCTGCTGGCTACAGAGTCTTTTATTTCACTATTTCACTGTAGGAAGATGGAACACAAGGTCATATGCCAGTAAGCTACAAAATGGGTGATCAGCTAGATTTGGTCATGAGTTACCATCCTCTGTTTCAGTGCATAAGGGGAAACCCTAGGGCTGAGACCCTTCCTGGGGTCTCCCCTGCTTTGTGTCAAGCTTTCTCCTATTAAATGAGACCTTCATACAGTGGCCTTGATTGGTTGTTATTGTTGTAATCTGCTTAAATTCTCTACCCCTTCTGTTGAGATCTACTTTATTTCTTAGTATAACTATGGCTCCTGTTAACACCTGCTGCAGCCTTAACATATTAGAAGCCATTTTGCCACCAATTATGTCTCTATGGTTTCATTTCTCAAATTTTGTATTCTTTGTTACCTGGACACTCTGTAAGTCCCCCCACTGCAGAACCAACCAAATTAAAGGTCAGTTAGAAATGCTTTGTCTAGCTAGCCCAAATGATATAATGTTGCTTCCCACACCTGGATACCTGGTTACATTTTTTTGTTACCTGGCAGTTACCTAGTTGCAGCTTGTTTCCTACACCTGGTTACAGTTTTGTTACCTAATTGTTACCTGGTTATGTTTTTTGTTTTGTTTTGTTTTTGTTTGTTTGTTTTTAATAAAAATCCTTCTAAAAGCAGACCTGTATCATAGCCTGGCTCCTCGGTCCACATTATGGCCCTAGCTGGGCAGTTCCTGTTTAGCATTCAATAAACATCTGTTGAGTTGAGTCTGGTGTCTGAGTGGTCAGTGAGCAGCTATTCCTGAACCCATAACAGTATAGGGATAGGCATGACCCAAACAAGCCTGACCATGTGAGTTTTTCCCCAGGAATGTTTTGAAATGAGCACATGAGGAAGAGCCAGAAAACTCTTTGGTTATGGAAGCAGGAAACATGACTCCCAAGCTTTGGGGAGGAAGCCCTGCTGCGTCATGAGAGTCAGCCAAAATTGAAGACAGATAAAGGATAAAGGTTCTTATCAAGATGAAGCTACAATCCATGCCAGGCTGTGAAGGTACAGCCTGCCTTGTGCCTGATGCCTTTATTTATTTCTTTTTGTTTAATTTTTCAAGGTTATTTTATTTATGTGTATGTGTGTTTTACCTGCATGTATGTCTATGCATGCCCGGTGCCTGTGGAAGTCAGAAGAGGGTGTCACATGCCCTGGAACTGGAATTACAGACCGTTGTGAACCAATATGTGGGTGTTGGGAATTGAACCCATGTCCAAGCTCTCCAAACTCAGATCTTAAAAGAATACTCTGTCAGTGACCTTGAGGCCCAGCTGCCTGGAGCTGAGCAGGTCTGTGTATTTGTGGCTCTGTCTACTGATGCTGTTTCCTACAACAAGTTCTATATAGGGTTTGGCAGGGCTGAGTATAACATCTGACTTTATGTAATCCATGCAAAACAAAACAAAACAAAATAGAAGAGTTTGCACTGTGGTGGCTGAAGGCAACTTGAGGTCTTTCATTTAAAAGACTTTAAATAAAAAGAATTACTGAGTTGGATGGCCCCCTCCCAATCCTGATTCAGCTTGTGGCAAATGAAAGGTGAAAATGGCCCCTTTTTTGCTCCTCTCAACTCCCCTGCTGATTGCCTATCTCACCTTCTGAGTGTTCATCTTGAAGTCTGTGACAGAGGGGGGAGAGTCCCTTTCCTGCAGAGACAGACAAGGACTTCAGATATTAAGGCAGGAAGGGAAAGGTAAAAGCAGGGATGGGGCAGGGAGGACACTCAGGGGAACTGTCCAGCCCAGTTGGACAGCTATTCACTGCACCACCCACTACCACCACCCCTGCCATAGCACCAAGGATGGCCATGACCTCCCTGAAGGTTCCTGGGAGCCACTCATGTGGGTAAGGAAAACTTTTGCTCAGTGTCCTACTTCTTCTGTGCTTCCCCACCACCCTGGAAGCAGTCCTCACTCCAAGGTCAGAACTGGCTTTCATGCTTTCTTGGGCATGCTTGAGTCTGCCCATGTCACCAGTGTGCTCAGAGCTCAGAGAGAGATTCCCATTGAGGGATGCTCCGTACTCCACCCAGACTTTGTGGGGTCCCTGGAGCCAGCTTCCTCGGGTCCTACGGAGATCACACACTGTCCTACCAACTGTGGCTGGTGTTTCCCAGAGTCTGCTAACCTTCTAGCTGCTGGCATTTGCTCTTGAAATCTGAGTGATAATCGCATCTATTGAAACCATTCACGGCACCACCTATGACTCATCTCACCCCTGCAAATGGATCATCTCATTTAAACCCTTTTACAGACCATGTACCACCTCTTAATAGAAGAATAAATGAAGGTTTTTGAAGATGGCCGCCTTGCTCAGGTCACAAGGCTGGAGAACGGCTGAGCTGGCATCTGAGTCCAGATCTGCCTGCTTTGGCATCTGAGTTCCATCCATGGAGACCCAGGCCCAGCAACCCTACAGGCTTGTGTGTCTTTATGGTTTTATATTTGGAGAATCATAGATCCCAGTGATTGTTTTAGTGGCAGAAAGTAGGGTACATTGAAGTATTTGCTATCTGCTCTGAGGGCTTGTAATAAATGCTCAGAATTTTGTATTTTCCACCACACAATCCTACTTATTAAACATATGGAATGTATGTGTGTGTGTGTGTGTGTGTGTGTGTGTGTGTGTGTGTGTGTGCAAATGTGCTATGAAGTGGGAGTGTGAAGGACAACTTCCGGCAATTGTTTTTCTCCAACCATGTGGGTCCAGGGATCAAACTCTTGTCATGAGGTTGGTGACACCTCTACCTGCTGAGCCACCTCTCGGGGAGTCCTGCCCACCAAAAGAGAACACTTTCATGTGAACCATCAGCAAAGAGTGGGAACTCTAGGAAGCATCACATGTGTCCCCCATAGCCTGGTCTAGCCCTGAAGCTCTGTTCCCTTATTTAAGAAGCAAGGGAGAGGTTTCGAGACTTTAAAACACTAGAATATAAGCTAAGGATTTTCATTGTGGTCGGGACTGCACCTCTCAGCTGTGAGTACAAGTCTTTGGCCCTCGCTCAAGGGAATGGTGTACCTGTAGCTTCTGTAAAGACTGTGATTAGTGATTTAAAATATAAACAGAACAAACAGTCACTGTCAATAAAAGAGTTAATACACATCTCCAAGTAAAATTTTAAATGTTTTATTAATGTATTTTTATTTTATTACACTTTGTTACATGAGGCTACTCTGACATAAGCACATCATGTATGAACATGCCATCATTTCTCCATCCTCTCCCTTTGTCCCCTTGGCTAGTTTCACACCTTTCATGACATCGGTGCACTGGGATTCCATGTGTCTGTATAAAATCTAGGGCCCCCAAAGGAGAGTAAATGTGATGTGCGTCTTTCTGAGACTGGATTAATTCACTTAACATGATGAGCTCATTTTCCTTCAAATGGCAGGAAATGGATTCCATGGTGCATATAAACCAATCTCTGTCCATCCCTCCTTGGGTGAGCATCTCCTCAGCTGCTTCTGGAACTAAGCTACTGTGAAAAGTGCTGCAATAAACAAGTGCCCCTGTGATCCGTTGACTTGGAGTCTGTTAGATAAATGTTCAGGAGTGTGGACCGATGGGTTGCATGGTTAAGCCCATTTTAAGTTTGGGGGTGGAGAGCTTTGCAAATGAGCACAACATCAGTAACAAGCATAAATAGCAGTTAGATGACAGTGCTAGGGGTTTGACAGAATAGACTGAGCATCGTCTGTCTCCCTTTGGAAATGCATGACGTCCCATGGTAGAAAAATGTACCAGGCAGAAATGAGGTTCCAAGTGGAACCCACAAAGTGCCTGGTAGTGCTAAGGGAAAACTTTATGTGGTCTTTATGAAAACACCTGTATCTCAGGTGTGCTGGGGCCCTGCTGCCTCCTAGAAGAAAGCTAAGACTTCCGATCTTCACTGTTGGGTCACTGTTCCCTATCTCTTCATCTGCCTGGACAATTCCTGACCTCAGCTCCTACTGCCCTGCTTTGATTCCCGGTGGCTCCTACTAGGATAGTGATTCTCCTCCTCTTGGATCATGTCCATGGTGTGAGGCCAGGGCTGTGGGCACACAGAGACCGCAACTTGGGTCATGCGAGTTATTAGGGTCCACAAATCACTAAAGAAAGACCCCATTCTCAAGTAGTATGCAAAAGCAAGGAGTTTATTCTGCAGAAATTCACCAGCATGCTGGGGTCACTATTCCTTAGAATGGCACCAGGAAGTAAGCATGAAGGCTCAATTTAGAGGCAATTAGGGGGATTTTCGGGAGTGAGGTAACCTTTCAATTGATTGATTAGTAGACACTCAGGAGGTGGGGGTGGAATTTAGGACTGGCTAAACATTTAGAGACTTTCCAGAATCGTTAAGGGTTTTTCCCTGCGTTTGCTGAATCATTATACCTAGCTCAAGCCCATGTGTTAACCTTTAAGCTGATTGGCTGCCTTCGAGCTGCAATTTTTCCAGAAACTGCTTTTCTACAAACTCAGGCCTACTTAGGCAAAGTTGAAAATGAAGCCTGTCATGGAAGTCAGATTAGCCAAACAGACTGGGGCCTTCTGGTGGTCTCTCGGCAGCTTTGGAGTTACTGGACCTCTCTCTAGTCAGTGCTCAGGTGAAACCCTGGCCCTGGCTATGTTTTTAAGCAGGGAAGACTGATGCTGACACCTTTCAGAACCAGACCTCAGGCCCCGGAGAGTGACATTCTGCACCCTCTGCAATTGATTATTTGTTTGGGGCCAGGGAAGATGGAAGGGCTGTGCGCAAACATGACAGAAGACCGTGGGTGGGCTGACCCAGAGCAGCCATGTTTTTCTCAGGGAGTGTCAGCAACTTCCCCCCTGGCCATCTCATTGGGTCCACTTTGTTTAGGTGTTGAAGCAAAGCAGCCTTCATCCAGAAGACTTAATTTATGGAAACAGATGAAGAAAAAGTCTACTGAAAACGAAAATCAGCCTAGCACTTATTATAATTTTAACTTCATGTTATTGCACTTCTGCTTATTTTCATGTAATTTGTGCACAGATGAAAACCATTCAGTTTCATTCTACTTTACACGGCCCATACTACTTGTGGGTCATTCAGACATCAGGAGTTGGGTTTGAAGTTGTTTCCTCTTGCCAAGTTCATTTAAAGTGATATGTTTTTGGGTGTTCCCTCTGATGGTTTGGGTCTTAAATCCAGTCATGTGCTAAAGGCTTGGAAGCCAGTGTGTGTGTGCCTGGAGGGTGGGCAGTACAATTGCTAAGACAAGGGAGGAAGCTAGTTCACCTGGGACATTCCCTTGAAGAAGATACTGAGGCCTCTGCTCTTGCTCTTTTTCTTGCTTCTAGTTGCTACAAGACATGCAGCCTCTTCCACCTTGCACTCCCTGAATGGATGCTCTGCTTTGCCACAGGCTCCAAGGCAATGTGGCTAACCCATCACAGATCACACCCTCTAAAATTGTGAACCAAACTGAACCTTTTCTCCTTTAAGTTGTATATCTTGGATATTTCGTCACAGAAATAGAAAGCTGATGGCTACACTTAAGATTTGAGTGCTTTTGGTAGCTTCTCTGTCCCTCCAAGAACTGATATAGGTTGGCTCAAACCCCAAGTTGCATGATCTAAAGAAGTCAGTTTCCTGTCTCTACTGGTAATCAATATTTATTGTCTCCTAACCTCACCCTCTCTCTTTCTCCACTCCCTGCTTTTCATCCTGGGCCAATAATAGTTCTTTCAAGGAGGTAGAAACCTATTCTATAGCAGCATCTTTGGGCTTAGTGTTCTTCAGTGGAAGAGCCATGCCTCACAACACTGGCTGGTAGTGATGGTTCAAATGCCCAAAATGATGAGGACAGACAGACTGTGGTCCATGTGAGTCTAGGCTGTTGATGTCTTTGCCCCCTCACCCAACTTAGAAGGCTCCTGGGAGGGGTGCGTGCGGACCACCACACACTTTCAGCACATCGACTACCTTAGAGATGGCTCACCCACCCGTGTTTGAGATAGTGTGTCCTCCACGCTGGGAGTGGGAGTACAAGGGCAGGACGGTGGGCATTTTGCTGCCAGTGTGTGAGCATAAATGTCACACAATAGAGAAGTGTTTAAAGACCTTTTAAAGATAAAACTACAGTGTAAGAGCTGGGTGGAATTTGGAGTCAATGTTTTTATTGGTGCTTAAAATACAAGTTTGCATTTAAATTGTCAGAGGAAGCATTTTCAAATTACACACTTCAAACCTCAACCAAAATTTGATTCTGTTGCTTTCTCTTCTCCCGCCCCCCCCCCCCACTAAGGCCATGGCTATCTTTTAGGGGATTTTAGGTACTCTTAGTTCTCCAACTGTTCAAATATTCTCCTGTCCACAACTGAAGGAATTGGATGGCCCAGAAATTAAATGATATTAAGGAAGTTGCATTAACAGATGTGGGGAATCACTGCTCACTGGAGGCCCTGGCAGATGGTGAGTTCTCAGGCAGGGACAGCCTGCCCAGCCTTCCTCCTTCAGCCCAGTGGAGCTCACTGCAAGTGACACAGTCAGTGTAGAGCTGAACCTCACTGGGAATCTTGAGAAAGGTGGAGCCGTATGGCAAGGCACCTGTCTCCACAGATTCTTGGTTCAGAATTCAGTTGGGCCCATATTTAGCATGTGTAGTTCTGTGATCTTTAGTGTGTGTGGCCTGTGGAGTATGTGCATGTATGTGAGTGCACATGATGCCAGAGGAGAGTTCCAGATTCCATTCTTCATCATATTCCTTTGGGGCAAGGTCTCTCTCTAAATTTGGAGCTTTTAATTTTCAGCTAGGCCTTCAGCCAGCATGCCCTAGCTATCTCCTGTCTCTGCGCCATCAGTGGTGAGCTTACAGACACATGCCACATCTGGCTTCTACAAGGATGCTGGGATACAAGGTGAATCCTTGTGCTTGCACAACACGCGTTTTTAACCCCTGAACCATGTCTACAGCCTCAAACTGTGCAATCTTGTACAAGGGACTTCTAACTTGTGTATTTTGTTTGGGGCATCAGAGTTGTTTAAGTTCGGAAAGACGCAGGCAGTTGGGAGCAGAAGGGCTGGACACACTGCATGAACTCAACAGCAGCCACTTTCCATTATGGTGTAACCGAATCCTCTTTGGAAATGCTTTGTCTAGCCAATGTTTTCACTTCTATGCAATGAGCATTTGAGGACTGTATTTGAGAGTCATCAGGGCAGTGTGAATGCTCTTAGTGATGTCTGGAATTTCATATTACCTAGGACACAGACTCATGCCTTTCAATTGAGAGTCGATTTCTCATCCTATCTAATTTTAGTTCTCTTCATTACTTTAAAAAAAAATCCCCTTTCGACTTGCCAAAGTGAGAATCTGACCCATTTATTTTTCCACTTGCTGCCCACAAAGCACATTGACTTCAGTTTTCTCCACCTTTACAGCTATGGCCATTTTTTCCTGCCATCTTAATTGCAAACAGATTCTGCCAACACAGTGGAATACTGGATGATTATGAAGGTGAGTGTAGTGCTTGAAGACGCTGACTCAGAATGTGGCTTTTTTTTTTTTTTTTTTTGCAAGCCTTCTCAAGACCTTCATCTCTATCAGTAATGGAAATATAGCATTACAAAATGGTCCTGCGGGGTTTGGTCCGTGGTTTATTGTTCAAGGGTCTAAACCAAAAGTGGTGAATTGAAACTTCCCTCATTGGCTCTGACCTCCTTGCAATCATGGGTTTTAAACCTGGCTCAGTGGTCAGGCTCACCTGCTGTTGTTAATCTCATGGTACCTTTGGCATCAAGAAATGTCAAAATCAAACTTGGAGAAAGAAAGTTGTACTCGAGATTTAGAGGTGAGCCATTGGTCAATTTTTTTTAATTAAAAATGTTGCACATTAGTACTATAGTTACATCATTTCTACCCTCTTTATCCCTGGCTCGGCTACTGCTCTAGGGTGGTGATGAGACACCTTGACCAAGGCAACTTAGAGAAGAAAGCATTTAAATGGAGACTTGCTTTCAGAAGATTAGTACATCATCATCATCATCATCATCATCATCATCTCAGTGGGGAGCATGGTAGCAGGCAGGCAGGCATGGTGCTGGAGTAGCTGAGAGCTTTACATCCTAATTCTTAGGCAGCAGGCAGAAGGAGACAGAGACAGAGACAGAGACACAGAGAGAGGCAGAGAGACAGAGACAGACAGACAAAGAGAGACTGGGCCTGGTATGAGCTTTTGAAACCTCAAAACCCACTCCCGGTGACAAACCTTCCATGATACACCCCTCCAACAAGGCCATTCCTACTCCAACAAGGCCATACCTACTCCAACAAGGCCATACCTCATAACCCTCCCTGAGTATCAACTGAAGAACTGAGCATGCAAATATATGAGCCTACGGGGACAATTCTCATTCAAACCACTACACACCTCCAACTTCTCTCATGTTCCTTGAATTCTCAAATGCATGACCCCTTTTTAAGTGTGTGAGTTTTGTGTGTGTATGTGTGTGTGTGTGTGTGTGTGTATTCATATTAAAGCCAGAGGTTGATATCAGGCTTTCCTCTCAATTACACTCTACTGTATGTATTGAGACAGGGTCTTTCCCTGCATGTGGAGCTTGCCATTTGGCTAGTGTAGGTAGCTGGCTTTTCCTGATAACTCTTACCTCTCCCTTCTGAGGGCTGGGATTACAGGTGGGCTATTGTAGGCAACCCAGCTTTCACGTAGGTACTGGGGATTTGAACTCTTGTCCTTTCACTTATGCAGGAAAGACTTCATCAGCTGAGCCATCTTCCTGACTACCAGGGTACACACCACACACTAAAACCTTAACATAGATGTTTCCTCCTGTTTTTTTTTTAATGCACATTTTCAAGAGATTGGAGATCTAAACTGGCCTTTAGAAACATATTCTCTCTCCCTCTTTTGGGTAAATACGTCCTAGTTGCTACCATGGTGATACATCACTAAGATCCTGGTTAAATATTCATTCTCCCTATTTCCCTTGAGTTTTCCGATAAAATGGGCAGGCAATATTCTGGGCCATTTTAGGGCCATGTATCTCTCCTCCACCAAGAGACATAGCTGGGATTTCTGACATCAAGAACAACATCTCTACATATAATTAAGGAATAACGGGTAAGTAGACCATGAAAGCTACGTGCAAATGTCAGACAATAAAAACTAGCATTACTTTCAGGAGAAGAGGAGAGGGAGAAGAGGCCAGGAAACCAAATACAAAGGGCAAAACAAATCCCTTTCAAAGATGAGAGGGCTCAAACCAGAATAGCAAAACAGAAGGTGTTTTATGTAGAGAAATGTAATCAAAGCGAGAAGCTTAAAGGACAGATGTAAAACAGAGTGAAGAAACACTGTGCAAAGGAGATGGAGTTAAGGCCGGCCTCCACCCCAGCTCCCAGATGTCTCTGCTGTCGGGATGATTCTGAGTGCTGTGAAGCCTGGTGCCCTTTGTCTGGCATCAACACAATCAGCCACGCCAAGCTGCATGGTGTACGGGACTTTGTGGCCTGCTTTTAAAAACCCACGTAATTGTCACTAAAAGTAAACATTTGGCATATGTGGTCACATGAATGGAAATGCCCCTCCCCCATAAACTCATGTGTTTGAATGCTTGGCTCATAGAAAGTGGCACTATTAGGAGTATGGCCTTGTTGGAGAAAGTGTGGCATTGTGGAGGCAGGCTTTGATGTCTCATATACGCTCAAGTCTGGCCAGTGTAACACAGTCTCTCCTTGATGCGTGTGGCTTAAGATATAGAACTTTCAACTCCTCTAGCACCATATCTGCCTCACACTGCCATCCTTCCCACCACGATGATAACAGACTTCCACCACGATGATAACAGACTGAACCTCTGAACTGTAAGCCAACCCCAATGAAATGTCTTTCTTTATAAGAGTTTCTATGGTCATGGTGTCTCTTCACAGCAATAAAACCCTAACTAAGACAGCATACTACTAAAATAGACAACACCTATCCAAATACTGAGAACAAAAACTATAACTCTCTGCTTAATGCAATAAAACAGCAATAAAACCCTAACTAAGACAGCATACTACTAAAATAGACAACACCTATCCAAATACTGAGGACAAAAACTATAACTCTCTGCTTAATGCATGGCCAATGATGATATACAAAGAGACAGACAGACCTGAGAGGTTAGTCTGCCTAAAACTATCTCTGTCCCAGGGAGATAGTCTGGGATCATCTGCAGGCATGTAGGTGCATCTGGGAATTGTATTCACAAATTGGTTGTATCACTCAGTGTGGTAGAGATGGCAAACAGCTCACAAATTAAAAAAAAAATTACTTCTTGTGGTAGACATTTTGGTGATATGACTGTCTTACTCTGTAAGCATCCACAATAGCCTCACTGGTTCACCAAGCTAGGCTTAGGTAGGATTTTTCCTTTGGTCTGCCGTTGGTACCCTCGCTGAGGTGAGCAGATCCCTGTTGACACTGCCCCAGGGAAAGTTCCTGCAACAGAGAGGTCCAATCAAACACACTGACACCAATTTTAAAACCCACAGTAAATCCTGGGAGTATATTTGTTTAATTTAACTATATTCTTTTTCATTAGCTAAGTTTCATGATTGAAAAAAAGCTGAGCCATGTTGTAGAAAAGCAGCACAGATTTTTCATCTTGCTAGGTTAAACAGAGTGTCTAATTCTTTAACTCTTAGCTGACTAGAAATTCGTCATAATCTCATCAATTTAACCATCAAGCTTTCTACTAGCCAATTATATATATATACATATATATATATATATATATATATATATATACACCTAACTTTAGAATTCACGTTTAATTCAATAAGACAGGGCATTGTATAGTATCACCCCCCCCCCCATACACACACACCAAGGACAAAGGCTTGCTGTTTTTCTTCAAAGCCAAGGTTTGGCATAACAGGCCAAAGATGAAGGTTACTTGGCATTAGACACACTCCCAGGACCAGCTTGATGCATTTAATTAACACCAGCTATTCCCCAAGGAAGGTCAGAAAAGCTTTACCGGCTCTTCCTCTCACTCTCCTTTCCTCACGTGAGGCTCAGCACATCCTTTGCTGGAGCTTAAAACCCTTGTGAAGGTCAGAGAGACACAGCTCATCACATTTCTGTGCCTGGAATCCCCAGTTTATGGTGCAGCGTCCAAGGCCAGTGTGGCTGAACGCTTCTCCCACGCCCATCCTCCAGTCCTTGATTTGACGAGGAAGTCCGAGGCTGGAGTCTCTTTTGAAGCTGATCTTTTGAGGCTTCTGCAACCCTCGTCCCCTTCCCATGAGGCCATCTGTTCAGGGTGAGCTCCTGCAGACTGCATTTCTAGTCAAGGTAATCTTTCATCACAAGAGTAACTCTAGAGAAACTTTAAATGGATGTCTCCCCTCTAGATTCCCGGCCCTGCTGTTACTTGGGTTCTCTCCCACTTTGCACTGTTGAAAGGGAGCAAAAATGTGGAAAGAACAAAATAAGGGAAACAGAGTCTGGCAAAATGGCTTAGCATTTAAAGGCACTGGCAGCCAAGCCTGAGGACCTGAGTTCAGTACCTGGGACCAACATGGTGGACGGAGATAACCACCTCCTGAAAGTTGTCCTCTGACCTCCACAGGCATGCTATAGCACACATTCCCTCTCCCTACAAATAAATAAATGTACTTTTAAAATGAAAAATAAAAATAAAAACCATGATGGAAATCTTACCTGTCCACTGAAAGGTAAGTCTTTAGTCTTATGTTTTAGGCCATTTGGTCCCTTTTCTGTCTTCCCCTGACCTCACCCAAAGGTGATGAGTTCATTTGTCATGGTAGAAGGGTACACTGGCACTGGCAGCTTTGGTCTCTCTGTCTCCCTCTTGGGCTTATACATCAGGACTCAGAAAATTCTTTTACTGATCTAACTGGGGTCACACATCTTTTTGGTACTAGAGAGGGGGGGATCTCTTGGCCTAGAAGCAAGAGAAATCAAAAACACTTACTTGAAGCAAGAGAACAAGAGAAGTCAAAAACACATACTTGAGTCGGGTGGGCATGCCTTTAATCCCAGCACTTGAGAGTCAGAGGCAGTCGGAGCTCTGTGAGTGAGATAGAGAGGTCGCCAACCTGGTCTACAAAGAAAGTTCCAGGATAGCCAGGAATGTTACACAAAGAAACCCCACCTCGAAAAACCAAAACAACAACAAAAACAAACAAGCAAAAATCAAAAAAACCCACTTAATTAAAATTGTATCTTACTGTGTGTGAGAGTACATATTTGTATGTATATGCACATATACATGGATATAGGTAGATAAATAGACGATAGATAGATAGATAGATAGATAGATAGATAGATAGATAGATAGATAGATAGATAGAGATACAGGCGGAAGTCAACTAGGGTTTCATTCCTAAGGAGTCATTCATCTTGTTTTTTGAGACAGGGTGTCTTACTCAGAGCTGGGGCTCTCGGGGTAGGCTGTGCTGGATGGCCAGCAAGCACCAGGGGCCCACCTGACCCTGCCCTCCCACAACTAGGATTATGAGCTTGGTCTATACTTGTACTGTGGGTGCTGAGGATCGAACTTGGGTCCTCACCCTGTGCAGTAAACACTTTAATGACTGGACCATCTTTCTTGGCCCTTATGTTTTTTTTTTTTTAATTTTATGTTTTTAAACTGTATGTGTGGTACAAGTGTATATAGATTTATGCCTGTATACAGGTGTGTATATAAGTCCATATAGAAGCCAAAGATTGATGGCAGTGTCTACCTCAGCTGTCTTTCACCTTGTTTTCAGTACAGGATTTCTCATTGATCGTGGAGATTATCTGTTTGGCAGGACTGTCTGTGCAGTGTAGGAGCCCCTGTCCCCTCCTCCCTAGTGCTAGGGTTATAGGCACATGCCACGGGCCTCAGCATTTTTTATGGATGCTGGGGATCCAAACTTATGTTCTCACACTTGTGTGGCTGCGGAGGGTCCCTGTAAATACCACAGCTGGCAGAGTAACAACCTGTGCCAGGCAAGAAGGAAATCCAGTTCAACAGGATTTAGTTGGCTGGTGTTGGTTCAAAGTTCTAGCACTTTATTTTTTAGGCATTTAAGTACAGCACAATTTTGGGGAAAAAAAATTCCTGGTAACAATGATCTCAACCCCGTGTGCACAATAAAGCTTAAGGCGTGACTAAGTCAAAACCCTTTTGCAAATTACATGTGGTCCCTTCCATAAAGATGGGGTTTATAGCTTAAAAGCCTAGGGAGGATCAGGTGTGGCCTCCATCATACAAAAAGCAGAGAGGTCGCCGTGCTACAAAGCACACGTGCCATCTCCCCTAAGGATGGCTTCTATTGGCTGAGAAACAATGCTCAGGACAAATAGCTAGGGAGGAAGAGTCTGGGATTGATGTCACAGTTGGGAGGTTCAGGCGTGGCCTGGCCCTGCAGATAACACAGATCACCAGGTATTAACAACATCCAGTCCCAGCCTTGCAGGTGGAAAACACGTATACAAGCCTCCTGTTGAAGAGACAAGCCTGCTTGCTTAATGTTCCTGGTTTCCCCAGTGCTCGTGTGGCCACAAGGACCCCGTGGCCTCCACAGAGTGGCAAGCCCTGTACTGGCTCAAACATCTCCATGGCTCCTAAACTAAACTTGTAGAATTAGGTTCTCGCCCGTCACCCACTGTGGAGACGGGAGGGTTACATGTCTTTCTGTCCCCCTGCCAAGTACAGCAGAAGCCCTGGCCGTGGCCTACGGGAGACTTGAACGGCAGAGAGGCGGTCAGGCAGGCACCTGGGGATGCCACTGTGGCACATTTCCCAAACCCTTTTCATTGCCTCGTCTGTGTCACGTTTGGAACGGAAGAAACTGAAAACATGAAGAAGGTACAAAGAGAAAGGCCAACAGAAGCCTGTTCTCCCAGCTCAGGACCAGCCTATGACAGACAGGACAGCAAGGGACTTAAACAATAATGATCTACACCAGTGAAATCTGCAGAAAAAAAAAAAAAAAAGACTCCGCTGCCAGTTCCCTCATCAGCAAAGGCAGAGTGAGAAGCCTGGGAGGCAGGGGTCTAGTGTCCACCAGAGTGGCTTCAGATGTCAGCTGACAAAAGACCTCTGACAATATTCTGCCCAAAAGTAACATGGTTTTCTTTCCCTTCCCATTGGCGCTGTGTCCAAGGCAGGATTCCAGCATTCCCCAAGGGTTAGGAAGTCACTTCCCTGTGCCAGGGGAGCCATGACAGGGTAGCAATGTCTGTCTAGTCATAGAAGTGTGGGTAGAGGCCTGTGGGCTGCTGGGGCCCCGTCTTGCCCCTAGAAACCTGAAGCCCTTCTGGCGCCTACCTCTATGCTCATGTGTGAACTACTAAAAATTGAGGCTTAAAAGACACAGCATCTCAAAACACACCACCCCAAATAGAAAGTCACTCCTGCCATCAAGAACCAGGAAGACATTAGAGGGAGTGGAAAATAGACAATTAACAGATGCCAGAAGGGAGACGGCAGCCATGTGGACGTTATCTGACGCCAGAGCACCAGAGGAACACCACACGCCAGCAAGGGCCACACGCCAGCAAGGGCACGCAGCATCCGCATCCCTCATCCAACGTCGCATCCCTCACTCGCCGCTGGTAGGAGTGTGAAGTGGTACAAATGCTCTGGGAAATGAGTTGACAGCGTCTGTCAAAGATGGAAGACAACCAACACATACATGACCCTGCCTTTGACTGCCAGGGGTTCATCTAAGAGAAAGGAGCGCTCACCCTCACACAGAATGCTTGCCACCAGCTGTTCCAGCAACTTGCTTTGTAAGAATCTCAGCCTGGAAAGAACCCAGACATCCTTGAGCGAGCAAATGTCTAACGGCTTGCTGAATCTCAATACCTGGTGAAAATGCATCTCAACCCAGCACAGACTGGAAGCTCTGAACGACTGTCGCATCCACCTCTGCCTCCATGGAGACGGAACAGGATAAGGCTAGAACCTAAGATCAAAGCTCTTAGTAGCTGTAGTTTCCTGCATAAGCTACTACTGCTGTCTGTTCCTTTAACATAGCACGTCTATTCATCAAAATGTATACAACTTCGCCTACCTTTCATATTTAAAAAAATACTAATTTTTGTGTATGTGTCTGTGTGTGTATTTGTACTCACAGAGACCAGAAGAGGGCATCAGATGCCTGGAACTGGAGTTATGGGTAGTTACCGGCCACCCAGTGTGGGTACTGGGAGCTGAAGTCAGGTCCTCCAGAAGAGCCGTATGTGTTTTCAGCTGCTGAGCAACAATCCCAACGTGTGTTGACATGGATGGTGTTGGTTACTTCTCTCATTGCTATGACCAAATATTCAACAGAAACAATATAAGGATAAAAGGTTTATTTTGACTCCTTCCTGGCAGGGACAGGCATGGCAGGGTTCACAGAGGCAGGACCATGAGTCCAGGACTTGGCTGGCGCTCATCTCAGCATGCAAGGGTGCAGAGAGCAGGAGATTCTGGCCTGCGTCTGGCTCCCTCGACTCCCCCTCTTTTGTTCAGTCAGCATTCCCAGCTCATGGGAAGACGACGCTCTCTTTAGAGTGGTTTCCCTCCTTAGGAAACCAGTATGTCTTCAAGTGACCCCAGCTACGCTTCAGACCTGACATGGGGAACGGATTGTTATCATGGAGAAGAAAGTAAGACCAGCAGGAATAAATCTTCCGGGAAGTCCACATGGGAACATCGGATAATTTGCTCTCTTTTCTTCTTCAGGAGTTCTTTGGGTTAATCAGTCATTTCGAAAACTTTTTTTTTTTCTTTTTCTTTCCTATTGGTATTTTAGCCTTTATTCTTCTATTGGCTACTAGATATTATCCATCCATCCCTTGCTTAATGTATAAATGATTGTTTCCATCACTCTCCGGATAATATGTTTTACAATACTTTAAATCTCTTTATCCACTTACCTTTGAGATATCAGCATGAGTTTTCATCTTTCTTCCTTTTTTCTTTTTGCTGGCTGTCAGTCAAACTGTGGGTCTTAAGCTTACTGGGGCAAGCTCTTTTCCACTGGTCTGGATCCAGCCCATGCATTTTGGCTTTGTGTTTGAAACCTATGACACATTTTTTTTTTAATGGCTAGCGATGTTTTAAAATCCACCCCTCCCTTGCCCAATTCACTGATTATTCTTGTTTTGACAGTGTATCCATCGAGGGTCACTTTCCTTCTGCTCCCAAAGAACGTTTTTAGAATGCCTTTTAGGGTCTGCCTGTTGACAACGTACTCTGTTGCTGTTTGTCTCAAAATGTTTTTATTCCATCTTCATTTCCGAGAAATAAGTTTCCAATGTGTGGGACGCTACCTTGCCTGTTAGTTGTTTTCCTTAGCACTTTAGAGATTAGACTCCAGTGCCTTCGGATTCCTCCCGTTTGGGTTGAGAATAGAGCTGCCAGGTCTCTCCTGTGTCATTAAAAACAAAACGATAACAAAAATCTTCTCCAGGATAAACAATCTCTTTAAATCTTGTCTCGCATACACATAACTAACATTCTCTGTGCATTCTAAAGCTGAGAAAAAGTTAGCGGATGTTCAAATTAGAATGAGGAGTTTATACTAATTCATTAATTGCAGAAGATGAAAGACACACAGTAGTCATACTAATAAGCCATATCCTTTTAAATATTGTATGTGTACTAAATTATCTATTATATAAAGGCTCAGGTTTGGGTTATTTAAATCATTTCCTATTCAATTCTAAAACCCTCTGAAGTGTGAGGATTTCTGCCCAGGAACAGTTAAGAGCCTCCTGATTTAACTTACTGAATTCTAAATGTAACTGAAGTCGACCATGAATAAAAATAAAGAAATGTGGTGTACTGAAAGCATCCCCTCTCTGGGACCCTGAGTGGTTTCCGGTCTGAACATCTGTGACAATAGATTCTTAAAGGGGAAGAAGAAAACAATAGAGGGTAGGGGCTGAAGCGAGGAAGCGAGGATGCTTTTAGATGGCAGAAAAGGAACATTTGGACTTTGCCCATACACACAAGTATGGCGAGAATCCTCTTTCTGGGGACCCATGAGGAGCTTTTTTGCTGAATCCCTTTGAAATGGAGTGTGTGGTACAAAATGGTGGGGGATTCCTCCAGCTACATGGCAAGGTCTCTCTGCAGGCCCTCTTGTTCTGTCTTCTTTATGTGTCAGGCTCCTCAGAAGTCCTCAAAAGAGAAGTGTCAAGTAGAAAGGGACTTCGAACTCAGAGTTGGAGGATCTGGGTGTGTAGGGAGAGTTGGAGGATCTGGGTGTGTAAGGAGAGTTGGAGGATCTGGGTGTGTAAGGAAAGCAGATCTTGGGACAAAGAGGACATCTACCACCTAAGAACTTGCTTCCCAGCACCCCAGAACCCAGCCTCCTTGAGCAAGTCGCCTCATTTCTAAGCCTGCTTTTAGAATCATTTAAATAGAAACTGTCCCACAGGGTGGCTGTGAAGCAGGAATAAGGTGATGACATGAAGAACATCACCCTAAATTCCATGTTCATCTTTTTTACTTTTACAGTACATATTCACTGAATTAATAGGTTTGGAAATGGCAGCCATTGACTTGCTGATGACCCCCACCCCCTGCCGGGCTGGTAATCAGCTTGCCCTGGAATTGCTTTGGCAGTCCCTGCTAGAGCCCTTGACATCAGCAGGGGAAGCTTAATGGAGTCTGGCCTATTATATATTCCATGCTTAATGCTTACCCCGGAGTGAGGAAGGAGGGGAGAGCAGTGCTCAATCTTCAACAGCTTCCCAGAGCTATTACCAGTTCTCTTAGGGAGCCATGCTCTGTCGAGGGCCCTCCCCTACTTTACCTTCTCAGTCTTGCTTCACTACCCTTGTTCATATCCTGATCTCCTCGTGACCCAGGACCTGCAGCATCAGCCTTTCCTTGCCTTTCATTCCCTGTTTGAGCCTTGTAAAAATGGTTTAGCTTATTCATAACTCTCAGTATGCCCAGCCTTGGCCTTTGCCTCTGTGACTTAGCTAATACTGACATCTTACATCTCTGTGATGGTACTTACTTGGTCTTATTAGCTGCTTCTGTGTCGCTTTGACAAAAATACCCAACATTTACAGCTTAAAAAACAATGGTCCCAGAAATTTCCATCCATTATGGCAAAGAGGGCATGCAAAGGTTCATGGTAGCAGGATCTTGTGATGGACTAGAAAGTAAAGAGTGACCAGAACCAAGGGTCAAGCCTCAAGGCCTGATCCCAGAAACCTGTTTCTGCTAGCTCAACATCATTTCCTAAGTGTTTGACAGTTTCTCAAAATAGTGCCACCTGTTGAGAAACAAACACCCAAATTATGAATATGGACACAGAGTCAAGCCATAATGTTTTGCCTCTGGCCTCTAAATGCTTATGGTCATCTTATAAGGCAAAGCGCATTTGGTCGGACTTAAAAATCCCCCAGTTTCAGCACTATTTCAATGTATAAACTCTCTTCCAAAACACCACAATAACCACTTTGCTTTGGGCCTCTGCAGAAATCAAGAAGAGAGGCATACACTTGTAATGCACAACAGTGTGGTATGAACATTCTCATTCAAAAAGGAATGGGAGGACTGCAAAGACAGGCCTGAAGCCCAGCCAGGCAGACACTACATCCTGTGTGTCCATCATCTGGTGGGCCATGGTGTAAGCTCTGACAAGCATTGACAGCTCACATTTTAGCCTGGCTGCCTGCCGCACACCAGGCCTCTCTCCATTACAAGCTCCCTCCGTGCCTACAGCTTGCCTGGATACTGTTCATCCTTAGATTCACCAGAAGAACCAACTCCACCATTTTGGGGGCAAATTTAAAGCAATCTTTATTAAATATTAAATACTGACCAAGACATGGACTTTGGTCAGTACCATTCCCCTGAATTTCTCACCTGAGAATGGCCTTGAGCCACGTGTTGCAGGGGCTTATAAGAACAAAGTTAGAGGCCACCATACTTTCCCAAGGAGCTTTGTTATTATCCCAAGAACTACAATTCCCAGCATTCCAGGAAGTTACATGGTTCCTGGACAGGTGGGGCTTACAGGTTCCGGGCATTACCGAACATGTTCCCCATTTCTGGCATCTTCAATGTTCTGGGGGCCCCACTGCAATTTGGGCTTCATCCTCAAAACTTTACATACAGCCAAGTTTAGGGCACTTTATAGAAATCCAGCCCTATCACAAGTTACCTGGCCTCCTAAACTTTTCTTTAAAACTTTGCTGCAAGCCTCCATGTCCCTCTAACTCTTGCTTCTCACGTGCCTGCAAAAACAGCAGCATGTGAGATACACTGAATTGTGCTGTGCTCGCGACTCAGCAACTTGCTGGACGTGGGAGGCTAGAAAGATGACATGGCAGTGAAGGGCACCCGATGCTCCTGTAGAAGACCTAGGTTTAGTTCCTACCACCCTATGGTGGTTTACACTACCCCAGACTCCAGTTCCAGGGGATCTGAGCCCTCTTCTGACCTCCACACGCGCCAAGCATGTGCATGGTACATATATATGTACATATAGGAAAGCACTCATACACATAAAATAAGAGGGAAACATAGAAAAACACCTCCCTAGGCAGCTATGTTTTGTATGATAGCTCGGCAGCCCTTTAAGTGGAAATAGTTTACTTCCTGGAGCCTTCAGTGGTTGCAGTTTCACCCAGAAGGCACCTCTCTTGTCCTACTGGGAAATTTAAGGCTCCTTGTTAATGGTCCTGTTCTCCTTGACAGCTGAAGCCACTTTGCAATTTGTAAGCTACTTTTCATGACACAATGCTTTTTACCCTTCTGCCCTCACATTCACTCCTTATCCTTATTGCAAACCTAGTGAAAAGCAGCCAGCATGAACCACAAAACAGTCCAGGTGGAGGAGAGCTCAGCCCACTGTGGGCGGCACCATTCCCTGAGCAGGTGATCTGAGCTGTGTAAGAAGCTACCTGAGCATCAGCCTTGCAGTGAGCCAGCAAGTAGTGTTCCTCCATGGTTTCTGCCTTCAGGCTTCTGTTTTGAATTCCTGCCTTGACTGCCCTCAGTGACAGAGTGAGGAAATGACAGCCAAATAAGTCCTGTTCTTCCCTTAAGCTGCTTTTGGTCAAAGTGTTTTTTATCACAGCAACAGAAAGCAGATTAGAACAATGTCTTCTTCATCTTTCTTTTTTTCTACTTTCCCCCTTTCCCCAGATAACCAAGTATTCCCAGCACATCAGCCATTGCCTCAATTCCAATGATCAAACTTGCACATTGTCTTAATTACCAGGCTCATTTAACAGCTACTCTACAAGGCTTCGGTAGATAAAAGAAATGAGACTTGAGTTCCATGAAAGATGCAGGACGTGGGGAATGGTAAAGGAGAAGTGAAAAAGAACACAAAGGCCAAAGAAACTATCTGCGTGTGCTCAAGCCATTTATGCAGAGTAGGCCCAGCAAAAACAAAGTGGCACGTCTGTTATTTAAGGTGAAATGAAATAACTAAAAATCTTCTGAATTCAAAATGAAAGAATAAACAGAAGTTTTAAAATTGATTATGAACAGAAAGCAGGAGAAATTAAATGAATGCAAACTGTGGCAAAATGAATGGGGCCAAAAGGTCATTGCCAATTGCTGAAGGATGTAAGATGTACAGTGATAGATGAGACTGTAAATTATCTTACCTCTCAATAACATTACATCAAAATTAAAGGTCATATTACTAGAAAATCAAGAAGCGGTCAGTGGAAACTTAATGGCTGTGCTAGACTGCCCTGCGGTAGGGCAGAGCTAAAGAAAGGACAGCTTTCTATGCTCGTATGTTGAAGCTAATGTGCACAAAAAAGGCTGGAATTTTTACCTCTTTACTTACAGAGGGCTAGATCAAAATACACATGGCTTCCCATTTGCTTAGGATGGGTCCATTTACAACATCTCAACTTAATGATGGTGTGAATGTGATCTGTGTTTATTCCTAGAGTTTTTAATTTGGGTCTCTGCCGGGGCCAGAGGTAAGGCAGACTGAGCTTCCCCTGCAGAGCTGGGCAGAGGCAATAAGTTGCAGCTGGTGAATTCCATAAAAAAAACCAACAGTGAATGCCCCAGCATGCTTTGCTGCTGGCCATGGTCTTCTGCGGGCTAAGTGCATGGGATACAGCTTTTGACATGCCTCTTTTTGAACTTACAGAGGTTTGCTGGGATAAGAGACCATCATTAGTCAAGGAACCTCTGTTGGTCAGGCTCTCAGGAGGAATGTCTTCCACAGGCTTGACTTGGATCGATTGCTTACGCCTGCTTGGCTATGTGGTGGGAGAGTTGAGGCCGGACAGAACTGTAGCAAGACTCACACATGGGGGCTTCGGGTTGGGTCAGTGAATAAAGGCACTTGTCTGGCAAACTGGGTGACCTGTCAAACCCGTGAGACCCATGTAAAGGTGAAAGGAAAGAACCAACTCCATAGAACTGTCCTCTGACCTCCAGGGACGCACGTCATGCCACTTATGCACCCCACACACATCACCGCACACATGCGCAAATAACCATAACATTCATTTTTACAAGATTAATGTGAAAAAGCCAACTGGCAGAGGACTGAAAACTCACACTGAGAAGAGCCCACATGATACACACATAAGAGACGGTGTATGCTGTGTGGTTGACTAATAAAGGATCTATCACAGGAGTCCTGGCCCAGTGCTTCTGAGTGGACGCCCTTCCCCAGTCACTAGCCCAATCCTATTTCCAGGAGTGCTTTCCCTTTCTTAATAAACTCTCTCTATTACTATTTCTGTGCAATCCTTTGTCCTAGTATACAAGGACCTGTAGACATCAGCAGGAGCCCTGAGACTCAAATGTGTGCCTACCACAGCTTTACTGACCAAACTCACACAATAAAAACATACGGACAGAAACAGAGTGGGCGACTGGAGACTGCTCAACACAGAAGAACCACCCGCCCACTGACCATTCAGCTCGCCAACCACTACAGTGTCGGCAGTCGGAGTATTTTTAGAAATCCCAGTGATAGATGCTTATGAAGCGGAATGTATTGCTACGGGGGCAGTGATACAAAGAGGAATGTCACAAGGTCATTCAGGGAGGAAAACTCCCTAGGAAAACTTTAATTTGAAAGTAATTGTTTCCACCTCTCTCTCATTGAGTTCATGCCTTTGTACATAGCACGGAAGCATGGGTATTTCTTCGAGGGGCTGGGGGCTGAGGGCTGAGGGGGACTCAATTATTGCTGAGGACAAGAGGGAGAGCGGGAGTGAATCATGACATCTCAGGCTTTCTCCACTGGAGGTGACCCGCATTGTCATCTAGCCCAACCTCTCATTAGTGGCTTCAGTCCCTCTGTAGCATTCCTGCAAGGGCCTTGGTGGGCAGACCCTCACCATTCAGTGCTGTCTGGGCCGACCTTTGCAGTGCTGACCTCCGAGCACTCTTCATCTCTATTCTCTTCTTTCTACTTAGAAGTTGTAGCAGTATTTAAAAAAAAAATCCCTTTCACAAGCTAGAAGTAGACACAACAGCATCCGTTTGAACAGGAAAATGCGAGGTAACGAATGGCTGGTGGTTCGTTGCTAAAAGCGTGATACTGTGCCCCCAAGTAGTCCAGGAAAAGAAAGTGCGAAGGAGCAGCTTCCCATTGAGGGTGAAGAGGGGATGACATGGAGTTGGGGAGGTCAAAGCTGGTCTGGGCCTTGGCGACTCTAACAAGCGAGGATCATCCTATATACACCAATTAAGTCAAATAAGGCTGCCAGATAGATAAAGGAGATTTGTTCCATGTGGCCACACGGGGAAGAAGAAAAAATAAAGAGGTGTGGAGGACACGCTCAAGCCCATCTTCAGAGACCAGACAGCAAGTTTAGGCTTAAACAGAGGGAAAGATGCATGCGTTCCTAAGCAGTTGCGGTCAAGGTGTGTTTCCACTCACCACCGTTGTTAAACTGGAGTCCCTTTGATGACTTTTTCTTCTTCTAACCTGAGAGTCTCCAGGGAGTGCTGACTTGAGGTGGGGGGCTCATTGTTTCAATAGTCTGGTAGCCTTAGGTCGTGGCACTGTGTCTCTTTAAAATGTTCCTGCCAGGGCGTTTCCTAGGCGCCCCACCCAGACACAGAGGCTGAAAATCAGAGCTATAGAGTGTATCACTGCTATGGGAATGTGGGGTGGGAGAGACCTGGGGAAAGGAGTGTTGCGGAGGACATGCCGCCGATGCTGGGCTCTAGAAACAGTCACTACTGATGGAAGTAGTTGTGGGAAGGAACTGTCCCCGGGGCTGCTGGTCCTCAAAGCTGAGAAGTAGCCAAGCATGCAGTCAAACCATGACACTTCCACTGAAAGCGGCATCGGGTCGCTTTAACGCCCTCTGTTGAAACAGCCTAGCATTGCAGCTAGGAAGGCGCCTACCGTCTCCATCCTAGCAGAGCAAAGTAGGGTGGGGCCGTGGACCCAGGAAGTCCATGCCTGACACAGCAATATTTCTTTACTGCGTAAAGAGAACCAACATGAGCAGTCCATGTTCTTTCTCTTTTTTCTCTACATTCTTCAAAAGTCACCTTTTCATGGACGTCCCTAATCCGAGCTCTTTTCAGTAGTCCAATGCTATGACTAGGTCTCCCATTGACTCAACTCATTACATGTAGTGCTATTCCGTTCCGACCTGACCTCTTTCTAACCGTGGGCTTTGCATAGCGTGCCGATTCCCAACATGGCTGAAGCAATGGAGCCACCTATTGCACACTGGAACCCCAAAAATGTGAGTCCCAAGAACCCCTTTTTATAGATAAATTAACTGCCTCAGGTATTCTGTTACACCTATGGCTCTGGCGTGTCTGTCTTCCCTGGAAGAGTCAGAACTGTGGTGGAAAATGAAGTCAGTGTCTCTCTCCGTTAACGGGAGAAGGTTGTGTGTCTCTAGACGTGGCCTCGTAGGTAGATGTTTACATAGAGATTTAATTAACGGTGAGAGAGGTGAGCAGCTCGGGGTGCCTGGGATAAGGCAAACTGCTTGTCTATGTTTTGATTCCCCCTGTCTGTGTATTTCCATGCACAGGGGAAAGGTGTTTTTTTTTTTAATATATGTATTTTTTTTTAAGTACAGGTTCTATTTAAATTGGAATTAATGTGATTGTTTGTGGAAGACATTAAGGATCCAACAGTTGTGTTTTTAACACTCTGGTACATAACTGGAATCTTAGGTCAGGGGCTAGTATCATGAGAAACAGGAGCCAACTGGACATAAAAGGCCATTCTTGTAAAGGCTGAGACCAGCACTGAAGCTCAGCAGTGTGGTTCAGTCTCCTTTTATTAGACCAGAATTTCAGAGACTTTAACCTGGGGCTGGAGGCCTAAGAAAAGTGTCTGATTTCTCAAAAATCTAAATTTTAGGACAAATACCTTGTGCTGAAAATAGAGCAGGCAGCAAAGAGCTTTCCTCTGCAAAAAGGCCCTGAACTGAGTGTTTTTGATGCAAAAAGACATTGTAAGGTGATACAGCATGCTCTAATCCACAAAAGGAGGGTATTTGAAACTAGAGTGTTTCATTTGGAATTAATAATGGGCATCTTAAGTACTGTGCTTAAACCCATTCTTTGTCCTATTGAGAGCTGGTACCAACAATAGTGCCAATGGTAGAGGAATTCAGGGCATCTGGGTGGACGGTGGGAAAGGGGCATCCAGCCCCACGGTGCTGGACGAGTTCATTAAGGGCCCACAGCAGAGTTCTGAGCAGCGATGGAGCACCGGCAGCTCGTGAAGGAACACGTGTAGACTTGGCATGTGAAGCCCAGGTAGAAGCCAAGAAATAAACACAGCTGCAAGACATTGGGCCGTGGTTACTTCTCTGCGCTGGAATGCTTCAGAACCGGTGGGAAAATGCAAACAGTGACTTATGCACACGGTAATTATGAGAGCAGCATAGTCTGGGGCGTGGCTTGAGGCTTCCATGGTGCTAGATTAGAGGTTGTCGTAGCTCAGAGAAGCCACGGGGCACACAAGCTAAGGATACGGCTTTTAGGATGCCTCTCAAGAACATTCTAGAGCTTTCAAGTACCGCCCACATTTCTGTGGCCATTTCCTGTCTAGGAACAGACCTGTGGTCAGCCCCTTTCCACTGCTTGGTATGTTGACCCTTGCAAGAATCCTAGGTCACGTTTAAGCAATGTGAAGGCGAGACCATTTATCCCATGACTGATGTTATTGGGGTGGTTGGGGACTGGATTTTTCTTCCGAAGGCTCTGGCTGCACATCTCAACAAAACTCTTACACTTTTACACGACCCCAGGGTTTCTCCTGGCTGCCTCACAACGGAGGACACCAGGTAAAGGGTAACGCCTTCTTCCTCTTTTCCAAGTGAGAACTGGGCTGCTTCCATTGGCCTTAAAAGCCATTCCGGAACAATCTTTTTCTGGAAGCAGATCCTCCTTTGGGATGACCCTCTGGCTTCCGGGATTGCTGTGATGTGGGGACGCGTGGCTGCCTGCTATAGCTGGTGACCAGCACTTTCCTTTCATCTCCACCACACCTCTCCATGCTGTGTTCCTGGCAACACGGCAGAGCCACTGGACTCCAGCCCTCCCCCTTTGTCAGGTTTGCTCTGCTCCATGCTCCATCGTCTGGCAGACTTTGCACCTCTGCCTCTCAGCCTTTGCGTAGAAAAGGCTTGTTAACCTCATGGATTCATTACTTTCTAGTGACCAAACACCTGAAAGAAACAGCTTAAGAGAGAAGTGATTTGTCTCACAGTTTCAGAGATATCAGCCCATCATAGGGAGTGTGGGAACAGCAAAACAGATCGCAACAATGCAGGTTAGAAGCAGAGGAAGGATACGGTTGACTGCTAGGAAGCACGAATCCTCCACAGGGACTGGTGCCAGCAGGGAGTTAGTATCTGAGTGTGGAGCTCTGGTGTCAGAATGCAGAATCCAAAACCCGTGCTGCAATTGTCTGGAGGAAGAATGAGTTCTATGGCGTGCTAGTAAAGGTCTTGGCGATCAGATTTTGGGTAGTGGCAGTGGTGGTGGTGGAGTAGTGGGGTCGCCTTGGTTTACAGCCTGAACTGACTCTTCTAGTGTTAGTGTTCCCCAACAAGACCACCAAATGCAAAGACATGAAGAGGGTGCTGGGTATAGTAGCTCAGGCCAATAGGCTATGCTGAAGAGGGAGAGGCAGGGGCATCACTACTTTGAAGTCAGCCTAGGTTAAATCACTGGGCTGTGGATATGGCTTGGCCGTTAAGAGCACGTGCAGCCTTCTTGTAGCTCTTGCAGAGGACCAGAAGTTGGTTCCCAGTACCACCTGGGGGCAGCTGACAACTGACTATAGTGCCAACTCCAGGTGATCGGAGCCCCTCTTCCAGCCTCTGTGGGCACTGCACTCCTGCGCCCAAACCCACACACAGGCGCATGATTGAAAATAACACAATAAATCGTTTACAAGAAAAGAGGACAAGGGCGTGCTCCGTGCTATAATAGTTAACGGTGAGACTCAGAAATTCCATTATGCAGATAAAATGGAGGTAAACAGCCTTGGAGCAGAGCAAGTCTGCGTTAAAACACTTAGGAATGGGTTTGGAGGAGTGATACTGACTTTCAGTAAAATTTAATTAATTGTGTTTGTGTACATTCATTCTAGTATGAAGATGAATTAGAATCAACTTGCTGGCACAGTTTCTTAAAGATGGAGGACTGGGGTGTGGCCTGACAGCAGAGTTCTCACTTAGCACCCATGAGCTCAGATCGGGAAAACAAAACTGTTCTATCAGAAACTTTACCCCAAATTGCCCAGTGAGCAATTTTTAAAAGTGAATGAATAAGCTATTAAAACTCTACTCTAACAGGTTTGTAGCTCTAAATTATAAACCCGGATGAGTGCTGGGGTCTTTGGGTGCTTCCCTCCACCCCCAGAAGCTGCTGGAAGAAACAACTGCCCACAGAGAAAAGCAAGTAAGAACCCAGCCCCCTCCGCTTTCAGAATCCTTCCCAATGACTCCAAATGCACACAGAGCTTCTCAGGAAAGAAGTGAGGAAAGGTTGGGGCTTGCTTCGTGGAATCCTAGCAAGCCAGCTTAGTCCTCCTGGCTTGATTCATCTTTGGGCGGCCTGCTGGCTGTCAATGGTGCCATTTAAACCCAGCCGTGGGAACAGAACAGAGCTGGGAGCAGTCACATTTGTTATTATTTTGCTTTGTTACTTCAGGAACACGCACGTGTCCTCCTCCTCTTCCTCCTCATCCTCTTCTGAGGCCAAGGAAACATGACGCCCTTCAAGTCCCAGCTGAAGGGCACTGAACTTTCACACAGTAGTGGCCTCTTCAGCAGTGGGTGGGGAGGGCCTGGCTTTGAATCCAATCTCTAGCCTGAGGCACTTGCATTAAACCCATTGTTTATTCATGAGCTGTTGGTTTTTTATTTTTTTATAAAATTATAAAGTACATCCTTTGCCGTAGGCAGGCTACATTACACATTTACAAAGCAGAGAATCTCCTGTCTCAAATTCTTAGATGACTTGAAAACAGCATTCTTGGTGGATAGCACTGTTCTTGAAGTGACCTTAACTTTGTTACCCCCATAAAGAACCGCAGGTGCCTGCAGGCTCCCCATCCAAGAAGCCCAATGCCCTCTTTATTTTTTAGAGTTCATGAAAGGGGAGGAAGGATCCATTTTTTCCTCGTTACAAAACTTTGCCTCGGAATGCTTAGACTTTCAAAATTGTACCAAATTATCTCCTCTTCAGCAGTTCCAGAAATACCAGTCAGGCAGCTCTGAACTACATGTACCTTTTAGGGTCTGGAAGGCGCTAAAGAATGACTCCAGACTTTAGCGCACAAGCGACAAAGGGCGGACATTCTGCCTGAGTCCAGCAGGCTGCAGCTACCATCTTCACAACGTGGTGGCCGCCACAAGGGGAGTTGATGCCCCCCTTTAAAGCCAGAGAGGGAAATTTCTTCTGTGGCTATGTAGCCTCAATTGGGATTGGCTGGTGCCCATGGAGGCTGTGTGACTCTGGTCAGGATTTAGCTGCTTTTCAAACCCATAGTTAAGCGACCTCATCTTCCCCAGGCCAGAAGCCTTGGCTGTTTCTGATTGGTTGCTCTTTTTCTGTGGTATTTTCCTACAACTCTTAGGCCTGTTCTATCTAGCAAGAAAACGAAGCCCCTGGAATTGGTCAGGTTTATTTAGCGAGGCTCTCTCATGCCCACAAATGATGGCTTAAACCTCTGAATATACCTCCTTTACAATACAAAGCCCAATTGGTGCCTTTGGACAATTAACTGTGCTCCAGAATAAAACATTGTGATGGTTTCTGAGTGTCAACTAGTACAGCACACACGGGACAGCTGGTTAAGACACCCCATCCCCACCCCCACTCCTGTCATCTTTAAATGCCATTTAGGTCCTGACCCCAAGTTACGCTTTAAACAATTAAGCAGAAACAGAAGAATGCAAGTCTGGCCATTCAGACAAGTTGAAGATTTGTATAGCAAAGAAACTGTCACAGTTACTTTTGAAGTAAACCAGCACTGTTCTTTTCAGGTCTGCCTGTTGGAATTATGTTTTTCTTGATAAGCACAGAGTGGCACTGAACAGTGGCTGTGACCATGCCACTCCTTTGGAACTGCCTGGCAAAGGCATGTTCTTTTATATGGGAATGGGCCTGATGAGCTGAGTCAGGGATGTGTGTCTCCATTAGTCCTGGGAATAGGGCCTAATTGGGAACAATCTCAACCAAAAAATATTAACAGAAACCTATTATCATTAGATCTCATCTTATATCAGAGGTACAGTGTTTCCCCTGTTGTTTCTGATAAGCTTAGCTAGCTCCAAAGTTACATTAGAGGCAGCTGGATCATACTCTGTGTAGCATAATGTCTCCTTAGTAAGGCTTTGTTGTTGTTTTTCTTGTTTTGCTTTGTTGCCTTTTCAAAAGGCAAATCATCAAAAGGCACTGAAGTTAACAGGAACTCAGAGAAGCCACCAATGGGAAGATTCCGGGGAGTCTTGGGTAAGGAACATAGTGTAGATGATCCTGCCTTTAGGAATTTAGATCTCTTTGACCTGCCTTTGAAAACGTCATTCATCTTTAATAATCCTCACCAAGGCTTCTCCTTTTAGAAGACTTTGTCAATGGAGTTTACATAATGGAATGAAAACTCAGGCTCATCCTGAGCAGAGGCAAAGTTTACAAGACGCCTCCCGTGTTTAATTTGCTCTGACGTTGATCTGTTGAATTGGGGTTGGGGGAGGAGGGCTGAGAGCATTCTGAAGTTATGAGCAGAGCGAGAATCAGGCCAGGAATGCTTGACTGGGAAAGGTCTCCATGCTCCTTCTACATAGCCCTCGCCACTGAATGCATGGTGAAGTCTGCACGGGTGCTAGCCTTCAGCGAGCAAGGCTGTGCCTACTGCAGGTAACCTTCAGGAGAGGACACCCTTCCAAATAGAGGGTGAGGATGTGACCTAAGTGCTGATAACTCCAGCATCCTGTCACGAGCTCTATGTTCTCCTCTGTGTGTCACCTTAATCTATATGCCCATGTCCACTACTTTGTTGTTATCACAAAACCTTCCTGGTTTCAGTCTTGTCAATGCAGCTGTATTCCACAGTGTATTCTAGAAGCAAGCTTGAGTGGCGATGGCCTGGGAGCACAGATTCAAGTTTCTCCAGGTGCTGTTTTCCAGTGCAGTAATAAAAGACTAGGAGTGAGATTCCCTGATAGGTAGACCAATAGGGAAATGGACCATGGCTAGAGAAAGATGGTGGACTTTTAAGATGGCGTCTTCCTCACCCCCGTGACCTGAGACAGAAACTGGAAGCTTTTCCTCCTGCCAGGAGCATCCCCCACCCCCAATTATCTCAAGGCTGGATTAGGACATGTTTACACAACAGTTGAGAGATGATCAATAAACCATCCTCTTTCCTTAAACTGACCAAACCAAAAGAAGGGAAGGAAGACGCTTCAAAGACTTCTAAAAGCTCAGTCATCAAGGAGAAGGCCTGCGAGTTTGGCTTCCTTCTTGAGCCCCTCTTCTGCTTAGAAGAGAGGAGAGGTGCAGGAGGGGAAAGGGATGGGGACAGGACACAGCACACAAATCCAAGGCCCATCCTGCGGCAGCCTGGAGGGTCTATAGAGAACCTCCTTGTCACTAAATAACTAATGTAATTTTTAAAAAATTAAAAGTTAATAATTGGGTCTTCATTAAAATTCAGTAGTATGTGAGAAGAATCATGACAGCTTAATAGATAATTTTTATATTGTGATTTTTATAATTTTGTACAATTACATATGTAGGTTTTTAAAACATAAACACTTGACATCATAATAAATACATTTGTGATCACAAGGTTGTTTTCTTTTTTCTTTTTTCTTTTTTCTTTTTTTTTCAAGAAACAAGTTTCAGAAGATGTATGGATAGCTTAGTGGTTAATCACTGCTCTTTCAAGAGGGCCCAAATTCACTTTCTAGTACCCATACCCAGCAGTTTACAATCATCTGTAATTCCAGCTCCAGGAGATCCTATATCCTCTTCTGGCCTCCATAGGCACCTACATTTGTGTGCACATATCTACACACACACACAATTAAAATGAAAATAAATTTTCAGGAATCCTTCAGCAGCAAAGGAGAAATCAGTATTCTCATAGCACGCGGTCACCCAGCTCATCCAACTGAAAGATAAATTTAGTCTCTTGGCAGTTGAGGAAATAAGTGGCCTATGTCAAGTTCTGCCTGTCTCCTTAGAGATAAGGCAAAGCCAACACGGTTTCTGGAAGGAAACATTCTCCTGACAATTAAGTCTACGTGAACCCCATCAAATATGCTCATCCACCTTTAGGAAGAGAACACACACACCAGACACTGTCCCTGACCGTGACTGCACAACAGTGAAGAAATATTCTACTGAAGTGACTTTGACGTCCCTTCTACCTCTCACCCCTGCAACAGGGCATCACCAAGCCTTAAGTCTTGCTTATGGGGCTGTTTGGAGTAAACATGTCAGTGTGTGACTCAGGAGGTGTTGACACAGGAGGGTAGACAGGCCACTGCGACCGTTGTCTGCAATGTCAGTGATCTAGCCATGAGGAGACGCAGATCAAGCTAACCCATCGAGCAATGATCAGATAGGGAGGTCACCGATTGTGTGAGGTGACTTGCATATATGAAATTCCAAGAGTGGGTTAAGCCCCTAGAGAGGGAGCTAACTGTTGTCAGAAAGAGTAGGAAGTAATTTTCCAAAAGTTCAGGGTGTTCTTTGGGGATGAAGAAAATATTTGGAACCATGTAGACACCAAGATCACACACCCCAAATGCCACAGAACTGTCTACTTTAAAGTCAATAATCTTACGTGTGAATTTTATTTTACTGAAAGCCTGGCATGAACAGAGCCTAAAAGCAGAGACAGGACTCAAGCTCTTGTTTACCTAAGCAGCCAAACCAGAAGGGTAAAATACCTCGCCGAGTGCTTACACAGTGTGTGGAGAGCTCCTGTGAGCTGCAGATACAGGACCAGAGGAGTTCAGGACTGCTGGCTGCTCTCCATACACGATTCACCAGGATAGGATATGGTGGATAGTGAGAACACCATCCTGGTGGTCAGCCTGGTGCAGACATTAGCCTCTGGGACACTGGCATGAAGCCACTAGCAGTGGCTCCTTCCTGGTTCCATTACAAATCTAAAACAGAATCAATCGGGAACACAGCTGGACACTTCCAGCTCCTGGGTACGAAACCAGATCACTTCTAAATAATCCAGAGATCAGAGAGGAAGTCGGAAGAAAATGACAGGAGTTGGAAATTAATATAAATGGAAATTGTGTCGTGTGAGAAGGCTGCTCACAGGGGTATCTGGAGCATGGAATAAGCCCATTAGAAATGAATTCAGGCTCCCCAGCAATGACGGAGGCTTCTACTTGAAAGAGATAGAAACAGAAGCACACGGTAGACCCAGAAGCAACCAACACATTAGAGCATTGACATCAAAACTCAACAAAATGTGAACACACAACACAAAACCAAAATAGTCTTTACTCAATACAGTTATCAGACTGACCAGGACCAATTGGGTTGCTACAGGAACAGTGGGGCCCTGCCAGTATCATCTGTGATTTCCTTAGTGGAGGAATCTGAGGTGATCAGCTAGAGCAGGAAGAGGTCCAACACGAACTCTGAGAGAGGTGGACAGATGCCTTCAGGAGTCAAGTAATGTGACGGAGGATCATGGGAGCCTGGCTATGCCAGCCTAGTCAGTGTAACTCAGGAAGTTCCTCGGAGACACTCCCTCCTCACCTCCCATCTGTCCCCACACACACCCTAGAGCCCACATTCTTGGCCTTGAGGTACAGCTTTGCCCCAACTGCTGGGCTAAGGCTGGGAACAGGGAAGAACCCCTCACAGCTGATGGCCACTGTGGTACAGGACAGCTGTTAGGAGGGGACTGGCTGGGACTAGATGGCTCACCTAGGCTCCCTCCCCATCCTCTCTGCCCAAGGCTGGACCCAATCACCAGTGGGGAGGGGAAATCTATAAAGACAGATTTTGAAAAGGCACAGACACGAAAGAGTCAGACTGCCTTCCCAAATCTCCAGCCCTCTTTCCACAGCAGTAGAGGAGAATGAGTGAGAGGCCCATTATCCACCTTTGCTGGTTATCCTCAGGTGCACGTACCAAGCTGTTGCCATGTGAACTCCTTCACAATCACTATTTCCTCCTTGTCTTTCTGAGAGACAGCTGTGCCTCTCACCGCCATTTTGGCTTTGAAACAAAAGAGCAGCAGGCTCTCGTTAAAAATGAGCCACCCTGTAGGGCTGAGTTTAACTTTGAGCCTGGCTAATGATGTTAGGAGTGACATGCTTAGGGGCATTGAAGGAAAATCCATCACTTGGTCTTCTTCTCAGGGTAATGGGTCGGCAAGATGGCTCAGATGGTAAAGGTGCTTGCTGGCAAGCCTGAGGTGAGTTCAATCTTTGGAACCCACATGCTGATTTCTACCAGTTACTCTCTGACCTCCACACATGTCTCATGGCACACATACCCCATATAAATACATAAATGTTATAAAACATCTTGAAGGCCATCAGAGAACACAGCACCCAAGTCAGTCCTGACTGTGGATAGATAACTAATTCAGTCTGGCTAAATATGGATGAGCCCCTGGGCACTCTGGAATCACTGCTGTCAAGACATCAATAAATATCTATTTAAGGATAAACTCATTAAGAGCTAACATAGTGAATGAGAATCAGAGGAATGTTTACAGTGTTGAGTAAATCAATGGGCCATTGCTTAATTACACCAAATTCTGAATTGCATTTCCTATCTCCAAAATAAACCTTACAGGTGAAGCATTCAGATTAGAAAAACAAAACAAAACAACAAAACCCCACTTCTTCTAATAGGCTGAAAAGTCAGCTGTAGGTTGAAAAGATCAATGTTGACAAGGTTTCCATTAAGAAGCCTTCTGAAGACAGGTTAAGAACTGGTACAGCCAACCCAAAAGACAGGTCAAGCTTGGGCCCATACTAGGTTGATGGAGAGATGGAGGTACCTCATTTTTATGGTTGAGATTTTGCACTGAAATTTTGCATTGTGAATATATCCAAAGGAACCCAGGTTCTTCCAACCACAGCCATCAAGTGACTTGCTCTTATAGTCAGGGAGGCGCAAGCAGAAAATAGGAGCTCCCATGCAATGGAGTGGAAATCAGTGTGTGTTCTGCAGAGTCCCTGGCAGATGTCTGACTACTCCAGCTCACAGGCCAAAAGATAAGGACTAGAGTCCTTACGGGCCTTAACCATCAATTTGACACAGTCTAGAGTCACTGAGAAGGGAGTTTCAGTTGAGGGATTGCCTAGATCATAGCGGACTGTGGGCATATCTGTGGGGGATTGTCTTTACTGTTAGTTGATGCAAAGAACCTAGCTGTCTGTGTGTGTGTGTAATTATACAGCTTTATGATAGATATAGCATACATACTTACACACACACAGCATATGAACAAGTGAACTGGCAAGCAGCATTCTCCATTTCTGCAGTACTTCTTTGGCTGTGAGTGGGCTCTCTGGTTAGAAGCAGGGCTTTACTATTCCATGTAACACCATGTCAGTGAGGAACTGAGGGACAGGTGCATCAGACCCAAGAAGCATCAGAACAGGAATCCCACCACCCAATAGTGAAGGCCAGAGACCTGTCTTTGATCCAAACTCTGAGCCTCGTAGCTGGAGTAACATTGCAGCAATAAGACCCTGGGAGGCACTCTTGTGTGAAGGCCTGTGAGCATCTCTTCCTGCTACGGAGAGACGGATTTAATAGGAGGTTGCTGTGTGTATTCATGGCCTGTGATGCTCTCCGTGTTCCTCTAAGCCCTTGCTCAGCCTGGAATTCTCCATGGCCTTTTGACCACAGAGATATTTTAGACCCTTCATTTCTTTAGAGTTAGGTCAAAGCCATTTTTTTTTAAATCTGAAAATATGAAAACTTCCCATCTTATTTCTGGAGCCCATCTCTCTTCTGGGGATGTCTGCACTGGTAGATGAGGTCATTTGTGGGTCGGCAGGTTTTCTTGATGCCTTTTGTTTTTGTATCCTATATTATATCTAGGTATTCTTCATCGGGAACAGCTCTGATTCGTTGATTGAATTTCCATGGTCAGCCATGTGCTCCTGTTATTATATTTTTCTTATCTTTTTAATCTCTTTATTCATTTCCTCTGTGATCTGATAAGGTCACTCAGGTTCATCTTTGGCTTCATTGATTTAATTTCCTCCCACTCTGAGCCCGACTTCTCTCCTGTCTTATGGGCTTAATATCTGTCCGCACTGCGGCTTCTGTGAGCAAGCTCCTTGCTGGGACCACACTCCCTCTGTGGTAGCCCACGGAGGGAGCTAAGCAAAAGCTGTGCCACCATGGCCACACGTGTGTGGTGTCCAAACGCTCCTTTTCATGATGTTGGGATCAAGCTGTTCCCTGCCCTAAGTTACTCCGTATTGTATTCAACAGGGGTTTTCTGGAACATGCCTGTCCCTGAGAGGCTCAATTCATGGGCATTGTTTGTCTCCATTTTGAGTTCAAATACAGGCAGCATCATGCTGCATCTTAAGAGGCATGTAAGTAAAACCATCTGTTTCTCTTGCAGAGAACTTAGGTTTGATTCCCAGAAGACTAATGGGGACTCACAACCATACAACTCCAGTCCCAGGGATTCCAATGCTCTCTTCTGGCCTCTGAGGGCACTGCATACATATACACATGCAGGCAGACACCCGTACACATAAAAGTGTGTGTGTGTGTGTGTGTGTGTGTGTGTGTGTGTGTGTGTTCTCCATTCAGAAAAACAGACCTGAGAACTTATAGAACACAGCAGACCAAGAAAGGGGCAACATTCTCCCCTGGACCCCATAAAGAGGGAAACACCTAATACCGTGATGGCTCCTCAAGTGATCCGAACAGCCAGAGAACTCCCGACTATCCCAGTGGCTTCAACTCGTCTCCATCCCCACTGCTGATACACCTACTTAAATTGCTATCCATCTGTCAGGCTGTTGGTGCATCAAGACCTTGTCCTGACCTTTGTCTCTATGTCCTCCACAGTCTGTAGCTTGACTTTACCTTAAGCATAGGATCAAGGCTGTGACCCTGTGGCTCCAAATTGCTGGCCTATCGCCAGCAGCTGGCCTATTCCCCACCCCTAGCCCAGAGATCTTCTCGGTGTCTATCGGCCTTCTGCCTCTACTTCTAATAAGGCCTTGTAGAACTCTTTGGGGTCTCCTTAACCCTTTTTCAATCACTCTGTGACATCCCTCTACATCTATAAATGTTCACAATTACTGTGGCATGTAATGTGTGACGTGGGAGTTAATGTTAGTAGCTAGAATTGATAGCAAAGAACCGTTGACTGACAGCCAGCTGTCAAGGGAAGTCAGAACTACTTGGCAATCCTCAGACAACGAAACCAGAACAGCTGCTGACTTTATTGCTACTTAGTCAATGCTGGTGTTATAGAAAGACACAAACACGTCTCTATTCCTGACACAGGTCAAGACACATGGAGCATGCCCATTGCATGGGAAGCCCTTCCCCTGAGGACAGGAAGCTGGGGTCAAAAGTCAGAAACTGAGGCTTTCAGGGCTAGGCAGGTGTGTGTGGTGAGAGAGGCCACTGGGTGGAAGGATAGTCTGAGCTTCACATCAGACTTGTCCATAGAAGCTGAGAACCCCAACATCTGACTGACAAGACTGGGCTTTTGAATGTTAGGAAGACTTACAGAACCAAACACAAAATGCTTTCTCACTGAAAATCTGTGTCCAGCTCTGGCTGATGCAAAAGACTTAGCAGGAAAAGCCTTCTCCTATGGGGTAGAACTTTCCACGAAGTTCTGTGCTTTCCCTGCTGAGTCAGGTAGGAGTGGAAAAGGCTTTTAGAGATGCCTTGATGGAAGCCAGGATGTTTAGGTGTGTCCACACCCCCACCTGTCTGCCTGTGACTGCAGAGGCTATGCTGGCACTGCTAAAGGAAGCAGAAGTGATGCTGAGAAAGGTCCATTCAGGGCACTACCCTCATGACAGACAGGCCAAGCTCAATCGCAGTCAGTGAGGCACACGCTTCATGCAAGCTCCTAAAGAATGTTCATGATTTTTTTTTAAACTATTCGTGTTCAAAGCTGCACGGCTCATGTCGGGCACACATGATCTGTCCTGCTCTCAGGACACACCAGGCTACATCACTGTGGCCACTGATGTAGCTACAAGAAGCAAGCTACTTCTGCTTTTTTGCTTTGTTCTTTTTCTAAGTCTTTTTCTTTCTTTTAAAGACAGAGTCTCACTATATAGCCCAAGCTGGGCTTGAACTCATTTTGTAGCGCATGCTAGCCTTGGGTTCTGATGAGGCTAAGGCAGGCACTGATAACCAAGGTCAGCTCTGGACCTGTGGCCACAGTAGGCACCTGGCTTCCTACTGGGTGTAAGCCAAGCCAATGGTGTTGTCTCAGATTTACAAATAAGCAAACAAACAAACCTGATTCAGAAGAGGCCAAGGATTTACAAATAACTGGGCTAGCCAGATGAGGATGGAAAGGTCCACACCACAGTTGGTAAAACAGGCACTGTCGAGACACGGAGAGGCAGTGGTTTGAATGGAATGATAAAAATGGAAATAAGTTTAAGGCGGCTATAAAATAGATGAAAGATGCGTGTAGAAGAAGTAAACAACCGTGCTGCATAGGCTATGGAAGCAATTTTCAAGATATGATAGAGGATTAGATACACTAAAGGGCTTCAATAAGCTGAAGAACAAAAAAATACAATCAAATATAAAAAGGACCAGAGAGTAGAAAGAGCTAATACTCAGATAAAGAAATCCAAACAGTCCGTGCTCCCATTTCCTGCGGTCTGGAGATCTATATTTTTAATTATTTTATTTCTATTTATGTGCATTACATGAGCCTATGTGAGTGCTGGTGCCTGCAGGAGAGGGCATTGGACCCCCTGGAGCTGGAGTTACAGGCAGATGGTTGTGAGTCACCTGATAGGGTGCTGGAACGGAACTCGGGCTCTCTGAAAGAGCAGCAAGTAAGTGTTCTTAACCACTGAGCCATCTTTCCAGCTACTGGTACAATGTGTCAAGCAATACCAGTGTTCCTACAGTGAGGTGAAGTTAGGTTCCGGAGACTCTCTGGAAGCTGGGGGAGATACACAGTGATGGGCCTTGCCTCAAACAAGGTGGAAGGCAGAGCCCCAAGCTTCATACAGACACTGGCTGTTTTTGAGCTGCCTTGTTGTTTTATTGTTGATTTCCCCCTGAATTTTACTTTTTTAAAGATTTTAGTTTACATTATTTTAAGATGTTGTGAAATGTATCCTGAGCCCTCATTTCCAACAGTACCCTATAGAAATATTTGTATTTCTACTACGCTTTCAACTTGCTCTCAGCTGTCTCTCACAGTTTTTAAATGGTGATCGTTCTTGTTTCTAATCTTACATCTAAGTTTCTTTTCTGATTTAGTGGCTTGTGCTGTTCCACTGACATCTTATTAAAGTGCTCTTTGGTTTTGTTCCTTCATTATTGTTTCTTTCATTCTCGTGTTATTAATATCGCCTTTAATGTCTTATTTTTCTTTTTGTTCTGGTTTTTTTTTAGACTTGAGTGAGATTTTTTTTTCATTCTCTGACTTGAAAAAACTCATTTACTTAAAAAATGTTTTAATAAATGCATTAAGGGTATAATTTAGGCCCCAAGTACTAATTTTTCCATATCTTTCAAGAGCTAAAGAATGTAGATTTTAATGCTGCTCATTTGAGGTGCTCTGTAATTTTTACTGTGAATTTTTACTTAATCTGAGTTATTAATAAATGTAGCTTAAACTACATTATCAGAGAAGGGTGTGCATTGTTCACCAGGAGACTGCGCAGGCTGATTTCCATTTAATTGCATGTTGGCTAGCTAGTATAATCTGTATTTTATGAATTTTGTGAAATGTATTGGATTTTTGTGATCTAATATATGTTTATTTCTTTCTGAAAACAATGTCTCTTCTCTATTTGGAGGATCATGGGAGATTCTATGCACAGACGTGTTCTGGTGTGTGTGTGTGTGTGTGTGTGTGTGTGTGTGTGTGTGTGTGTTTAAATCTGGTGTATGTTAAATCTGCTATTCCTCAGGTGCCATTTACCTTGTAGAGTAGGCTGTACTAGATGGTCAGTGGATCCCAGAGATCTGCCTGTGTCTGCCCTCCTGGTACTGACTGGAGTTATAAATGTGTGGCCCTGCGGAGCCTTTTCCTCTGAGTTCTGGGGCTTGAACTCAGGTCCTTGTTCTTTCATCGCAAGCTGATGTCCTGGTCCCTATATCCTATTCATTTCAATTTTGTTAGCTACCAACTCCATCTTAACTATTTGATAGGTCAGTCTCTAATGTGTATGGGTCAAAGTCTCTCTCTCTCAAATACTTATTTATTATTTATAGAGTTTTCTGCCTGCATGCCTGCAGGCCAGAAGAGCATTATAGTTGTGAGCCACCATGTGGTTGCTGAGAATTGAACTCAGGACCTTTGGAAGGGCAGCCAGTACTTTTAACCCTCTCTCCAGCCCCTTCAAAGTCTCTCTTAAGCTTCTTATCTCTGCACATGGGGAGGCTGAAGTAGAAGGATCCTGGGTTGGACTATAGTCTGAGATACATAATTAAATCCTGTCTTGGGGGGAAAAATCCTCCCAGTAAACTTTGCACAGTTTGAGACAGTCTGTGAAGGGCGTACAGATGCGCAGTTCTTCCTACTGGGTTGTTATTTTAGCATTAAGCAGTGCCTGCCTTTATCCCTCAGATGCTATATTGCCTATTATCATTTTCTTTATATGTAAAGTATACTACTTGTTGGTTGGTCTGAGACTTGTATTTTTATGGTAATTACTGCCCTCAGGATCTGCTCACTGTCTGGATAAACCTATTCTTGTTGTGGAAACCTGCCTCAGACTTTATACCTGATTGCTGATTGTTTGGTTAAAGGCCTAAAACCTGGGCAGGGCAGAATGGGATAAGCATGGCTAAGGTTCCTGGGCTCTGGGACAGGAGAATCACAGGAAAGACAGACATACAGGAAGAGAGGAAGAAGGAGGACACCCCGATGGGTTAGCATGGAAAAGAAACCACATGGGCTGGGAGGAAGGACTCCAATGATGGCATGGAAAGGCCCAGAAGAAGAAAACAAGCAAGTATTTATAAGATTATGGATGGCACAGGGGTCTTCTCTGAGACTGACACACCAACTAATGACTATACATGCAGGTAACCTAGAACCCCTGCACAGAACACATGGCAGCTCAGCATCCAAGTGAGTTCCCTAGCAAGGGGAACAGGGACTGTCTCTGATATGAACTGATTGGCCTGATCTTTGATCACCTGCCCCTGAGGAGGGAGCAGCCTTACCAGGCCACAGAGAAAGACAATGCAGCCAGTCCTGATGAGACTTGGTAGGCTAGGGTCAGAGGGCAGGGGAGGAGGACCTCCCCTACCAGTGGACTGGGGGAGGGGCATGGGAGGAAAAAGAAGGGAGAATAGGATTGGGAAGGGAGGAGGGAGGGGACTACAGCTGGGATACAAAGTGAATAAATTGTAATAAAAAAGAAATTAATTTTTTAAAGATTATGGATGGGAGGTAACCCAGATAAGAATGATTAAGGCAGATGGCATTGGATTGGAAGCTGGGAGACAGAAGGTGAGGTTACTGAGCTAGCACAGATGGACTTATCTGCCCAGCCCAAGGTGTTCTAAGGCAATTATAAAACCTAACAGGTGACTATGTCTTACTAAATTATGATAGAGGGTTAAATAACACCACCAAATAATTATAGGGCAAATAATAAATCATTACTTAGCCCAACACCGTTATATCACCAACAACAATTACTTACTATTTTAAGTAAACTTTCCTATACACTTTATATGATTCTGTGTGCTTCTTGTAGTTGATGTTAGCTAGTTAAATTCTAAGATTAATTTTTACTTGGTAATAGTGTGAATAAGTATGGTCCTCATAGCCTCAAATATTTGAATAGTTAGTCACCAGAGTGGTACTGTTTGAAAGGATTGAAAGGATTAGCAAGTGTAGCCTTGTTGGAGGAAGTATGTCGCTTGGGGTGGGTTTTGAGGTTTTAAAATTCCATGCCAAGCCCAGGGTCATTCTCTCTGCCTAAGCATCAGGATATAGTTCTCAACTCCTTCTCCAGCATCCTGCCTGTTATGCCTGCCATCATACTTCCTGCCATGATGACCATGGAGAAACACCCGGCAACTTAAGCAAGCTCCTGATTAAATACTTGTAATAGTTGCTTTGGTCATGGTGTCTCTTCACAGTGATAGAACAGTGACTAAGACACTTTCATTTATGTGTACGCTCACATGTCTCCATGTGACTGTGTGTGCAGTTGTCTGTGGAGGCTTGAAGAGGGCAGACCTGGAACTGGAGTGACAAGCTGTTGTGATAAGCTGCTGTAAGCTGACAGACGTGAGTGCTAGGAACTGAACACAGGTCCTCTGGAAGAAAAGTCCGTGCTCTTAATTTCTGAGCCATCCAACAACTTTTGTTTTGTTTGTTTGAGATAGGGTTTCTCTGTGTAGCCTTGGCTGTCCGGGACTCCCTTTGTAGACCAGGCTGGCCTCAGACTCACAGAGATTCACCTGCCTCTGCCTCCCCTAGCACGGGGACTACAGGTGTGTGCCACCACACTTGGCTCCTCGCTAGATTTTTAAAGCTCAAGTGCAAGCCTGATGATCTGTCTTTGACTGACAGGTCTGCTCCTCTGCATCCACACAGGAGTGCTGTGTGCAGACTCCTTTCCTGCCTGTCACCCTTTCTCCTTCCTCCCCTCTGCCCTTCCTTCACATGGTTGAGACAATGACATTTCTAGGAATTCCTCATTTGCTCCATCACAGATTATATATTCATTGATTTAGTGATAACCATTAAAATTTTGACTCAACTGTAAGGTCTTTTTTTTCTGGCAAATTTTGCCACAATTTAAATATCCCTCTTCAAATTTCAGCAAAAATTTGATCATGCTTCTATCGTTAAAAGACCCCACACTCTCAAGACTATTTATCTCATCCTTTTAATTTACCTTTTCTTTTTATTTATTTTTTTGGGAGTGCATATGTAGGTCACACATGGAAAGGTCAGAGGTCAAGTTTTGGCACTTCTCTGCAGACTGAACTCTGAAGCTTGGCAGCAACAGTCTTTACACACTGAATCATCTTGCCCGGCCCTTTTCCTTGCGTGAACATATACATGTGTGTGCACAAACGTGCATGCATGCTCACGCGCACACACGCACACAGGCACATACAACCCAACACACACAGAAACAGCTCTAAAACTAGCAATGAGCTGCACTTACTGCTAGGGTTGGCATTAAGTTTGAGCTCATTATTGATTCCTACACATCCTGCCGCCCCCTGCACTTGCCTTCATTCTACCTGAATGTGTCGGTATTCTTGGTTCAGTGCAACAAGAAATGGCACTAACTAAATAAAAACAGCGGGGATTTGCTTAAAAGCTATGAGTTTACAGAATCACAAAAAGAAAAAGCATCTGGAACAAGTAGCCCAGGCTGTTTCCAGGAAAAACAATCCAAACCACAGCTCTGCTGTGACAGCAAGACTGCCCCTGCCATCAGAAAACAGCCAGTGTGGCAGCCCCCATCCCCTTCACCTCTAGGTGGGCTTCATGGCCCAGCAGTGAGACAGCTCAGTGGACACAGACACTTGCTGTCACACGGTGGGAGAGAACCAACTCTCTGTCAAGTTGTCTTCACACATGCACTCAGGCAGGAGCGTGCACACACACACACACTGAAGTAACTAGTTAATTAGTACAATTTTTCAAGGAGAGGAGAAAAAGAAAAGAGTCCTGCTCCACCTGGATGAAATGGTGGCAGCGTTTTTGGAGGTCATCTGATTCCCTGTCCTCTCCCCAGGCACCTCCGGCATCTCCGGCAGCAGTGTGGCTCTGCACATGCCCCACACCTCAGTCTGGCGGCATCGCTGCTTTCCTAGGCGGGGGCATGATCAAACCTCTGCCCTCCGGGGCCTCTGACTTGAGCAGCTATGCTTTCTTATTCCTGGTCTTTCCTTCTTTAGAAGACCTTTATTTCATGGCACCACAGCGTGCTCCAAACAGCTTGTCTGGTACTGCTCCTGTCTTGGAGCTGGCCCGCCCTTGCCATGGATCCCTGGCTCTTCAGCATTTGAAACCCAGGTGTGAGGGCTCTCTGTATGCTGCTCTGCCCCATTGTATAGCCTGTCCTTAGACTGGGGTTAGTGCTGACAACATCATGTGATCATAGCTTTGTGTTTTGTCTTGGGTTTTAAAAGACTGATGCCTCTCTCTTCTTTAGCTGTGACATTGATCAGCAAAGTGTGGACCTCGATCGGAGCTATTCCGTGTTTGCTGTGTTGCTACAACGTATCATTTATCATTACTTTCAGTTTCTAGTGCGAATCACCGAGGTCAGTCTCAGTATATCATGACTACCTTTGAGAGAAATGAGAGATGCCGTGGACCAGATATAGCTGACCCTGTGCACGTGCAGGTGTGGTGGCTCCTCTTCCGTAAGAGGGCCCTGGCTTCAGGAGCTGGGGGTCAGGGCGGGTGTGGGAAGAAGACACAGTTTAAAGTGCCAGCAAGTCAGGGGACAGATGCACACAGAGAGGCCTGGGGGAAGCTGGATACTTGACCTAATAAATGCACACACAGGAGACTTGCAGAGCTGTGGTGTGGTTCAGCAGTACAGTGTTTACCTAATGGGCACAAGGTGCTGAATTAGGTTCCCCAGTACCAGAGAGGGGAGAGGGGGAGAGGGAAGGGAGAGAAACGGACAGAGAGAGAGATTGTCAGACTGTTGTTATAGGTCAGGCATAATATGTGATTAACAGATATGCGACAGACAATGTAAGTTAGCATGAGCTCATCCTATTTCTCAGGCTAGTGTGAGAATCAGGAACAGCTAGGACAGCACCCTTGACCTCCACTATGAAGGCTGTGCATTGGGTGGGGGGGAGAGGAAAGGGAGTGAGAGGTGGTAAGGGAGGGAGAGAAAGAGATAGGGAGAGAGGGAAAGAGGGAGAGAGAGTATCCAGGCATCAGAAGGCACAGGGCTTCTATCTACTTTCTTCACATTCTCTAGGAATGCACCTCAGGCACTGCAAGGCAGAAAAGCCTGCTCAGGCCTCCCTCACGCCCCTGCAGCACCAGCTCCAGCCTCACCTTCCACAGGCAGAGCCCCAGGGTCTCCAACCCTGCTGACTGCCAGCAAGTCCGTGGAGGCCAAGCTGTGGATTGAAAGGGGGCAGAGGCTGGGGGTGGCACCCTGAAGCGGAGCAGGCCATCTGAACATTACACATCAAAGCAGAGAGGTATGCGTGTGTGTCCTTGGAAACGATGACTGCTGACCTGGCAGACTCAGGAGACCGCATCCCATCTATATAGGGTCAGGTAAGCTAATGAGCAGAGACAGATACAAAGTGGGGCATTGCATGAAGTGTGCCCTGTGAGGTAGAGAAGAGCTCCCGGCTAGGTCCACTTGCCTGGAGCTTGGCAGGCATAACAGTGAGGCCAAGTCCTTTAGCAAGTCCTCTGGGTTCATGTCAGAGCCTATTTCCAACCACACCCATGTTGGCACTCCAGTACACAACAATTAGAGTTATGAAGTAGCAGCAAAAACAATTTTATAGTTAAAGGTCACCACAACATGAGGACCTGTATTAACAGCGTTAGGAAGGTTGAGAATCACTGTGGTAGGGCCTCCTTATCAGAACTCCTTATCAGAACCCGAGAATGGGTCAGCAGAAATCTGTGTACTGAATAAAGGCACCTGGCCAGGGCTACCAGAACATGCTGAAAGCCGGGTGGAGCTTGGCTCACCTACTCTGTCCTCTGGCTCAGGTGTGTGTCAATCAGAGGGTGGGACATTTGGGGAAAGGTATTTGTGATGCATGCAAATACTCTTTCTGTGAGCTGGCACCTTGCCCAGAAATTGTATGTGTAAAACAAATGAGTCCCTAGCTAATCTTGAAGGAAATCCAGGTCTGATTACCTTTGGGCTAGAAAGAAATTGTCAACTTAATTATGTTCATTAGAAAAGACCTTTACAGGGAGATCCCTAAGAGGCTGAAAAATAAGCCTGCCCTGCACCGTGGGACGGTATGTTTAATGCCATCCTTTCTATTTTTCTTTCCCTAGAGTCTTTTCCTTTGAGTTTACAGAATCTGAAATCTAAACAATGAGAATAATACTTATTCTCTCGCTTTGATAAACAAAATTTTAATATCCTACTGTTTCCTGTAAATCTCAGCCGTCTCCCCAGCCAGGGCAGAGGTGAACAAATTACAGAGATGCCATCAAATGAGGATCCTGTCTCTAGCACAGATGGACAGCCTGCTGTGAAGTGTAGGCAGAGAGCTGGCCTTGAGTTGATGTTCCCTGTCCACACTTAGACGTGCTTGTTGCTGATTTCTCGCTCTGCGTGGCTGCTGAAACTGAAGCTTTGGTTTGGTGAGCTAAGATGGTGTCCAGTGGTCAGCACATTCATGTGTCTAAGGAATGTCTTCAACAAGCCTGAGGAAGACAAAGAAGACCCATGAATCTTCTCAGGGACCACTGGGTGGCCTTGACTCCTTGTTGTATGTCATATCTGATTTCCACATCCTTAGAACTCCACATGGACAAAGGGACAGGGCTACTGTGTTGGATGTCACTATGACATCCTGGCAGGCAAGTGAAAAAAACACCTTGACGCTCTCTCCCTGCATCAGCTATCTTATCAGGCATGAGGGTGTCAAGGTGGCTTCAGTGCCCAGGTAAGATAAAGAAATGTCTTTTCGGGTTTCTGTGTTCCCTTTGGAAATAGGGAGTAAGAAAAAGAGGGAGGGATGCAAAGGTCTGATGAGGCTTGGTCTAGCAAGTGGGCTAGGTACCCAGATTTTGTACTCAGGTAGGATCACATCTTAACAATGCCCAGTTGCTCTCATCTTAAGGACCTGTGTCTGGCCTCTCTAGGGTTAAAGGAGCCACCTGGTAGCAACATGTAGTGTCCAGGAAGGCTCTGGGGTGAGGGACTCCTCCGCAGACTTCTACTGATGAAGCACTGGTTGACAGGAAGCCCCCACTCGTGTGAGTTTGGACAGCCAACAGAGGGCATCACCTTGGAATGGCCAAGTGCTTTAAAAGGGTCCATCCCAAAAGTTAACATGTACCACACAGGTGATTCGTTCAGTTGTGGGTACCTGCCCATCATCACAGAGGAGGTCCTAGGGTGGATCCTAGCAGCCACAGTGAGGGTCTTACAGCACACTTGGAGCAGTGATGCTCCTCTTAAGCAGATCCTCGAAGCATGTATGAGCATGCCCACCCAGTACCAGCACACTTTTAAGATCAGACTCGGTGAATGAGACCAACAGGGTTTCCCAACTGCAATTCTACAGAGCTTGGAGGACATACTATAACTGTCCCCTCAGGCTGTGTTTAGAACTTCTCATCTCTCTGCTGAATGTGTGTCCTGACACCCTGCCCATGTGCCTCAGATGCCTTAGAAACAGACACCACCCCTGGGATTCACACATTCCCCACTTGCCATGTAAAAATAGTTTCACATCAACTTTTCTCACCCTGCTTCTTTCTGTGGGTACTCAAAAACAGAAGGCACAATCTAACTGTCATTTTCTTCATGTTTGCCACCTCCCTGTTGTGTGCTGACACCCAGGGGACAGTGCAGCCACCTCAGGTATGAGGACATTTGTGTGAAGATTACTTTAAAAAACAGAAAACAGAAGAAGTTAAAATGTCACAAAATCCAGGTGCTATGCTAGGTGTAAGCGTGGGATCCACAGGCTCTCACAGGGAAGAGCAACCATTTTCAGATGCCAGCAGTGGCAGGTGAGGATGAGGATTGTTACAAAAAGCTCTGTGCTTTCTGAACACACAGCACATCCTTTACATCTACCCATTCTGTCCCTATCACTATTGGCTTTCCTTCTGGGGTCTCGATGTGTAAGGATAAAGCATCCTTGCATACTGGGGCTGAGAGATTTCTGGAAGGTTAGAAAACAATGCTGAAAATAGAGGCTGAGCCAGCGGGACAGGCTACTTAGCCGAACACTGGCCCTTGTCAGCACCCAGGAACCATGAGTCGCATATCCTCCTTACAAAGAAGCAGTAGATCTACGTAGTAAGGCCTTGATATAGGCCTCCACATGCCCTGTGCAGCCAGCACATGACACTTGCTTCTAGAAGCTTGCCTGGAAAGGTGGCCCTTGAACCTGCTTTTAAAAAGAGTAGGTTTGCCGTAACCAGATGAGGAAGAAATGAGATGGTGGACCAAGATCACAGGACTAGCCGAGGTGCTACGTGGCTTTTTTTAGGGAGATGGGAACAAATGTCTCTTCATTTCAACCAGGACTCAACAGACACCACCCAAGTCATGGCTCACGAACCAGTGAGGTTTCTAGGTCTATTTATATGAGCATGGGTGACTCAAAGCCCACCCCAGCATGGGCAATGACTCCACAAAAGTGCATCCTTGGTGTCTTTGCCCAACTTGCCAACATGTCGTGGATGTGAACATGTTTTTGCTTTAATCCCAGGTGTGGGATATGGGGTTGATTCAGATTGTCCACAGCAGTAAACTATTGGGCTCTGAGGAAGGGCTCTTAGCCAGCTGCAGATAGTTTAAATCTGAGGACTCTGGAGAGGAAATAAAGGCCTGAGACTAGAGAGTGTCGAGGGAGGTCCGAGACAGAAGAAGGCAGCTGATGCTCCCTTCCTCCCAGTGCTTCCCTCACCCCATGCCCACCCAGGCTGCTCCTGACTGCTGTTGCTGAAGTTTGATAAGAAGTTGGAGACATCCTGAATGGAGGATTGGACTTGCCTCAAGGAACCAGAAGACCCTAACCAGCAAAAGTAGTTAAGAGAACTCCGACCCTTTTCCCCACTAACTTTCTTTCCTCTCCTACCCGGTGTTGGGGTATTTGAAGGGTTTGGGTGGAGGAAGGAAATAGAGATATAAGAAGTATGAATAAAATATAGATAAAAAGTAGCCACAGCACCAAAGTGGATGCTCCCCAGTCCCAGCAACTGTTTGTGCTTGCATAACCTCGGGGATGGGCTTTCGAGCCCTGCAGCTTTGTGATCTGATCCTGAAATCTCATGACCTTCCTCTGTCTCTCTAAGGAGTGTTTCAGTTCAGAAGACATGGCTCCACAGCAAAAGGCCAGAGGACTCTGGCTGGAGGTGGGGGTGCTGATGAGCAGGCTTTCCCTGTTGTTCCTAGGTATCCCGGCGGGCTCACAGTTTGCAGAAGAAAAGCCCAAAAGGCAACAGTCCAAAGGAGGGGGGCAGTGAACCCACAGGTCTCACTGAGGTTCGGACTAATTCTGCAGACGTATTAAAATGCCAGATTGTACCAAGCAGAACATTTAACTTGAGCTTTTAAAATGTGTCTTTTATGGCATTGAGATTGGAGAAAGCCTTCAGCTGAGGTGATAGCCCAGGCAGCCAGGGGAGATGTAGATAACCCCAGAGTATCTAGGAGGCTGATCTATGCTGGTAAAAATTGGGGAGACTCTGGCTGTTACCAGACTTCTCACTGGGGTGTGGAATGGTAAGGAACAGGCTTGTGGAGGAATGAGGAGTTACTGTCTACAATCCACCATCTTGGTTGTCCATGAGGTGGCCTGGTCCACATGAACTCCGTGTGTTTCAAAGCTCAGGTTAGAGTTCTGGGCCAGAGCAATCTTTAATTACCATCAGCAAATGCATGTTAATTAAGGCGAGTAAAGGAGGTAAATTTCCCAGGGAGATTGTGAATATAAAGAGGGACCAAGTCTGGCCCTGGAGAATACCAAGGTAATTAGGAGGTAGAGGAAGAATAACAGAAATGGCTGAGAAAAGAGCCAGGCAGAGTGTGGCCTTCTTCCCTGTCCTGCAGTCGCTGCAAAGCCAGCTTGCAATGCTTTGAGGACTTTGGGATGGGGAAGTGGGGGCTGACCACCTGTGGAGGTGGAGGTCCCCGAGAGGCTGAGAAACTACCTCAGTCAGACTTACGCAGCTGTGGAGTGGAGATACAAGATGGGAGTCCCTTCCCTGCCTCTGGTTGCTTCCTGTGGAAGATAGCACCCCTAAGCAAGAGTAGCGAGCCCAGCCCCAGGACTCGCAGCTCCCTGGCCCTTCCAAACTTAGCAGAGTTGGCTGGACCTGCCAACTCTCAGGCTAAACCTTCTGGCCCTGGGGATCTCAGAGGCTATAACCGTGGACTGAGTTCTCTTTAAGGCTCAGTCCTATCAGGCCGCTTATCACTTACCCATGGAGCCTCTGTGGTTCGTTAAGGCTGAGAAGAGGGGAGAACAGAATGGAAGCAGCACACAGCCTGCGGCTGTCCCAGAGCACTCACCGTGGCTGAGCAGACAGGCAGTGGGGTCACCGGGTCTTCAGCCATAGCTGGTCACTGGGAGCCAGGAATGAATCCATCATGATATGACACGCTGGTGTGTGGGACCTGCTACGGCAAGAGAGGACACAGCTTTCCTGATTTACGCTTAAAACAGGGATTTGCCTGGCTAAAGCTACATAGGGCTTGACATAGGTGCTGAGTGAAAGTACAATTAAGTCAGGTGCTGGTGTGCCATGTGACATGGGGGGGGGCTCTGCGTGCCACAGCAGAGACGCAGATTTGATCCTGGGGGTTCCATGTGGGTAGAACAGTTTGATTTGAATTTGTTAACCTAAAGCAGTCACAGTTTTAAACAAGGCTAATCTTTTGCATACGATACCTTGCATGTTTTTAGAGAGTTTTACTAGCGGCTTTGAGTCATACCTTTGACAAATGGGTACAAACCAAGGGAGGACATGGTGAATCATTTATATCACTCATTGTAAATACCGCCTTTAAAAAGATTGTGTTCTGTCTGCTTGTACATCTGTGCACCGTGAGCATGCAGTGCCTGTGGGAGCCAGAAGAGGGTGCCAGATACTCCGGGACTGGAGTTCCTGGTAGTTGTGAAATGCCATGTGGGTGCTCGGAATCAAACATTGGCCCTCTCTGCAAGAGCAGCTACTGTTCCTAACTGCTGAGCCATCCATCTCTCCAGGTCCTAGTTAAACACTTTTCAAAAATTATCATTTCAAAAACAGTAGCTGACAAATTTTCTTGCTGGACGAACTGGGCCGATACTGAAGGGGGTGGTACACAAGAACCCTGAACTTGCTCATGGTCATTTCTGTTTTGACCCTGGAAGAACAGGACTCTGGGGGAATGGATGTCTGCAAGGAGCACCTGCTCACAGGACAAAGGACGCTTTAGACCTGCTTGTGCCACCTTCCTCGAGGCCAGGACCTATTGGGACATTTGGGCTAGAACCTGTAATAAGATCACCTGACTGCAGTCTCTGCATGAGGGAGGGGGAAAGGGGAAAGGCCACATAACATTCAGGTTCTTGTTCCAGGTTAATGGATACATTAGGTTCCATGGGTTTGAGAGAAGAGCAGCTAGGATTCCTGTCTTGGCTACTCTTGTCTGTCCTTCTACAAGGGCTCCATTTTTTGCTGCTTGATCTTCCTATAAGCTGTTCCATTGTACCTGTTTTCTCCTGGTACTATCCAGCTATTCATCCTCATGCAATCTCCAGATGGGAGCAAGCAGAAACCAGGCACTGAGTGCTTTTTCCACCTTGGTGTCAGCTCTGCATCTGCTGGCCAGGATTCATGACCTTCCAGATGGGGCTGGTGTTAGGTCCTCCTGATCTCACAGGGCTGTAAACACCAGAGGGGGAAAGGAACGTCCTCTTGGTCTAGAACCTACTGTATCTGACATGTGACAAAGTCCATCTTGAGCACTCAATTGATAAAACCACAAACCACAAATGGTTTCGATTCAACATTCTCTTGCAAGTGGTTGGGCCTGAAGGACACAATTAAGCCTGAACACCAGTTAAGGGACAGAGAAATCCCTGCCAGGAAACACACTGGATGCAATCTACAGCTCCGGGCAGTGAGGAAGCACTCATTGAGGTTAGTGGAACATTTGCAAACATAAATGCAGGACAGATAGGCCTGCTGCCTCCCTCAGATTGAAGCTCCTTGCTACTCATGCTCCCTCCCCTGCTGCATCCAGCCAAGGAGTAGTGATGCTGGATCTCTGATCCATATGTCAGGTCTTATGCTATTGATAAGACACCACCGTCTGCATTATTTTTTTTTCTAGAAAGAGGTTGCTTAAATGGAAGCTGTTGGACATTGAAGGGTTTTTCTCTAACACATGTTTTACACCACACCCTTGCTCCCAGAAATAGCCACTCTAAGACTTAAATATTTACAAAATCCTAGGCCAATATAGCTAGGCATGTTTCCTGACTTGCTCATGACTAATATCCTGTTATTCTAGCTTAAATTCTACCACATGGCTGGTTACCTTTGCTCAGGTGTCATGCTTCTGTCCTCCTCACTGTTCTGGGGAGAATCCAGAACACACTTCACTGCATCCCAACATTCACCCATTTTTTTCCTACCTCAGCTATAGGCCAATCAGCTGTTTATTAACAGGTATGCAAGAGATTATGCCTACAGTAGGAGGCAAACAGCCACTCCAGTTGAGACAAAAAAGAATCCCCACAGACTCTTGGAGAACCCAACTGTCTGTCAACACTGGGATGTCACCAACCACTGCTGATTGGTCTGCTGTTGTCACCCCATCAGTGCCCTGTATCTTCACCTGCTCTGCTTGCCTGCCCCATGTCTACATTGTTGTCCTCTCTGGAGGGCCCCATGGTTACTGCTGAAACTTCACTTCACACCTGTCTTTGCAAAGCTGAGGTACCAGCTCCAGGCACCAATGTTATGTGAACTTCTTGTCATTGAAGTGAAGTCAGCATAACTCTGAATCAGATATTTTACAGCCTTCAAAGTGTAGCATTTAGTAAATTCACAGAGTCATGCAGCCTTTCAAATTCCCAAACACATCTGTCTTCTCAAAAGCAAATCCCACATCCAGGAAGCAGCAAATATCACTATTCCTCCTGACCCAGTCACCCCCAGTCTTCTGTCTGTGAAGTCACCTCTCCTGGGATTTCATGAGAATGGGGTCCTTCTCTTGTAACTGCCTTCTTTCTCTTAGTGTGATTGTTTTTTAATTTATTTTTATTTTATGTGCACTGGTGTTTTGCCTACCTGTATGTCTTTGTGTGTGTGCCAGATTTTGGAGTTTCAGACAGTTGTGAGCTGCCATGTGGGTGCTGGGAGTTGAACCAGGGCCCTCAGAAAAGCATTCAGTGCTTTTAACCACAGAGCATCTCTTCAGCCCGAAGTGTGCTGTTTTTAGGCAAATCAGCGCTGTATTGTATATCATTACTTCAGGGCTTTTGATTGCCAAATAATATCCCATTGCATGAATAGGCCCCTTTTCCTTTATCCATTGGTGACGTGAACACCGTAAACATGCATTCATGCCAGGTGGGGTTCTCTGGGCTGTGTGGTCTCCCGTTTAACTTCCTGAAGACTCATGGGAGGCCATGGATTTACAGCCCTGCACCACAGGGCACTGACCTCCAAGTCCCAACCGGTTCCTTTGGGAAGATTCTAGCCAGAGGGAATGGGCATGTCCACTTTCTTGTGTAGTAGAGCGAGATCTGAGCTGCAGCAGCACAGAAGCAATGGGGCTGCCCCAGCAGTACCCAGTGGAGAGAGTCCGAAGGCAGCAAGCTCTAAGGAAACGGGAGACTTCAGCCATCAAGAGCAGCCCAGGAACCACTTCTCTCTCTCTCTCTCCTCTTCTCTTTCTTCCTCTCTCTGATGCCTTCCTCTCTGGCTGTCTCTCTCCCTCTCTCTCTCCTTCTCTTTCTCTTTGTCTCTCCCTCTCCTCCTCTTTCTCCCTCTCTGTCTCTCTCTCTCCCCATCTCTTCCTTCTCTCCCTCCCTCTTCCCCCTCTGGTGTGAATCTCATTGATTCCAACACCTGCTCTTTTGATTCACTAGTCACCGCCTATGCATCATTGTTTCTACAACAACACATAAATGTGTGATGTTTACCATAATAATGTGGTTGAATGACCGTCTTCCAAAGCATTCTGAATGAACAAAATAAAACCCAAAACCCCGCCACAGTTTTACGCAACACAGCTTTCTGCTGTGTGTGACTCGGGTAAACGGAGCATTAATAATGCAGCAGTGTGGAGTGGAGGCCAGCAAGGGGGGCAAGGCCTCATTAATGCAGCAGAGCTCCATGAATAAGTAATTCTTCAATATCAAAAGGAGTATTCCGAGTGAAGGGGCTCTGACACTTTCATTCACGACAGACACCTACTCTGTGTGGGAATAATAAAAGGCAAATTATTCCCCACCCTAAAAAGCATTTACACGTATGTCAGAATAAAAAAGAAAAAAAAAACACCACAAGCTGCATAATACTGAGTTATCTGTAATAATTTTTTTAATGTTCTAAATATGTGCACAAATCTAGAGAAAGACTGCTGAAATGCATCTTATGTAGGGACAGAAAAATTACTCAAAACTTTAGTGTGTGTGTGTGTATATATGTTTGCATGGGAGTGAGGGTGCACGTGGAGGTCAGAGGACAACCTCAAGGGTCTGTCCACCTTTCATTTAGTTTAAGGAAGAGCCTCTCTTCGTTCACTGCTGAGTGCCAGGCTAGCCGGCAGTGACCTTCTGGAGAGTCTCCTGTTTCTGCACCCTGCCTGTACTGACACTGCCCCGTCTGTCTTTTCCATGCAGCCCAGGGATCTGAGCTCAGCTTGTCACACCTGCAGTGTATGTGCTCTAACACAGAAGCCACTGTCCCAGTCTTTAAATCCACAGTTACTCATCATAGCTGCGAGCAAATGAAAAATTAATCACTGCCATGATAAAATACTAACCTCGCTGTAAAGACCTATATTATCAGAAAGGCCAGACAGCCACAGTCACACAACATTGTATTTTTTGGTGGAGCAAATGCATACCAAAGATAAAGAGTCCCCAAGGTGATCATGAACCCTGAGGAGTGTGACGCGTGCGGCTGCTTTATAAGACCACAATCTCATCTGCCCTTCCAGTTATTTCCAGGTTTTGCTTCCACTACAAATATTCTAACCAAGGCCGTTTTGCACAGAAGTGTCACATGTTGAAATTCCTTCTCAGACCAGTCTTCTGGAAGAATTAATAAAATAAGAATCCCGGAAGGCGTGTCTAGTGATGAATGATTTTTTTTTTTTTTTTTTTTTATTACAGCCCTGGTGGGGGTGTGGCACTTTCCGTTTTTAAACCCCTCTGTGGTTTAGTGCAGGGACTCAATGCTATCACTGTGTGTGAGGACTGTGATGGGACAATGTTGCTGCTCAACTGTTTTCTCTTTAGTTATAGTAGCAACGCAGGGCGCCCGTCCAAATCTTAGTTAGTCATCTGCATATCATAGTTTGAATATATTTGATGCATGTTGTCCATTTCATTGATATTTTAGCGCCTTTCTATAAACACACACATGGATTATTTAAACATTTCTGATGTTTAGGATGGGTGTGGTGGTGAGTACCAGCAATCTCAGAGCAGGGGAGAGAGAGAGAGGACCAGGAATCCAAAGGTTGGTGAAGTAATGAGTTTGCAGCTGCCCTGGGCTACATGAGACCCTGTCTCAAACAGACAAGCACATGAATGTGTTTAGAAATTTTAAAATAAGTATTGCTGATATTTCTGTGTTTTGGTATGTTTGAAACCTTTTGAGTGAGATGTGTGTCCTTTAGCTCTGAGCAGAGAATACTTGACACCGTTGTTCCAAACTAGGACGAATTCAACCACATTCATGGCAGAACTAAAACTACTGTAAAAACTACAACTGTCCTTGCCCTTTCCAGGGGTGTGGTGACGCGTACTCACCATCACACTCTGCTGTCACATGGGGATCCAAACTCAGTTCCAATGTTTGAGCAGCAAGCACCTCACCTGGGGCCTAGGAGTGAGACATCTCCGAAGACAGATAGAGATGAATAACAAAATTGCAAACTTCTGGTGTCTTGCAGTGACTTGCAAATATCAAGACAAAGGCCTAGAAGGTCTTTTCTCTGCCATTAGAGTTCCCTCCTGGCAGCAGGTCCAACAAGTCCAAAGCTGGACAAGGATATGTTTACTCAAGGTTTGGAACCTATTAGCCTCCCTGTCTTTGTTCAAACTGACCAGTCCTAAACTAGGAAAAGAAAACCTCGGAAAGACCCTTAAAAGGGGAGCTCAGGCTTGGGCTTCCCAGAGGTGCTTCCTCGCTGTAAACTTCTTATGCTTCAATAAAAGCCTTTCTTCACTGCAGATCCTGCTGCTGAGACGGAGACTCTCCCTGCTGCTAATTCCTTAACCGGCAGAGAAAATGAACCAGCTCTAGACCCCCGGATGGTAACACACCCACTGGGCCATCTCTTCAAACCCACACTTGCATTTCTGTGAAGCATGTTTTTCTCTGGTCCACCCAGAATTGCTGGAGTGTGGTTCTGCCTGGGTCTGAGTGGCTCTTTTGACAAGTTGTAACCACCAGGTAATGATGACTAAGGCTCAAATCCCTTTCCTCAAGGGGTTCCATTTTCTTAGAAATGGTCTGGGGGCTGGCTGTGGACTACACCGATAGGCTTGTCCATGCCAAGTCAGTTTGGTAACTGTCCCATTAGTGCTGGTGTCAGAGGAGAAAGGCAGCCCTGGCATTGAGAGCTGGCCCTGAAACAGCCTCCAGCAGAGCACAGAGGGCTTCTCAGAGCCTGGCCTCAGACAGGATCGCAGAGTGACCATGATAGAGGGAGACCCATGGGACTGGATACAGGGAGAATGAAGACCATTGTGCCAGCCACAAATGGCAGACTCTGTTGGTCCTTCCTAATACGACTGACTACTGTCCCCAAAGTCACAGCTGTATCTCTTCTATCTCCAGGGGGCTGTAGCCTGCAACCATAGAATTGCCCCTGTGGCTGACAGCACCCACTGTAGAGCTCTCAGCTAGAGGAAAACGATGACACTGAGCTCAGTATGTAATCCAACTTTAAACACGGGATGACAAACTTGTCAAGAATCCTTGTGGGGTCCCTGGGGACAAATTTGTCTCTCTCTTTTTCAGATCCCCACTTTTTCTAAGACCCCTGGCTATGTGTCATACAGCCCCCACACACACACCTAACAGGTGACAGAAGGAAATTGTTATCCTAGGTATGACAAGTCCTGCAGGATTAGTTTGATCTCCTGTTCACTTCTGGAGTGAAGGACTCATCTTCTGTTGTCTCTTCTAGTCAGGGACCTGCCTTGCTCCCATGGTCTCCTTTGAAGTGCTAAAGAGCTGTTAGTCTCTGGGGAATGCTGGGATTGGGGAGAAAGGTGCTAACAAGCCCACCATGGTGACAACTGTCTTGTAGGTTGGCCTCAGGGAGACAGGAGGTCCACCCTCTCAGAACCAGCCCCTGGAAAAAGAGAGAAGCACCAACATGCAAACTCAGAATCCCTCTGATAATACCACACACACTGTCTGAGTCAATGTGGGCTCTGTCCCCTCTCAGGAAATAAGAGCCACATCTACTTTGACCCCTCTGGAAGGATAAAGGACCAGCCATTGTTCTTCCATTCTAGTCAGTGGGAAAATGAATAGTGATAATAATGATTTTAGAAGGTAACCTAGGTGTTGCGAACAAAATTAATCCTGGCCTGTAGTCCTATTTAGAATTCTGAGGCGAAAGTGGCTTTCCTTTGAGCTTATTCATGTGCATTCCCACCCCATCTTATCTGTGAAAGTGCAGGCAGAAGATGCCATCATCAGGAAAGACAGGATCACATCTTGAACGGCTCCCATGTCACTCCTTACTAAAGCCATCTTCGTATCCCATAGAGGTTCTTCTGAAACACAATCTTTCTTTCGTGAAGACATGCCCCTGTAATAGGTCCTTCTGGTAAAGCTGCAAGTACGGCCTCTGAAAGAAGCCCCAATTTTTCTCCTTTTCCAGGTTGGAAATTTTTATTTTCTCTATTGATCCAGGGGACATTTTTCTCTGCAGCTGCACACAGGACTGCTGAGTTCTCCATGCACAGTTGTAAGTGAGGGCCTCAGTTAGCCTGAAGGCTGACCCCAGAAGCTGGGGTCACGGGGCCTCCTGGGGCCCTCTCCCCACAACACACATCTAGTATCCCTGGAGCTCAGCAGAAAGACCAGAAACTGCAGCAGGAGATGGGGAGCAGTCTGAGAGACATTGAGATTAGCATACAAAAGAAGCCAGCTGTGCTGTCTTATTTTATGTCAGTTTAACACAAGCTGGACTCTGTGAGTCCCAACGCCTGTGGAGGTCGAAGGACCCTAATGCAGGGGTCACCTAACTGCATCAGAAAACTAGTATTTACATTATGACTCATAACAAAATTACAGTTATGAAGTAGCAACAAAAGTAATTGTATGGTTGGGGGTCACCATAACACGAGGAACTGAATTAAAGGGTCACAGCTTTAGGAGGGTTGAAAACCACTAAGACAGAGTCATTTGGGAAGACGGACTCTCCATTAAGAAAATACCTAGGCCAGATTGGCCTGTGGGGCATTTTCTTGACTAAATCATTGATTTGAGAGAGCTCATCTCACTGTAGCTGGGCTGGGGGTCCTGGGTGCTTTAAGAAAGCAGACTGAGCAAGCCATAGGGAGCAAGCCACTAAGCAGCACTCCTCCAAGGCCTCTGCATCAGCTCCTGCCTCCAGGTTTCTGCCTTGACTTCCTGTCCTGACTTCCCTTCATGGTATACTACAAGCTTATTTTTATCACAGTAGTAGAAATCTTAACTAGAACACCAGACAATGGAAAGACCGGAAAACCTCAGGGCTATGCTCAACAAAAGGGGAACATGCACAGATAACACACAAGGTGTGTACATGACCCATAGAAAGAGTCACAAGACTGAGGCAGCGGTCATGAAGAATCCCTCTCCTTTCTCTCTTGACAGGACCTCATGAAGCCCAGGCTGACACTGAACTCACTATGTAGTTGAGGATGGCTTCTGAGCCTCCTGCCTCCAGTTCCTGAGTGCAAGGATCACGGTTGTGCACTACTATGCCGAGTTTGTGAGTACTGGGAAACTGAGTCACAGTATGTGGGACACTCTGTTGGCCTAGCTACATTCCTCTACTTTCCTCGTATGTGCCTATAACACACCCACTGACAACCTAGTCTTGCCCCACTGTTCCTCTGGTCTCTGCCTGCTAGATATAAGAAAGGAGGGATTTTTGGTTCAGGAAGAAAAGCTGACCTGTAACTACCCTTCAGGAATGAGCTTTATTAGGAGAGGGTATCTGGAGACCACTATTGGGCTTTGGGGAGTGCTGGAACTGAACAGTACAATTGTGTTAAAAGTATCACAACAGGGGGGCTGGAGAGGTGGCTCAGAGGTTAAGAGCACTGGGCATTCTTCCAGAGGTCCTGAGTTCAATTCCCAGCAACCACATGGTGGCTCACAGCCATCTGTGAAATTTGGTGCCCTCTTCTGGCCTTCAGGCACACATTCAGGCAGAACACTGTATATGTAAATAAATTCTTTAAAAAAAAAAAAAAGTATCACAACAGGTCTTTAATGTGGAGGAAAGCCTGCCCTTTAAGACTTAGAGAGGCATCTCATCAAGAGCGATAACTTAAAAGAAAAGTTAGAGATGGCTATCATGACAGGATGATGGTGAGGAGGCCAGAGAAACTCTCAGAGAAATTTCCTGAACAACATCAACAAATGTAACTTTTCTATCCTTTCATGGTGTGGAGAGGAGTTTCACAATGCACACTCTAGTCCACCATAGCATGCCTGACAAAGAACGTGGAGGATCCAGGGACTGGTAGGGCCTCGTGAAGTTAGGGTTGGCTACTAGACCGCACATGAAACTTCTTAGCTCTGCCCCAGGATGTGACCTGCAGGAAGGTGGCCTGGTTTCTTCAGGCTACGGGATCAGGCTTCTCAGAGTTACCAAAATCGTAAAATGGGCAGTTTGTGCTCTAATGTCCATGAGGTTGCTTAGATGGGACCCCAGGACAGGCCACCTGGAAAAAGATTTCTTTGATCTTTGGTAGGACTTTGTAGGAAAAACTGAAGATGGAATCATGGTTTAGGGCTTGCCCTTTGGAAGGATGCAATTCACATCTGTCCACGTTAATGGAGTGCCTGTGTTAGTGGGTATCAGGGGGCTTTCCTCTTGGGTGGCTTTCCTTTTTTTTTCCCTAGAAAATACAAAATAGCCACTGGGAGTCTAGTATCTGACCCAGACAGAAGAGACTCATGGGAGGCCGCTAGCTAGAGAACTTCTCTGCCTCACAGAGCACCCCCCCCCCGCCTTATCCTCATCCTGACAGCTTGCGTGTGGCTCCCAGGTTTCAGCATATTAATACATTTATCACTTACTTTATTAGCTTGTCCATCATCAGTGTGTTTACAGATTAAAATACAGCCCCTCCCCTCCCCAGAAGGAAAGAAGATTCATCTATCTTCAGACAGCTCACAGGAGTGTGAGGCAGAGGTCTCAAGGGCAGGAGAACATTCTTCGAGCTGTGGTCCAGAGCAGGACCACAGGCCAGGAAAACACAGATAGGCACAGAGCCTGGGAAATGAACATGGCTCCACAGCTTAGGAAGTCAGTCACATCCACGAGGTAGGCTGGTTGGTCTTAATCACCTTGTGTACCCAGCAACAAGCAGGGCAGGTAACACGCGTCTTGACTTCCTATACAAAGATCAGTTCTTTTCTTTTCAACAAGACACCATTCCAAGAGCTTTTACAATGAAAGATACATGACAAAGACTAGAAAAATGATTCAGTATGGTCTTGGGAATGTTCTGCAAATAAGTCAGAGGTCTACCTTTGTGTATGGTTTGATACCTATGGCTTACTTGTCAATGATACCTCAATAGGATGAGGAAAGAAAAAGGCAGGAAAAAAAACGCAACAAAAATGGAAATGGAAAGGGGGCCAATAGCAAATACTTAGGGTGAATGTACTCAGAAGAAAAGTCACTGAATGGAGGAGGAGCCCTGCGTCAGAGCATAGCAAAGCAAGGGCTGGAGTCCATTTCTGATGCCACAAAAACGAAACAAAGCCTGACTTCTGACTGGCCCAGAGATGTCAAGTCTGTTCTGGAATTTTAAAATGGGGCCCAGCAGTGAGCTCCAGAGTTGTACAAATACCATGACTGAGCCTTTTGAAAGAGAAGGTTTTTTTTCCCCCCACTGTAATCACATTTAAATATCTTTTAAAAATAATTCTAGGACCAAAGATCCAATTTGAAGAAATTTACCATAGGCATACAAATATTTGTAAGTTAAATTTAAAGTATCCTGGGCCAGACACAAAACTTCATGCTGTCTGTGGGGCCGTATGATGTATAGAAGAGAGGAGAGCTGTGCCTTTGTGCCCTTCCACAGAGCTGGGGAGGGGCGGAGGCCCAGAGTGGGAGTGTGATAATGTCGTTAGTTATAGAAAAGCAGTGTGGAAGGTGTCTGGGAAAGGTTTTAATATTAATTTCAGAGAAAAAATGGAGTGAAAACTGACATCATGCTTTTTAATGAGTCCTGACAAAGACGAATGATTATTCAAATCCTCCCTCTTTTCTACCCATTAATGCTTAAATGTCTTCCTAGGAAAGATCTAGATGTTTGGAATTTGCATCTTATAATGTCCTTCCATTAACATTGGTTCCTTCTTATAGCTCTATAATCAAAGCCACAAAACAAATGAGGGAACCCCTACTTCTGTAATCACAGCAGCACTGAAGCAATGAGGAAGCCCCAGGAAATGGTTTTCACTTGTGTTTTTCCTGAAATAAACAACATTTATTCTTGTCATCTGAGAATTTTAAATGTTTAGTAAAGAACGCTCTGCAATAAGTTTGTTGCCATAAAATTCAGCTATGTTTTCACAAAATATCTTAAATTAGTCATAATTCTCTGGGCAATCTTTGTAATTGACCCCTGGCCAGGAGATCAGTGCCCCTGGAGAGAAAGATAAACATGTCAGCTGCAACCAGCATGGAGCTTGAAGCCATTATCCCTGTCACAGAGTCATTTTATGGAGGTCAGCTTGAAACTAATGCCAAATTACAGTGAAATACCCGGGAGACCGCTCATGCCACAGCTGCTAATCCCTGGCTACCCGGAGCCTGTCATCCTGATCCTGCTGACCCCAACTCCACGTCCTTGGCGCGCTGAACTTCAAAAGGCGAGCTCAACCTCCCAGTCAACAGCAGCAGAGGGAAGTCCAATTGGGTGTCTGAACGCTTGACAGAACAGTTGCCTGTATGGCTTTTGAGCCTTCTAAGCCTGGGTTGATGATCTGAAGCTATTCCAACATCCAGCTTGCTGTGAATCCATTTGTGTCCCACCCTGTGGTATGCACACCTCCTCCCAACATAGAGAATCCTTGCATGCTACATGGAATGAAGATAAAAGCATCATCTAACAGTATGGAAATACGTTTATTCCCTCGTGTCCCTGAGGAGTGGCTTCTGTGATGCCCGTAGATACTGAAGACTCTCACATGAAATGGGATTCTGCACATCCTCCCATGACCCTGAACTCATCCCCATGAGACGCCTAACTGCTATCTCGTGGACACTGTGGGAGGTGGAGGCAGCTGTAGCAATGGCCTTCTGATGTCTGGGTCACTCCTTTCCGAGTTCCAGGTGAGTTTGAATGGCATTTTCCTTCCTTTCTGCCATCATTTCAGCTGATGGCCTTCATGCACGGGGCACCTGCCAGTGACACTCACCAGCCTGGCTACTGCTCTAAGCCAAGCGTGTGCTTTGCAAATTCATGTCCACCTGATTGTGATTGATTTTTTTTTTTAAGAATGGCAAATTGTTTTCTATCATGAATGTCATACAGAATCGATATGGAAAATTAATAAAGAGTTAACTCCTAATAGTCTGACTGAGCAAAGCTCACCTTGGCTAAAGTTCGTTGACTTTGTAGAGTTATTTCCTTGTTTTGTTTTGGTGGTACTGTGGATGGATTCCAGGGCCCCAAAGATTATAGGCAAGTGCTCTATGCCTACTACGCCCCAGCCCGGCAGGATATTTTGTTCAGTGTGTGTTTTGGTGACTTCATTTTTTGCCTGTGTTTACTCTACAAGCAATTCAGTACAGTTTTTGGGATCACGTCTGCGGCTAGGCAGCCTGGCTACCACCCTCAGCGGCCTCTGACTGAGCCTGAGTCACCCAAAGGCTGTGATGATCAATATTGATCATTCATTTGACTGCATCTAGAATCATCAAGGAGACAAGCCAGTAGACACGTGTGCGAGGCAGTTTCTAGACTGGATTGGCTGGGTTCACTGGGACACCCTAGTGTAGGGGCATCGGTCTTTGGGTTTGGGTCCTGAGCTGTGTAAGGAAAGAGGGAGTGGGCCGAGAGGTTGGGCGTGTTTGTCTCCGGTTCTCTCCACCCTGACTGTGGGTGTGCTGTGATTACCTGCTTCGCCGTCCTGCCTTGCTTCCCTGCTGTGGAACCTGGGCCCGTAAGCCAAGTAACCTCTTTCAAAGTTGCCTTTGTCAGGGCGTTTTATCACAGCACCAGAAGAGAAACCAGGACAAGTCGTTTGTCTGCTTCTGTCGCTGGTGAGCCAATGCAGGGCGTCAAGGTTGGTCATACTGTCTTTTCTGCCCAGTCCTCTTTGTCAGGTATCCAATTGCCACAGCAAGTAATCAATACCATTAAACAACTGGCCTCTTAGTCAGTAAAGTGGAGACAAAAATGCTGTAAAAACTAAAACATGAATGGGACTCCCAAAGAAGCAACCGTGGGGTTAAAAATGCACACACACACATACACACTCACACAAACACTGCGCCTAACACTTACTATAGGTGTTTTAGTCACCATCAATATTATAGATCCTCTGTCTTTTAAATTTTCCCCTCTGCTTTTTTCTTATCATTATTACATAAGAAGTTTTAAAGTTATAAGATATTCTTTCAATATTATTTTAGTGAGTCTGAGGAATCTCACACAACATATACAAACACACTCACACACAGCCACTCCCCCCCATGCATGCACACACATGCTCACTCTCTCCACACACATATACTCACACGCACTCACTTGCTCCCACACGCACACACACATTCACTCTCTCACACACCTCTCTTACTCATTTAAAACTAATTGCATATCTACTGCAGGTTCTGCACTGAGCTGGTAACGGAGATGTACAGATAATTGGAAATCGTCTGCCACAAGCAATTTGAAGCCAAGAAGGCAGCCGGCACAGACTTGGGTGCCCAGAATGAAATGTGACCACACAACAGTGAGGATTTGATCTAGAGCACCACTCCCCATGCCCCTTCTGGAGGGGACAGGGCCAGAAGGCTTTTTCCTGGAGACAACCGTGGTTCTATAGAAATTCCCCTATAGCTGAGTATTTGGATTATTTACATTCCCCATCAAAAAGACTGAGCATCACTGACATTGATAAGGCAGGAAGCAGCTCATCACCTCACACCCACAGCCAAGAAGACAAAGAAACCAATGCATGCCTGTATACCACCATCTTGCTTCTTGGATAGCAGTATTAAAACCAAGTTGTTCATCTTCCGTGTTCTTCACCTCTAGTCAGTGTCACACCCCATCATGCCTCCCAGTCCTGTCCTCACAGGACTGTGTTCATGGCCATTGCACCCTACAGCAATTTGCATATTTATTCAGAATCCCAGAGACTGCAGCCCACATGCTGTGAAACTTGGCACAAGCCAGTCAGAAGCTCAGGAGGCCTAGATGCTCAGAAGTGCGTTCATAAAAGGTTCACCGAGAAATGACCAGAGAAGCCAGCAGGTCAACAGCTCAGAAAATCGGCAGGAGGCTGATGTCTTCCAAGAAGGAGCAGTTACAAGTTCACCCTGACCTTTATAAAGACCTTTTCAGGGGTATCATGGTTAAGGGATGCTTCTTAAAGTCCAGGAAGCCTCCATGAGTCAGGAGGCTAGAATACTAGAGAGAATATTGTAGGGGTCACGAGGTCTTTGTGCTCACAGATATGCACTGAAGGAACCTGGAATGTTAAGGATATGAGGTTTTTTTCCTTCAAAGGAAGGAATGCAAAATGTTTTTTCTGCCCACAAGGCTGGAGCGGGCTTGCTTTTTATCCTGGTGACTATCCTCCGTATCGTCTGTGTGGCTGGAGCCTTTCGGGCATTGGGCCCTCCTTCAGACCCTTCTGATAAACTTGTCTCTCTCTGTAAACCTATAGAGCCTATCTTTATGGAAGGTGTCACTTTGTGACGAGTTTCAATGTAGTCCTGTCTGAGCTGCACTGTGTTCCTCAGAGGGATTAGTCCTGCCTGTTTTGCTGTGCGGGTGGGACTGAGATAGTCATCACAAGAAGAGTTTGCAGTAGACTCAGGTCTGAAACAACACTTGCTACTGATTGCATCAGACTGATTGCTACTGATTCGAGGTGCCTCAGACTGCCTTCTTACTGCCCGCAGCTCACCACTCTGCTGCCTGTGAGGGTCACAGAGACCCTCACAGGAAGTGACTCTCACAGTTTGCAAAAGAAGGGGCTCTATGGAGGCAATGGGTGCCTCTCCTGTGTCAAGCCTGTTTTCAGAACAGTTATTAAACCAGGAGTAAAGGAGGGATGAAGAACGACAGCCTCATAAACATAAGGGAGAATATACTGAGACCCTGAGACAAACGGGAGAGTATAGTGATAAGGGGAAGGGAGAGCATGATGGTTTCTCCCTCTGAGGAAGAAAATGCAAGCTGTGAGAGTACATGAGAACACATCTGTGTCTTTCCACAACATGGTAATTATTAAACGCCAAATTCTCAAACTATGGGGGCTGGGAAGATGGCTCAGCAGTTACTTGCCAGTCTTGCAGAGAACCTGGGTTCAGTTCCCAGTACCCATCTGGTGTCCCACAACCATTCATAACTCTGGTTCCAGGAAATACAACTTGTATATCCATACATCTATGTAGCAAAACATTCATACCCATACAATAAATGAATATGTTTTCATGTTAATCATCAATAAAACTCACAAGCTATGTCAGTTCCTTTGGGCGTATTTATCGAGGAGTCCTTTGATTTTATCAAGGATGTCCTTTGATAGCTGGCTGTTGGCAGTCACAGGTTTTTTTAGTCCAATTTAAATTACTAATACTCTTAAATTGCATATTCAACCTCATAAAGGTGTGTGTGTGTGTGTGTGTGTGTGTGTGTGTGTGTGTGTGTGTGTGGTAGGGTGTGGTGGGGTGTGGTATGTGTGTGTTTGCTACAGAATGGCTACAAAAGGCTTGAGTTCAAAGGGGCTTTAATGGAGGCAGATATCTGATATGGTGCAAAGAGAGACACAACAGATGTTATTAATACTGAGGAGACTATTTGGAGAGCATGCGGAGCTGCTGGGCATACAGAGCTAGCTGAACTGAGCCCTAAAGTCTGGCCAAGCTACTGAGGAACTGCACTGTTGAAGAAAAAAGGTGCAGAACCTGTGTTCTGATGCATGGTGGACAGACAGATGGACAGATGGATGGGTGGATGGTACTTCAAGAGGGCTACATCAAGCAGTGGAGACCCTACAGAGCCGCAGTCCTAGGACAATGGTGGGTTCTTGCATTTGACACGTGCACTGGATGGTTGGATGACAGGCCAGCAGGGCTGTGTCTGTTGCATTACTATGTCTTTCTCTTTATGGGGTCCAGATGATAGTGTCCCACCGTCCTTTGAGCTGGTGTATTCAGTAAGTTCTCAGGCCCGGATTTTCTGACCATTTTAATGTGCATGAATGTCCATGTGTTCCCAGCCCACATGGATAAGTTTATTGGTGATACCTTTTGGCTTGCAGGAATAAGCTATTTTTCAGCCTGTGTCTCATAGTTTTCCTGGATGGGTGATGTTGTTCAAAGCCGGAAAAGGAGGAGTCACCCTGCCTTTGCAGCAGGGGAAGCAAATTTGGTTTTATAAAGTGGAGCCACCCAGGGCAGGGCACAACCTGAGGCCACTTTTTTCTCACAGTGGGGAGTGACCTCGAACATCATCCCCAGAAAGTATAGAGGCTGATAAAGAATTCTTTAAAAGAGGCTGAACTGTCGGGAGTGTCTCTGAATGTCAGACATCTGTTATAATTGGCAGAGATGAAAGAGAAGTTCAAGACCTAACTTCTGGAGGCTGCAAACAGGATTCTATGGAATGAAGACTTTGCAGAAGGGATCGAGTTCAGATGAGTTCATAGGGATTAGGGTAGTCACTCTGAATCCAAAGGCTAATGTCTTTAAAACAAAACAGACACGTAGACACACCCACAGAGATCCTGGAAGGAAGCCAAAGAGGACACAGGGGCAGAGAGAGGGATAGCATTCTACCAGAAGCTGGAGATGCCCAAGATTACCCCCCCCCCAGAGCCTTGCACTAGGGATGCCTTGCTGTTGGTGATTTGTCCCAGCAGCCCTTGGAAGCAAACATCCATGCTTAGCTCTTTACACAGTGACGTCCCATTTTCAGAATGATGACCTTACGGTGATGCAGAAGAGATAAGCACTCAGCAGAAACCCCACTTCTGGTTCTGAGCCTCAATCATTTTCCAGGTTAGCGCACATGGTCCAATCTCCTCTCATGATGGTAGGTGGCCACAAATAGCTCAGCTCCCAGTGTGACCGTTCTGTAAGAGTCTTGAATGAAATTTCAACTTGTCACTTTCAACTTAGGATGGACTTATGGAACATTAGCCCATCGTTGGCACAGGCATACCTGTATTTAAAAGATCTGCATTAAAAAATTAAATTAAATTAAAAGAGATATGAGGACAAATGCAACAAAACCGGCAAGCAGCATTAAGAGCCCAGCTGGGACAGGAAATCCAGCATCTCTGTGGGGGTGACTGGCCTTGGGACATGTAATTTCATGTCAGTGGTGCAGGGTGGACAGCGGCATGCACGATGCAGATGTTTGGAGACTAATAGGGCTTAAGGAGTAGGACATGCCATGAGCCGTGCAGTCCCAAGCTGAGAGTGAGGTCATGGGTCCAGGTTTAGGAGGGATGTGAGCCTCAGGGCTGCCTGCCTGAGGAGATGGAAGACAACTCTCCCCAGCTTCCCAGACTGGATACAGCTGGCCTGGGCTGGGTGGGGGTGAGTGGAGGGGAGGAGGGAGGGAGGGAGAAAGGGAGGCAGGGAGCATAGTGGGTGTTTGTCTTGTCAATCACAATCTCTCTTCTGCCCCTGAAACACATCAGCCCCAAACAGCAAAATAGACCTTTGCCTTCAGATTTCAGAATCTTCAGACTTAAAAATGCTGGGAAAACAACAATAACAACAAAACCCTCCATGGAGCAGTTAAGATTTCCAGTGAACAACCAAATGCATTTTACATTTAGATTTGGTGTTTGTTTGTATGACTCCTCTGGGCTCTAAGCATGTGAATCAACAACAACAACAAAAAATCCAAAGACTTCCAGCCCCCCCCCCCCCCCACTTACCACCCCTCACCCCCCTCCCAGCCTGGATGTCCTCTTTCATTTGTGTCAGCCTACAAAACAGGCTCCCTGTGATGATGATTAAGGGGCACAGTTTATTCCAGACTTCAGCCATTGTTGGCACTAAATGCTTGGGTTCTAGTGCTTGCATCAAGGTACATAATTGGGAAGCATGCAAATTACCCAAGTCTGTGAGCTGTAATTTCTCTGACTCAGAGGAGGGGGTTTGTAATGAAAACGGATGGTTAAGCAGGATTCTGAAAGCCACCGGAGGCTGCAGCCAAACACATCCCACTCTTCAGGAAGTGGAGCACGCTCTCTCACAGTGGGCCTTGGCTGATAGTCCTCCTTAGCCCCACACAATTCAGTGAAGAGCAGTGTAACCAGTGTGCCTTGACATTTCCTTCCAAGGAAAGCATAGAAATTTCTTTTTATTAGTACCCAATGAGGTTTCCTGTGGGGTTGCAGTCAGCTGTGGGGCTGATGGGCTGATGGGCAGGCCTGGCTCACCAGCCTGTGAGCAGGGTTGTCCTCAAGCTGGGAGCAGGGCCTGTGTCACTCTTGGTGTGCCCATTAGAGACACATGTTTGGCTCTCATGTCCCTTTTGAGGGCAATTTGTATTGCTCAGCGGAGCCCTGAGGCTTACACCCTGCTGGTGGAGTATCTGTGCCCTCGGAGTGGTTGGAAATGTTGCTGAGTGGTGCTGAGGTGACTAAAATGTCACTCATGCAAGAGGAGTCTTCCAGCAGTGAGGCTCTGGCTCCGGCATGGAAGTGAATAGGCCCCCTCCTGTCAACACAGGTTGGCCTTTCACAGCGTCTCCTTGTGGTCCCAGCGGAAGTGACAGCAATGTGAGTCAGAGTCCCTGGGATGAGTTGGTCATGTGGCTTCAACAACCGAATGCTTGATTTTCTGAGGATTGGGGTATGCCTCGGCCCATTTTGGGCAAGAAAAGCAGGAGTTATGTTTATGTCTGAAGCAGACAAAGGTGTTCTGGAACTCCCAAATCATTTCTGTCTTTGGTAAAAGGTTTTTCTCTGACAACCGTGACAAGTTCCACTGCTCTGGCTTCCGCACAGCCCGCCAGGCAAGCATATCACATGGCCAGATGGCTAGAAGGTGACGTGGCCCTGAAAGCCCTACACCGCAGCTGTACCTTGTCCCCTCTCCTGGTGGACAGACAAGATGGTGGAGAGAGAGAGAGTGGCTTTTCTTTTACTGTGCCCTGGGCACAGCTCAGTCTTCATTTCTCAGCGAAAGTACTAGATCTGGCCAGAGCCTCCTACAGCTACTGAGAACTATCCTTATTTTGCCCACGGTGCCCACTGAAAGGGCAAATTGAAAACAGTTACCTGAGCCAATAGCCATCACTCTCATTGGCTGGTAGCTCTCTCTTTCCAGATCCTCTCTTAATTACATGGAAGTCGATAATTAAATGTTATGTAACTCTTTGGCCATGTAAGGTTTGTTGTTTTGGGTTTGTTTGTTTTTTTCTTCCTGAGATATAAGTTTATCATGAGGGGAAACACGCCGGCTCTTTGTGTTTTAGTGTCAAATCTCTGCCCACAAATTGCAGCCATGGGAATACCAGGGAAGCTGGTTTTAAAACAGGCTGGATTGAGAGGCAGATAAGTCACTATGATCGCTGGCCAGAAAATTGGTTCTTTAAAAAATTTACAACTACCTCTTACAGGGGCTTAGAAAAAAAAGGGACAAGACAATCTCCAGAGGAAAGATAGTGAGACCGGGAAGAACAGAATAACGAAAAAATGGAGGCATGTTTCTTCTCCCTGCCTCAGGCCAGCTCCATTAGCACAAGCGGTGCACACCTTTGCCTCACAGGCTTTGTGGCAGCTCGTTAGTTTTGCTCCAGACCAAGTGTCTGTCTCTAGAAGGTCATCTCTCTTCAGCTAGGTTTGGAGGTCCCAGAGAAGCTGGGAGGAGTAGGGAAGAGATTATCTGTTAGTCCATCACATGCCTCAAATGTCAACTTGGAGGGCTGCTGGGTCCCACTCACCTTTCAGCCATATCTTAAAGGGCCACTAGGAGAAACCCAAAGTGGATGTTTTATAATTTGGGGGGGAACAGCTTACTCTTGATGGTCCTGAAGGACACTTACCAGGTTCTGTGAGGTATAACAAACCCACACAACTTCACTGGGAAATTGATAGCTTCTCTGGTTAGTTAGAGGTAGAAATTCAAGTGCTGGTTCTAGTCCAGCAGAGGGGTAAGAGGGAAGAGTGTTATCTAGGGCCTGCATTCCTAACAATCCCTGATATACTGATTAAGTCCCTGGAGCATTTCCTGTGTGAATGGGCTTTCCTGCCAGGCATGACCAGGCATGCTGCTCATGTTGTCTGATCTTGGGGTCTCTGGTATGTGTTTGTGTTAGTATCTTGAGTAGCTGTGGGAAGTGGAATGTGACATTTTTTTTTAATTAACAATTTAAAAACAATTTCCAATAGTTTGTCTGGTTGGTTGGTTGGTTGGTTGATTTTTTTCAGGCAAGGTTTTTTTTTTATTATTATACAGTTCTAGCCATCTTGGAACTTGCTATGTAGACCAGGCTGGCCTCAAAGTCACAGAGATCCCCCTGCCTCTGCCTCCCAAGTGCTAGGATTAAAGGCATGCATCACCAAACCTGGCTAAACATTTCCGGTAATCAAGTACATAATTTACTTTATGATCCCAATTTGTTTTTCAAGAACTATCTCTATTGTACACACACACACACACACACACACACACACACACACACACTGTGGGGGGGAGGCAAATGGACAATAGAGAGAGAGAATGAGAGAGAAAGAGAGAGATTGCTCAGATGATTTTGGCGTTGTTAGACAGCTTAAGCTAAAGCAGAATTAAGGAATAAAACACTAAACTGGTGTAATTCCTAAATACTTTTACCCACAGATAAACGTAGCTCTCAGCCCTCATTCAAGAAGCTTCCCTTTGCAACACAGACCGCTGCATAAAGCCACAACTTGTTTTATATGGATAAGTATAAATACACTTTATATACAAATACAAATGTACACTTATATATTAAAAAACAATCATTCAAGAAAAGGGCTATGAATTTGAGAGGGCAGAATGAGGATGGCTGAAGGGAAGAGGGAGAAATTATGTAACCATATTTTAATTCGCAGAATAAAATAAGATATTAAAAAACCAGGATGCTGGCACTAGTCCCTGCGTTAAAATCAGTTGGTTCACTTCTAGACTACAGATTTTTGCAGAAAAGCATTCAGTCCTCCCATGCCAATCCCATGGATGCTGCCGGCCTCGCAGAGCTGACGCTAACCCATCAGCCGCAGCACTGCACTGACTGGAGATTTATTGAAATGTTGTTTATCCTGTGGAAGTTCAGCTTGCTTCCCCTCCGCCCCCCAATTGCTGTGAGCCCCTCCGAATTCAGAACAGCAGAGCCCTCCTGTGGACACTCTGACAACTGTAATTTGCTGCTCTGTAAGCCGCGACACTGCCTCTAGTGTCTGCTTTGTGTGTCTGCTGGTGGAGCTTGGTCTTGTGAGATGCTTGGCTGGATATCTGTTGCCATGAGCAGAATGAGTGTGGTTACAGGCTAGGCTGTGGCATCACAGAAGTGAGGGCGAAACTCAGCCGGTTCAGTGCAGCAAGGGGGCGGCTCCAGAGAAGCAAGTCTGTCTGGGAGCCTTCCAGAAGGGGAGTTAGGACATCAGACGCAGCCACAGGAAGAGCTGTGCTCCATGCCATGAGTTTTTCCAGAGCTACACTTTAAATTTAATCAAACTCACCAGAACAAGTTAAAAATCTTTTCTAAAACAAACAAACGAACTCAGTTGTGTTTGTAAACTGTAAAGTGTATATCAAATATCAAGAACTTTACATTTCCCTCCAAAGTCTCCCTTCTTGTTTATTATGCTAGCCAGTCAGTTGGCCATCTCGGTCAGATAATCAGCATTGGTATAACATTGGACATAAGCCATATAAGAGATCAACTGATGGCTTCATGAAGTACGTAAGGTGTTCTGCATCCGATGTAAGCGACCACTGCACCCTTTGTAAGGAGCGTGCGCATCCCTAGACTGTGGCACCCTGGGAAACAAACCTGCATGGGGTGTTGAGGGGTAACTGCGGTTCTCCCTGGCGCCTGTGAAGGTTTCGCTGGCTACTCCCTGACAGTCTCATCATCACTCATGACATCACGATGCCCACGTGTCCTGGGATTCCCACCGTCCCTTTGCTCTCCTGAGCTGCAGTTTCGCACGACTGCCTAAGGGCCCCTCCCTTGGTACACAACCTTCCAGTCTTTGCTCCCCAAGCTCAGGCTTGTTACCCCTTCTGCACAAATACCCTCCCTTGAGCTCTTCCTGTCACACTTTGGTGGGTGCTCAGTCATCCGTGGGCCTTTTCGTGGGATCATTCACCAAGCAAGACCCAATCACGTCTTTGTTGGAACCTGACCAGCTCTCTTCCCTCCCTTCCGGCCTGTAGCATTCTGCACAATGGCAAACGGAAGCCATGTGGCACTCTGGACACTATCAAGGGTTAGTCTGTGCAACCAGGAACTCGTCCACTGCCTTTTTCCCTTCCTCTAGGCTGCTGCCATGCCTATGTCTCTAATTATGGCCAGAATTCTCGAAACAAACCAAAAGTCTCTTCAGCCTATAAGGATGTAATATGAGCGTGGTCCCTAAGGTCTCTGTAATTAGCCAACATCTCCCCCAAACGCTGGGGAATCCTAGGCACTTAGGTCCTTTATCCTCACACTGGCCCCTGATGTTGCACACAGGAATGTCCTGCTGCCTCCCCCTGCTCCCTTCCTGGGAAGTCTGCCTTTCCCTCACGACTCTCCTAATGCATTGTCAGCTCTCCCTATTCATCCGTCTTACAGATAAATGCCTCCGTGCCAGGCCCCTGCTTTAGGAGTTAACTCTCCTGCTGGTGCTGAGCTGGAGGACAGACCTGTCACTGTAGTCGTGGACAGCCAGGAATGGCGTGGCTCGTGTTTCCCTGACTGTGTACCTTTGGCCAGGGGAACGCGTCATGATTTCACTCACTGCTGAAAACCCTGTGCAGCCAGGGATCCGCATCAAGATTCTGGGGGACAGTGTATTAGTTATTCTTCTGTTACTGAGAGAAAACACCATGAGCAAAGCAACTCATACAAAAATGGAGTTCATTTGGGTTTATGATTCCAGAGGGATACAGGTAGCAGGCATAGAGGCTGCAGCAGGAGGCCAAGAGCTGAGAGCATACATCTTGAAGCCATGTCATGAAGTCTAGAATGGAGAGAATGAACTGGCAGCAATGGGATTCTTTAAACTCTCAGAGCCCACTTTCAGGGATAAACTTCCTCCAGCAAGTCTGTGCTTCCTGGACCTCCCCAGACAGCACCCTTGAACTAGGGACCGAGTTTTCAAACATCTGAGCCTATGGAGGATATTTGTCACTCAAACCACTACCCCAAGGCTGGAAAGGCAGCGGGTAGGAGCATGGCTCGTGGGTACTGCAGGACAAAGCCATCAGACACGGTGCCTCCCACCAGGGTGGCTTCAGTTAAAAAGGATTATCAGGGCCTGGAAAGAGGGCTCAGTGGTTGAAAGCACTGGCTGCTCTCCCGGAGGACTGGGGTTCAATTTCCAGCACCCACATGGCTGCTCAGCACTGCCTGTTGGCTTTCTGACACCTTCACACAGATTCACATGTGGGGAAAACATCACCGCACATAAAGTAAAAAATAAATAATTTTTTACAAAACAGTGTTGACAGGAGTGTGGAGACACAGGAAACTATGCGAACTGCTGGAAGGGATGGAAAACGGCACAGGCACGTTGACATGAATTTAGCCATTTCTTTATTGGCAGATGCGTGTGTGGAGTGCGTGTGCGTGGCGTTCCTGAGTGTGGTTCGCGTGTTTGTATTTGCACGTGCATGTGTGTATGCATGCATGTGGACGCCTGAGGTCCATACTAGATTCCTTCCTGGATCACTGTCTGCCTTATTCAGAGAGGCAAGGCCACTCGCTGCACCCAGAGCTCACTGGTTTTGTGTGACTCAGCTAGTCAGCTCACCTGGGAAGCCCCCCCCCCCATCTCAGCCTCCCAATTACAGATGGTCACTACACCTGCCTGGCTTTGGAGTCCTGAGGATCCAAATTCCTGTCCTCATGTTTGCACAGCAAGTATTTATACACGGAACCATCTCCTCAGTCCTTGAACATTTCTTTAAAGAGCAAACACAGAGCGTGTGACCCGGTCATTCCACTCTAGGTATTTACCTTAGAGTGATAAAGCACAGGTCTGTACAAAGGCCCTCACTCAGAATTCAGCCAGACTTATCTGTGAACCCCCCACACTGGGAATAAGTAAACATCCATCATCAGGGGAACTCACAGAGGAGGAGGGATAGCTGTGAGCTAGAATGTCCAGACTTATCTCTGAAACCCCAAAACTGAAAATAACTGAATATTCATCATCAGGGGAATTCAGAGAGGAGGGGTTACATTACAGAGCAAAACAGAAAAGAGAGGGGAGTGGCCATGGCCACTACCACATGCTAAGGCACACCTCCAAATCACTGAAGTCCTCTCACAGGCCCCGCCTCCTGAAGGACCGTTGCCTCCCTGTGTTGCTGCACTGGGGACCAAATTTTCGTCACAGCAGCCCGCCGCACAGATGAACGGGTTACCTGACAGAAGACCGTGTGTCAGAATGGCACACGGGATTACAACGTGTTCTTGGATTTTCTCTGTATCAGAACTGTTACCAGCAGCAAGGGTTTGGAGCATTCTGGGGAGCACTAAGGCTAAATCTGCTCCTAGAAAACAGGCTTCTTTCCTCACCACGACAAAGGTCTGTGTCACCTGCTAAGATGGTAAGATGGTCGCCCTGGCCCAGAGCTGGTGGGGGCTGGGAGGTGGCCACCAGCAGTTTGCACAGGAGGACAGACTTATTTCCCATGATGCTTTAAAACTTTGTAAATGATGGGGTGGGGGGTGAAAGAGAACACATACGAACATTAGAGGACAATCTGCCTGCTTTGATTCTGTCCTACTACCACGTGGGACCGAACCCAGGACATCAGGGCTGGTCGCAGGCACCTTTACCAGCTGAGCCATTGTTTCCTGCCCTTACTGCTCTTGTGAATCACCTCAGTCTTCTGTGTATGGGCAGAAAGGCTAGGCAGATAAATCAGATGCTGAGTCTAAAAAGACTCCAAAAGGCCTGCGCATAAAAACCCATCTCCTGCCCCTCCCCCAGGCCCCTGTCTGCTAGCTAACCTGTTTCTGGCTCCCTCACTGTGACTGGCACTCAGTTCCCTACTTAGTGCGTGCTGGACCCATCCGAGGCGGGCTGGGCAGTGTTGACTGAGGCTACCATCCCTTCGTCCATTTCCCAGGACCTTCGCTGCTCAGGGGCTGACTCAGTACCTGCAGGTGTAGGAAGTGGGGTCACTCCCGCTATTTTTTTCTCAATCTGGACAGTGTCAGCGATTGCCTTAACAACCATGACAGCAGGACTCCCAAAATGGCTCTGTGTCCCTCCCCAGACCGCCTCCCCTTCTGTCTATGCGAGTTAGGCCAGGAGGGAGATGGGCCACTGTTCAGGTGGAGGGTGTCTGGCTCGGCCTCATGGTAGCAGCACAGCCTGCCTGGTGCTGATCAGGATCCACACCCAGGCAAGTGGCACCGATTTATGCACTGACCACTACCAGCTAGACAAACAGCACTGGCTCTCAGAGCAGGCAGGCCCCCGCAAACAAGTGGGGTCCAGAAGTGCAGAACCAGAAGCCCATTGGATGGCAAATAAGTGAACTGTTTCCTAGTTCCCGAAGAAGAGCACGGAGTCCCAGGCACTCAGCTCTAGCGTGTTTTATGTAAAATAATACTGGTGTCATCTGCAGGTCTGTTGGGGGTGACTTGTTTAGAAATGCAATGCTTAGATAGCTGCCTCTGTTTGAATTTTTTAGTTTGTTCATTCCACCGACATCAGCTGATGCCCACTCTGTACCCGGCACCTCCGTTGGCACAGGTGATTCACTGAGCCACGCCCACACCGCTGCCCCAAAGCAGGTTGTCTTATTTCTAAGGCTGTGAAGAGACACCATGACCACGGAACCTCTTCTAAACAAAAACATTTCATTGAGGCTGGCTGACAGTTTCAGAAGTTTAGTCCAATATTGTCATGGCAGGAAGCATGGGGCACGAAGGCAGACAGGGTGCTGGAGAGGTAGCTGAGAGTTCTACATCTGGACTGACAGGCAGCAGGAAGAGCACATGACACAGAGCCTGGCTTGAGCTTCTGAAACTTCAAAGCCCACCCCCAGTGACATACTTCCTCCAACAAGGCCACACCTACTTTAACAAGGCCACGCCTCCTAACGGTGCCACTCCCTATGGCCTCTGGGGGCCATTCTCATTCGAACCAACACACAGGCCTTAAATAATTACACGCTTACGCTCCTGCAGTTACAAACTACACACTGTTATAAAGGATACACACGTGTTTATATACGAAGTCCCAAACCACAGGGGCTCCCGAGAAAGAAGTGGGTAGGACTCTACAAGCATGGGCTGGGGGTGCTTCCTGGGTTAGAATGTGGGGGTGGTGGGGGAGGCACATGCAGGGGTGAGGAGCCTTCATGACTGCACTTAGAGTATACCCTGGGGGCCTGTAGAGAGGAACATTAGAAGACAAAATTATCTATTGTCCTTTAGCCACAGGGTAGGGAGCTGTGAGGAGAACCAGTGAGAAAGCAAGGACTGTTGAGTGAGACCAGGCGATTCCAGGTGGAGGTCTGAAGTTTAACTAACTGTGCGCGCGTGTTGGATAAACAAACGAAGAGTCTGGAGGAGACCGGATTTCTCCGGATTTCTGGGGTGCTGGAGAGGGAGACAGGAGGGCTCTGGGCTTCCTAGCCTGCCACCCTAACCTGCTGAACCCGACGTCGGCCCCTGACTCCCCGCACCTCACTCTGGAAGCACAGCATTGCCCTTCCTTTTAAAGTTCCCCGCCCACTTACACATCTCTTACCTCTCCCTCGAACCTGAAAGAACAGACATTCCATTCTTAACTCTGCTTTTCGCTTTCCCGTGTAGCTTTATGAGGCTGTGCTTCGCTCTGTGCTTAACGGTCAAAATCGCAGGTAAGAAATTAACAGTAGCTTTAACTCCAACTTGCCTGTGGAAGGATCGTGCCCCCAAGTTCACAGCCTGGGAGCCTTTGCATTCAGGGCAGAGCCGGGTTTACAGCCGGCTGCTCCCTGTGCGTCTCCATCAGCTCAGCCAGCTTCCCTTCTGCTTTATAGGGTCTCGTGTTAGCTCAGACCTGGAGACGCTTTCTTTTCAGTCTTCTGTAATGTCACAGCCGGCCTTCAGTGGGACATAGAGGACAACGCGTCAGGAACAACTAGAATGTTAGAACACTGGCTTCAAAAGAAGGGCATTGTTTTTGTAGGGAGGTCATAAAAGTGTAAGACTCGAAGGGCATCTTGCCCGAGGCCCGCTCCTTCCTGGCTCTCAGGAAGGGCATGCCCTTTGGGATCTGGGGGACTCATTGCCTTACATTTTTAATTTGTTTTAATTTTAAGAGGTTATTGTTCTCATTGGAAGTTCCACTGTGCTGCTTAGTGGATGTGAACTCCTGGACTCAAGAAATCCTCCTGCCTCAGCCTTCAAGGGCTGACGTTACAGGCATGCACACCTGCGGTCAGCTTCCTTTGGTTTTTAGACCCACAAGATACTTCCTCTGCAAGCCGGTGACACCACGGTGGCACCGTGGGAAAGGGCCGATTGTGCTCGGGAGAAGTCGGTCAGGCATGCAGGGTGACGCCAGTGTACGGGAAAGGTACAGACTCGCCGTGCTCGAGAATGTACTGTTTGAGCACTGTGCGTTTAAAATTCCCTGGCTCAGAGGTTAAGAGCACTCACTGCTTTCCAAAGGTCCTGAGTTCAATTCCCAGCAACCACATAGTGGCTCATAACCATCTATAGTAAGATCTGGTATACAGGCATCATGTTGTGTAAATAATAAATAAACCTTTTAAAAAATAAAAAATAAACAAAAGTCCTTGGGCTCATTGTGTGTAGGGCCGTGGCAATCTCTGCCTCTCCCTCTCGCTCATGCTCAGACACGTTTGTGTTGTGTGCCATGTGCCCCCTCTAGTGGCAGAACTGAGCAGCACCACAATGAAAAAGTCCTACTGGCTTTCTATGTCCCCTTAGTTCCCAGGGACACAGTTCACAGACTGCCCACTTCGACCTTCCAGAGAAGACAACACCTCAGCGAATGCCTTGGTCAAGGAATTTATTAGAATGGAGTTTCACGAGAGGAGATTTGGGGGTTTTACAGCCCTGCATACATTTTTGGCCTTAAAACTCCATTATTTTCCCCCTTCCTTTCCATGTTAATGACACTTATCTTCTGTCGTCTTCCAACACGGATTTCTTACACTCGCCTGTGATTTAGTTAAGCCTTTTAGTCCTGTAATAATACACATCATCTGTGTGAATTGTTCAGATATGTGAAAGTTAAGGACTGAATTAGAATTCACCAGTTCACTAACTGTCTTTTAAACCCAGAGATATGGAAAGAATCTCTTTGCAAAGATTACAGGATTTGAACATTAGTGGGTTTCAAATTTGTGGTTAAACTGAAAAATGAGAATCCTGCTTCGTGAGCGGACTGGGCAAGTGTGTTTCCACTTGAAGCTTTGAAAACTGGATGGTAGGCCAGTGAGCGCCGAGAACTGTCGGTTTGGGTTAAAATCCTCAGGGTCTCTGTTGACGGTATGTGAGAAGACACAGTATTAAGCTGGCGTATTTAAAATGTTTCTCTTCTACGTGGAGTGGAGGTGGGAAGTGCATTCCTGGGAGCCACCCTGAGAACGCACAGCGTTCCCACATCTGCCGACACAAACAACTAGGGATTTAAAAGAATGGAAAAGGGCTAGAGAGATGGTTCAGAGGATTAAAGCGTCTACTACTTTGTTTTGTTTTAATCTAAGGTAGCTAGCCTGACAATGGCTCATGTTTCCTGAACCCCAACCCTTGTGCTGATTGGCCGGGATAGAAAGTGAAGAGGAGTACCCACCAATGGGATGAGATATCCCACCTATGTTGGGAATAAAAGACTGATGCCTTCTTGGCCAAGAGAGCTCTCTTGCCTGGCTTGGGTCATGGTGTTTTTTGTTTGTTTTTTTGTTTTTTTGTTTTTTTTTGTTGTTGTTGTTGGTGGTGGTGGTGGTGGTTTTTTGTTTTTTTTGTTTTTTTTTGTTTTTTGGACAAAATTGCTTTGCTGATCTATTTTTTGCTTTGTCTCTGTGTTCCTTTGTGTGACAGCGAGATTTTACTTGTTTGTTTCTAATGCTGCACAAGCCTGTTTGATCTCAGGATCCACATTAAAAAGCTGGACACGGTGGTGTCAAGAATCTGTAACCCTGAATTCCTGTGGAGATGGGAGGCAGACAGGAGAATTTGCTGGCAGCTCCTGGAGCAGCTAGCTGGACTACAGTGCAGTGCAGCAGCGGGAACAGAAAGACCCTGCCTCAGAAACAGGGCGGAAGGAGGCAGCCGGCCCTTAAAAGTAGGGCGAGAACAAAGACATGGCTACATTTCTTGGAAAATTGGGGATAAGGAGAGGGCTAAGCCTAAGCTTGTCTTGGAAGAGGGAATGCCTGAATGTGATCCCCAGCACCCACATTTAAAAACCCAGGCATTATAACCGCAGTGCTGGATAAAGCAGAGACAGGTGGGCTTACTCACCAGGTCAGCCTAGCCCTGTTGGCAAATTCCAGGCCAGGTGGAGACCCTGTCTACAAAGAAAGAAATTGGATGCTGTGGGAGGAACACCCAAGGAGCTCCTGTGGCCGCCATGTGTTCTGCAGTTGCTAACACATGTGTGCCCACCTGCATACAAACACACAGGCAAACCATCCTACTTGGTCCAGTGAGATGGCTGGGCTGGTGAAGACAGTTGCTGGGAAGCCTGATGACAAGAGTTCAAGCCCTACCCGCACAGGGCAGAAGAAGAGAGCCAACCCCTGCAAACTGTCCTCAGATCTCCACCCATGCTCCATGACACACGTGCAAGCATGTGAACAAACACACAGTCACAAATGTCCGTAAAACACACAGTATTATTTCAAACCTGCCGTGTTTACTGATGAGTTGGAGTCTGCACCCGAGTGAGCTTCATTAAAGACACCTGGTGACAAATTGGGAAACAGGAACCAGAAAAGTCCTTAAGTGTTGTGACTTAAAGTAAGTTGTATTGGGGCGGGGGGGGATGTACCTTTATCTGGAGAACTCATAGGTCCCAAGGGTGAAGCTACTACTGTTTTTCCACCAAGTGGACACAGTATCAAACCGCCCTCTAACTGCTCAGCCCTGTGCCCTTCCATTAGCGCAGCTCTCAGTCCCCCTAAGAGACGCTCTTTGTGCGGTAGATGGTGGCCAATGCAGAAACTGGCCAACTCCAGAATGGGTGCGTTCGGAGAGCTCGGCCACGAATAAGGCATCTATGCCGCACCCCTTACCCTCAAGACTCACAAAGCTTCTATAGAGATAGGGCTAGAGATTTTTAAAGAGGCAAGTAGGGGAGAGCCAGAGCAAAACAGTGTCTTCTGGACAGAACGGGACCCCTCACTCACAAACTTGAGCTGGTCAAAGTTCCAGCCTGGAGCAGAGAGGACTCACCAGCCCTCAGACGATGGGCTATTGACAGCTTGGGAAGTGCCTGTCAGATTGCTTTAAGGTGTAGGTGTTGGTTGGCTGTGTTCCAGGGGTGATCCTACACTGGGAGTGTTTGGGTAGAGCAGCCTGAACTCAGTTAAAAAAAAAAAAAAAAGCAAAAGGTTGATCAAAATATAATGTATGCATGTACAAAATTCTCAGAGGATAAGACTATCTATTAGAAATAAATAAATATTAAAACTTCAAACATGTATTTTCTCATCATCCTTTAAAATGTCTTCATTCACTCCCACTCAAGCACTCTGACAAGTTCTGCTCACTGAGGGGATTACAGGTCCCCCCATCAGCCATTTTCTGGCCAGTGATGAGGGCCAGTCCCTCTGTGCCTCTGTGTCCAGATCTGTTGGGATGAGAGGTTAACAGTCGGGTTCCAGGTTTTTATCATGATTGCGCCTCAGCTGGTTCTCTCCACGGGTGCTCAGGGGTGTGTGTGTGTGTGTGTGTGTGTGTGTGTGTGTGTGTTGACCTTGGAAGCAAGACTGCACGTAACCCCAAATCAGCGAATGCCAATGGATTGCGGGATCATTTGTGTTCTCAGCTTTTCATTAGCCACATACAACTACCAGCACACCCGGCTGGGACAAGAGGGGAGCTAAGGCGGGACCTACTGGCTACAGCAGGGCGGCGAGCTTAGAGCCTGGCTCACTTGTTGTTCCTATCCTCGCCGCCAGGAGGCGGGCCTCCCTACCAGATGAGACTCTGGCTTGTCTGTGTGGCTTTGAGCATCCTGTTTCCACATAAAGAATCTTTGGGGCGCTGTCTTTGTTTGTTTTTGCCGTTTCGTTTCAAACCAAAACGCCATGCCCAGAAACTGAAATCCTACAGAACAGCCAGGCGATGTGGAGGTGGTCATTCATGCATTGATCCCCTTAGCTGTGCAGTGTGTGTGTGTGTGTGTTTGATGGCCACATACTGGCCACTATGTCCATGTCAATGTGTGTAGGTGTTACTTTGGTTTGTAGAAGCCCTCCTCTGAGGACACCGTGAGTCAGAGAACCGGGGTGGGGTGATCATAACAGTAGACAGTACTGGCTGCAGCTTAGCTGAAGGACCTCAAACGATGGCATTTTAGAAAGTGGATTATCATCTTTCAGGCTGCAAGAAAAGCAGACAGCATGTCACACAAAGTCTTCCACCGGGTCCAGCAGACCCTACCCATTCAGATGACCTCGTCTGCTCTCCACTGGCCTGCAAAGACTCAGCCACCCTCATCTGCTCCTGGCTGTTCTCTGAAGCCTTTAGCACCTCCTCACCTGTCTTCTGGACATTGCCTGTGGAACTGTCACATGACTAGCTGCTCTATCTGAACCTGATCTATCTGAGCTTCCTCCTCACTGTCTTTGACTGGCCTGAACACCACATCTTCAGTACTGAATGTCAGTCTTGAGGGTGTGGTTTTCTGCAAGTCTCCTGGCTTATGTGGCATCCTCCAAGGACAGAGTCCCTGCTCACTGTGATGGCCACTCTTGGTTGTCAACTTGTGGGCATGTCTGTGGGGGAATTTTCTGGATTGCTAATGGATGTAGGAGGACCCAGCCCACTCTGAGCAGTGCTGCCAAGGTAAGCCTGGGCTGTGTGAGAGCAACTTAGCAAGCCAGCGAGAGCAAGGCAGCAAGCAGCGTCCCTCACGGTCTCTGCCTCAGTGCCTGCCTCCAGATCCCTGCCTCGGCTTCCCTCGCTGATGGGCTGTAATAGTAAGCCAAATAAAACCTTCTGGTCAGTGTTTTATGACAGCAATGGGGGTGATAATTAGGACCATAATACCTCTCTAACACTAGAACATTCTGGGACCCACAGTAGGCACTCAGTGACTATCCACTGTATAAAGTTGTGGTCCTGCCTAAAGACGGCTGAACAAGTAAAAGCAACGAAGGATGAAATTAGCTAGAAAGCACAAAGGTGTGTGTGGACTTCTCTTAGGAACAGGTAGGAGAGCAGTAAGGTGAGGGGCAGAAACTGGGGAGGCAGTTATCAAGGGCCATGGAGACTCAGCAGAAGCTCCAGGGCACACCTCCCACAGAAGATCACACTCGGTGTCCCAGGCTGCCCGTGTTTCTGTCCCGTCAGCTGAGAGCTCACTCTGGTCCAGATGGTGGCTGTGCTCTCTCCTACAGTACTGCAGTCTGCCCAGGACTTCTACCTTCCGGTACTGTGACCTCCAACCCCCTCCTCCACCTCCTCCCCCTTCTCATTCTGCACAAGAAATCATCCTTGGGGTATCCCCTCTCAGACTACCACAAAGGATACACACTGACAAATGGAATAGAAATGTCTTGCTGGAGAAGCATTTTCTTATGCTTGTCTGACAGTTAACCTTGATTGTTTGCTGGGACTTGAGTCCATGGAAGGACTTGGGGCATGCCTGTGAGGAAATGTCTAGATTGGGTTAGTGTCGGTGGAAAGACCCAGCCTGAATGGGGGCAGCACCATCTCACGGGCTGGCATCCTGGACAGAATGTGCCAGCTGAGTGCCAGCGTCTGTCTTTCCTTGTTTCCTGACTGGGGAGTCAATACGAACAGTTGCCCCATATTCCTGGTTCCATGTTCCTGCCTTTGACTGCGCGCTCCAAATGTGAGCCAAGTTTTTTGTCATAATAATGACAAAACCCTGCTTCATTCACAGCAGCGGGAAATTTTCCCATCACAATTCACGTTCAGGTGTGGAAATCCTTAGAAGTTTTCCACTCCGTGGTCTTCGTTCCATCGCACTGCCGCGTGAACGAATCCCATTACGAGCCGGTAATCTCGGAGGGGAGCGGGGCTTGACAGACCCTCATGCGTGTGCAGGGGTATAAACAAGAAGCAGGACATGGGCCTGCGTGGCCTTGTGTGACTGGGCGCATCCGCATCCGTTAGGGGTAGAGCGTCAGCAGCGGAGCCGGAAGAACCCCCAGCTGCCCAATGATGCTCGTTATTAATAAATCATAACTAATTATATGAACCTAGTGTTGGTTGTGGTGTAGCCTGACCGCCCTGGAAACAGTCCCGAGAAGTCACACCTTCCCTTAGAGGACCTTGGAGGAAGTTGGCCTTGAATGGACATCCATCAGGCTGGGATCCACCCCGTCTCTGAAGCCCCGCCCCTTCCCTTGCCCGGCTGGGAGGAGGAGCCAGGAACCCACCAGGAGCAGAGAGCCTGGCGTGGTCACTTCAGCAGGGCTCCGACGAGTAGCTCAGCTTTGCTGGTAATTGCCCCATTTAAACCTTTCTTTTGGCTATTTTTAACTTCTCAATTAGTTCGTTTTAATAATTTTGCATATTTATGGAGTACAATGTAACGTTTTAGCTCTCTGTATACACTGCCTGGAAAAAGACGGTTAGCAAACCTATACCTCAGCTTCTGTTCACTGAGAACGTTTAAAACCTGCTCTTGGTAATTTTGAAATACACCTTTTTTTTTTTTTTTTTTTTTTGAGACGAAGGCGGGGCCCCTGTGTCCAAAGACAGGTTTTTCTGTCCTAGTGGCAGGGATCAGTGGATGCCAAATCGGCAGCAGAGCTTAGCAGTTCCCAGTAATCAATGTGCCATGTGTGCGATGGTTCCCGCTGGGTCAGCAGTGGAAATTAAGATGTTCTAAGCGCAGTGAATTGGCTCCGACTGATTTGCATCTCTTGTCTATAACCTGAAGAATTAACTCCTGGCCCTGAAGATATCCCTGCTATGGATACTTGCTAGGAGGCCTGACGCTGGGGCATGGAAGTGATGGATGGTCACTGTGGGTTTCCAAGTATGAATCAAGGTTGAGAGGACAAAATGGTTGCAGGTGGCTTCCATCCAGCTCAGGACAGCCGGGTCTCAAACCTCAGGTCCAACTGTGTTCACAGCCCAAAGATATCCGTGGGGTACAGGCACCTCGTGTGATTAGCTTGGTCAGGAAAATGCTCACTGTGCAAGAATCCCCATTCTATGTTTGATTCCCCGAACCCATGTTTTTGTTTTGTTTTGTTTTGTTTTTTAAAAAGCCAGGTGTGATAATCCCGTGAAGTCTCAGCAGTGGGAATGGGGAGGCAGAAACAGGTGGTCGGTGTGCACTGGCTAGCAGCCTAGCCCCATGGGAAAACCTTGGGCAAACAGAAGCAAGAATCAGAGAGACAGCACCTAAGAAACAGCAGCTGAGGACGACCTGGCTTCCTCATGCCTGCACACAAGTGGGTGTGTGCACCCCCCCCCCACGTGTGCCTGTGTGCATGCAACATGCCTGCACACATGCCTGCACACACAAAGTACTAAGTACGTGCTCCCAAGCTGTCAGGGAAACCCCAGCCCAGTCTGGTTCTACCATGATGGGACCTGTATTGTCTTCCTTGGGGAGGTGGCTAGGACCTGAGATCACTGTGAATGTTTTCAAGAGGAGAGGACCATTTATGGGCCTCAAGATGCCAACCAGGTCTAAGCCCCAGGTACCTGTGCCCTGCTTCTAACATCCTGCTAGGTTATTGCCAGACAGTGTGGTTCCCTTGGGGTGGAAAGATTAGTCAGGGCTCTGCTACCACCCCCACCACCCCACTCCCTCCCATCCCCACTCCTGGCATCATCCCAGCCTCTAGCGGCTACAACTTCATTATCTGTAGTTTCATTTGCACATATTTGCAGTGCCAGGGGAACCCTTTGGGACTTGTTCTTAGATAAAGATGCTTATAACTAAGAAAGAACCAGGAATATAGTAAGAATTGCTCAAGTAGACAGAGACAGTGTAGGATGTGGATGCCTATGAGGTCCATGGAGACTGGCCTGAGACCAGACCCGGTGAATCAGCACATCCCGTCATTGTCGGAGATTCCAAAGGGCCCTGGAAAGAAGGCGGTGTCTTCTCACCTGAGGGGGTTTTCCCAGTTCTGGGCCCATTGTTATTGCCCTGTTGGTTACCGGTAACTCCTAAGCAGAGGCCAGACCCTAGCTTGCTCTTCTCTCCACCAGGCTCAGTCAGCCAACCACCACAAACAGGGTGCTTTTTGCCTGGAGATGCCAGAGGGCCCGTCCTTATATACTCCAGGTGCATCATCACACCTTGGCCTGTTTAGCTCCCATCTGAAATGACCCCTTTCCTAGCATCTTACCATGAGCCCCTGGCATACCTTTGAGCTTGGCTCCTTCGAGTTTCCATGCTTTGCTGGCCTCCTAGTTTTTACCTCCAGCTGGTCTTTTCCCTATTTTGGTTTATACTCTGGTCTCCTGGAACACTTGGGCATCAGTGAATCAGAACTAGGCTAGTCCCTGGTGTCCTAAGCAGACAGAGAGGCCAACACCACAGCAGCTGGTGGCTTTGACATGCAGCCCTTGCTTCAGGGATGAGCCATGTTCCGGACAGGAAGGATACCACATGCTAAGTCCCACCTAGGATGCAGACATGACTCCGCTCATTCATTATGAGTCCGTGACCCGCCTTGAAACTGGCCAAAAGGGGCTGAGACCTGGTTCTCTTCTAATGACAACATAACATCAAGAAGGTTATATTGGATGCTCACTCTTCTACAGATTTGAGGAAAATGCTAACTGCATCCTTACATAGTAGTTACAAGGGAAAATAAATTTGCATCTAACCTGTGCAGCGTGCTGTGAATGTTAATCACTCCCTTAGATAGTTATTAGTGATAACCGTTTTGGTGATCTGAGTGGTAAGCAGCCTCCGGCAGAGCAATCTTGACAAAGCATGAATTGTCTGGCTCATACCAATCAGGGGAATTTAGAGGGCTTTGGGATGGGACAGCCATCAGGCAGAGACTTGCTCCATGGGAATCAAGAAGTCCCAGGGCAGCGCTACAGCAAGCCTTGCTTTCCAGCTTGCAGCCAAGCTTGGCACTGCCCTCTCTGCACCACTATAATGAGGCTTTTGAGAGGACCTTGGCAAGACCCAAGCAGTAGCAGTAAGAGGCCACATCCCAGGTGAGGCTGATACCCGAGGGTGAGGGTGGGGCAGAGACAGTCGCTGTTGGGTTGTGCAGAAATCAAGCTGACTCTCAGGGATTTGTCCAAGGCCCTGGTAAGCCAGACTCATGTTCTAAGTAGATATCCTGGGCATATGACGAGGCTCAGAGAAAGCCAAGTCAAGGGTGTTGTGCAAAAGTCAAAAGAATCACCAATAGCAGGAACTAGACACCGTGAGGCAGATGGAGCCAAAAGGACCATTTCAGAACGGTATGGAAGGCGGACTCAGCAGGGAATGGGAGGAGACAGAGAGGGCGTGGTGGGGGAGGGAAAGAAGACGCGAGTGTGCCGCAGGTCTCAGGCTGAGGTGGGAGAGGGTAAAAGCAGGTGGCTTCTTTTCAACAGCCTAATCTGTTTGTCCATCTTTTGACTTTGAGCCTGTCATGGTTTCTGTCCTATTGCTGTAAAGAGACACCATGACCAAATTGATATGGTTATTTTTATAAAACTGTTTGTTTCTCAGTTTCTCTCTTAACCTGACTATCACACAAATAATTAATACTCTTCACAACACAAAACCGAGCAGCTATTATTCTATTCTTAGTCCTCTAAGCTTCCTCCCAAGGTACAACTCAGAGATACCTGCACTTTGTAGCTTTCCATGATGAGCTCTCTCTCTCTCTCTGTCTCTCTCTCTCTCTCCTGGTCCCTCCTGGACATCTGCCTATGGCTGAAATCTCTACTTCCTCCTCTAACTCCTCCTTTGCCTGAAAAGTCCAGCCCCTTTTCTCCCCTGCTCAGCAATTGGCTGTAAGTTGCTTTATTGGCATAAAGTTGCTTTATTGGCATATCGGGGACAAGGGGAGAACAGTGTTTACACAACATTGAGACAGGAGATTCTCAAAACAAGGATTGCAACCATATATGGGGGTTACAGAAATCAACATTTGAATTACAGAATAACTTATGCCTACATCAAGACAATTCTTATAAAAGAAAGCATTTAACTGAGGGCTTGCTTACGGTTAATTTATGATCATTACTGCAGGAATTAGATGGGCATGGCAGTGGAGCAGTAGCTAAGAGCTTTACAACCTGATCCACAGGCAGCAGGTAGAGAAAGAGCCTGGGCCCCATGTAGGCTTTTTGAAACCTCAAAGTCTGGCCAAACTTGTCATTTTAAAAATCCTTATAGTCTGTGGTTTTCATTCTAATTGTTATAAACATAGATAAGGGTAATAAGTAATAACCATGCCTGAATATTATACTGCCTTGACATCTTCTGTCCCAATTGCTATTGGCATCCAGGTCTTCCAAGCTCCTATAAGAATAGCCCATTAAGTTATGCTTATGGAATTCTAGGGTTCCTCTAGCCTACATCTCTAAACTCTTCCAGATTTCCCCAGAAGCTAGCTCCAAAATCTAGCTCATGCCAAATATCTGCATGGTAATATGTAATCCTGATTCCACTTTTCCAGTACCAACTTTGTGTATTAATTACTTCTTCATCATGTTGCACAATGCATGCAAGAAACAGCTTTTATGAAGGAAAAGATTTCCTCTGGCTTATGATTTGGGGGTTTAATTTATGATGTCAAGGAAGGCAGGGCAGAGCAGCTCATAGCACGGCAGCAGAAACATGGAGCAGGACCTGGTCACATAACAGCAGAGCAGGAAGCAGGGAGCTAGGCAAGAACCAAGAGCTTGGATGATCTTTAAAGATTCTCCCATAATGACTTACTTCTTACTTCTGCTGGCGAGGGTACACCACCCAGAGTTTCCAGAACCTCCCCAGGTAGTACCGTTTGAGACAGTACATTTCAGATTCAAAGCACAACATCATTTATCAATGTCATTTGTATTTTCAATTATCTCATCACCTCATCTCCCATGCTTCCTGCTTCTGAAGCTCCCCTCAGAAAATAAGGATCTGTTGAGTTGAGATGGAACTGTGCCATAATTCTGTATCCTGAAACCTACTCTGTAGCGATCCACATTGCCCCCAAAGCAAAGACAATGCTATTTCTTTCTGCTGCCTGCAAATAAGCCAAGACCCAGGGGCCTGCCTCTGTGCAACATTGTAAGCAAGGAAACACCACTTATAAACAGAAAGATATGGTGCCTATTCCCAACTCATGAGATACTGCAATTCTTCCAAGCCCTTTCTCCTCATTTCTTACCCACGGCAACCCACAGATGCTGAGATACCTCTCCTTTTTCTCATCATCCAACCCTCCTTGCCCCTGCCTGCCTCTGTTATTTTCAGCTCTGCCAGTAAAAACCCCCCCTTTGCCTTTTCTCTTGATGACCTGTTTGCTGAAGGATGCCTGAGAAGAGGTCAGTGGAGACTGGGTTTCATCTATGTGTTGGCACTAAAGGGGTGGAGGATAGTGCACAGAGGAGCTTTGAGAAGTGAAAGAATTTTCACGAATGTGTGAGGAGGAAGGAAGAGAGATCGTTAATGTTTAAAATTCCATGTCTTTCACCTCCCTGTATCTTCTTCAAGCACAGCTGCTGGTCCACTCTCCTTGGCCATCTTGGCCTCCAGGGATTTTCCTCTTGCATCAGGTTCTCAGACTACCACAAACAGGAAACAACAGGAATTTGTTCCCTCATGGTTCTGGAAGCTTGGAAGTCCAAACTGAGGCATCAGCAAGATCCTCTGAAGGCTCAAAGGAAGGGTTCTCCTTCACGACATTTGCTCAGCCATGCTCACTGCTGCTGTATTCACAGTAGCTAGGAAATGGTAACAACCTAAATGCATACTGTATGTATGTTTTAAGTTTTTGTTTTATTTTTTAATCACACACATAGGTGTGTGTCTGTTATGGCTTTGTGCACATGAGTGCAGGTGTCTGTAGAGGCCAGGAGAGGGCATCAGAGCCTCTGGAGCTACAGCTTCAGATAGTTGGGAGCCACTGTTGATAGGTGTGAGGAACCGAACTGAGATCCTCTGCAAGAGCAGCCTGTGCTCTTAACCCCAGAGCCATTGCTCCAGCCTGGATTCTGTATATTTTTAAGACTCCTTAAAAATATACAGAATGGCCTTTGCTCTTTGAATTTTTCACCGTGTCACTGGGAAAACACAGCTCCCACCTCAACCAGGACAAGAAATGGCTTATTCTGGAGCCAGAGATGAGTGACCATGGCCCTGGAACACAAATTCTGATTACCTCCAAATTCATGTTCCAACACGGGAACAGTTGGATGAAATTTTTATAATAATGGAACAAGTAAAGTTGTAAATCAAAACACACTTGAAGTACGCTGGTGGGTACATCAGAAGGTTGGGGTGCCCCCAAAGCACGAAGAATCTATTACAGGCCTCAGGTGCATCTAATAACATTCTTAGCCTATGGGTGGGTGAAAATTCTGGTTCTGTTTCTTGATCAAAGTGTTAGCCTAATGGTAACATGATTTTAGATTACATACACAAGAGGGCAACAAATGGTTAGTAGCTATTTTGACCCCAGCCTCCAGCATGAAACTTCTGAGGGGATTGTGGTTCTTGGGGGCCCATTGTCAATACTCTGATACCCGAAGGGAGGGACTAGGGTGTCCTGTCTCCTGTCAAGGCAGTTATATATTTGCAATTTAATCAATTCATTAATTGATATTTATTTAATATATGCATGTGTGTGAGTGTGTGGGTAGATAGATGCCCACCTTACTGTTTGAGACAGACTCACTGAATCTGTAACATTGCCATTTTGGCTAGCCTGGCTGGCCAGCGAACCTCTGGGGTTTTTATGTTTCCACCTCCCCCCCAGCACTGGGCTTACAGATGTGAACTCCCATGCCTGGCTTTTACATGGGTTCTGGGGGATCTGAACTCAGACCCTCATGTTGTGTGACAGGCACTTTCCCCACTGAGACACCTCTCTTTCATAGCCTCTAATTCTTTCCCCACAGCTAACAAGCCTTAGAGACTTATTTTGAATTGACAAAGCCTTTTCCTTGTCTTCCCCTACTAGCTCCCCCAACTCCTTCTCCCCTTCCTCCTTCTATTGTCATGTGAAAGAAAAAGTTGACATGTGACTTGTGGAGAAGCAGGCTCACAGGAGATAGGCCTCCCTGGGAGGGCACGCTGACAATTTCCCTGCATGAAGACTCCCTTTGAAAAATACCCTGACAGCAAGCGCGCTCAGAGGAATGAGACCCACTGGCCACTAGCAGCCATGGCGTGGGCTCCCACTCTCAGGGGGGAAGGGGGCTTGGACCTGGCAAGACGACTCACAGCATGAAGTGGAATCAGTGACCATCTTCCCTTGTTCAAGGATGCCTGCTTGGTTGCCATGGGAACGCCCAGCAGGTGATGGGGTGAGTGGTCTCCATGAAAACCACCAGGACATGGGAGAGGCAGAGTCTTGCTCCTTCACCCTGCTCTGGTACAGAGACGCGTGCCTCCAGGCTGCACCTGTCTTAGCCTTGTCCCACCTTTCTGCTGCCTGGGAACTGGTTTTTCTGCTTGCCTTGATTGTGTGCTTGGCTGTTGTATCTTGCTCCCTCCCTTCTTTCTCCTCTCTGACTTTCTCCTTTTCTTTCTTTCTTTCTTTCTTTCTTTCTTTCTTTCTTTCTTTCTTTCTTTCTTTCTTTCTTTCTTTCTTTCTTTCTTAGTGCAGGCATGCAGGTACCATGTTGTATATGTGGAAACAGAGGAAAACCTCAGTTTTTGGTCCTCACCTTCTGTCTTATTTGAGACAGGGTCTCATGGCTGTTGAGTACTCTAGGGCTAGCTGTCTCGAAAGCATCTGAGGACTCTCCGGTCTCCATCTTCCACATGACCACAGAGTGGTAGGGTTGCAGATGGATATATACTGCTGTGTCTAGCTTCCCTCCCTCCTCTCCTCCCAGTCCCTCCCTCTCACACCACTCCCATCCTCCTGTCATCCCTTTCTTCTCAGAAGAGGGAGGCCTCCCATGGATATCAACCCGGCTTGGCGTATCAAGTTGCAGTAAGACCAGAGACATCTTTTCCTATGGTGGCTAGACAAGGCATCCCAGTCAGGGGACAGGGATCCAAGGGCAGACAAGAGAGTCAGAGACAGCACCTGCTCCTGCTGTCAGGGGTCCATGAAGACTAAGCAGCACAACTGTTTAGAGGGCCAAGTTCCAGCCCATGCATGCTCTCTGGTGGGTCAGTCTCTGTGGGTTCCTATGGGCTCAGATTAGTTGATTCTGTAGGTTTTCTCTGGCTTCTTCAATCCTTCTTCCCCCTCGTCCATAGCACTCCCCAAGCTCTGCCTGATGTTTGGCTGCGGGTCTCTGCATGTTGCGACCCGTTGCTGGGTGAAGCTTCTCAGATGACAGTTCTGCCAGGAGCCTGACCGCATGTATAGGAGAATATTATTAACAGTGTCAGGGGCGGGCTCTCTCTCCTGGTTTGGGTCTCAGGCTGCGCTAGTTGTTGGGCTAGCCTTTCCCTCAATTTCTGCTCCATCTTTATCCCTGCACATTTTGTAAGCAGGACAAACCATGGGTCAAAGGTTGTGTGGCTATTGAAAGACTTCTCTGGTTACAGGAGATGGCTGTTTCAGGTTCATATCCCCCATTGCTAGGGCTCTTAACTAGGGTCACCCTCCTAGATTCCTGTGAGTTTCCATTGTCCCTGAGGTGCTCCCCCACACTGATTCCAATCCTCTCTCCCAGTTCTCTCTCTCTGTCTGTCCTCCCCCACTTTACCCCTCCTGTTCCCCTCCCTACCCTCTCCCCCACCCACTTCCCTCTCTCCACCCATCCCCAATGTCTACTCTACTCCCCCTTCTTAGTGAAATTCAAATGTTTCCCCTTGCACCCCTCTTGTTACTTAGTGTGTTTGGGTCTGTGGATTGTAGCATGGTTATCCTGTACTTTATGGCTTATTAGTGAGTACATACCATGTGTGTCTTTCTGGATCTATGTTACCTCACTTAGGATTATCTTTTCTAGTTCCATTCATTTGCCTGCAAATTTCATGATGTTCTTTAATATTTCTTTGTGCAAATGTACCACAGTTTCCTTATCCATTCTTTAGTTGAGGGACATCTAAGCTGTTTCCAGTTTCTGTCTATTACGAATATAGCTGCTATGAATTTACTTGAGCAAGTGTCCTTGTGGTGTGGTGGAGCATCTTTTGGGTATATGCCCAGGAGTGGTATAGCTGGGTATTGGGGTAGAACTATTCCCATTTTTCTGAGAAACCACCAAATTGATTTCAAAGTGGTTGTACAAGTTTGCACTCCCACTAGCAATAGAGGAGTCCCCCTTGCTCCACCAACTCACTGTCATGTGTTGTTGCTTCAGTTTTTTATCTTAGACATTCTGATGGGTGTGAGACAGAATCTCAGAGTTGTTTTGATTAGCATTTATTTGATGGCTAAGATGTTGAACATTTCTTTAGGTGCTTCTCAGCCATTAGATAGTCTCTGTCAAGAATTTCCTGTTTAGATATGTCCCCCATTTTTCATTGGCTTATTTGGTTTGTTGGTGTCTAGATTCTTGAGTTTTTTGTATATTTTGGAGATCAGAATCTATATATTTCATTGGCTGTAGGGTTGGTGGAGATCTTTTCCCAATCTGTAGGCCATCGTTTTGTCTTTTGATGGTGTCCTTTGCCTTACAGAAGTTTTTCAGTTTCATGAGATCTCATTTATTAATTGTTGACATTAGTGCCTGGGCCGTTGGTGTTTTATTCAGGAAGCTGTCTCCTCTGCCAACATGTTGAAGACTTTTCCCTACTTTCTTTTCTATTAGATTTAGCCTATCTGGTTTTATGTTGAGTTATTTGATCCACTTGAACTTGAATTTTGTGTAGGGTGATAAATATGGATCTATTTGCATTCTACATGCAAACCAGCAACATTTGTTGAAGATGATTTTTCTTTTTCTGTTGTAGAGTTTTTGGCTTCTTTGTCAAAAACCAGGTGTCCACAGGTATATGGGTTTACCTCTGGGTCTTGAATTCGATTCCATTGATCAACATGTTTGTTTTTATGCCAATACCATGAGGTTTTTATTACTATAGCTCTGTAGTACAGCTTGAAATCAGGGATGTTTATACTTCCAGAAGTTCTTTTATTCTACAAGATTATTTTAGATTTTTTTGTTTTTTCTTATGAGGTTGATTATTATTCTTTCAAGATGTGTAAAGAATTGTGTTGGAATTTTGATGGGAATTGCACTGAATCTGTAGATTGCTTTTGTTAAGAGGGTCATTTTTACCATGTTAATCCTACCCATCCATGATCATGGCAGGTCTTTCCACCTTCTGTTATCTTCTTCAAAGACCTGAAGTTCTTCTCATACAGCTCTTTTACCTACACCAACATATTTTATATTATTTGTGGCTATTGTAAAGAGTGTTGTTTCTCTAATTTCTTTTTCAACCAGTTTATCCTTTGTATATAGGAAAGCTACTGATTTTCTTGAGTCAATTTTGTATCCTGTCATTTTGGTGAAGGTATTTATCAGCTGTAGGAGTTCCCTGGTAGAATTTTTGGGTTCACTTATGTATACCATCATATCATCTGTGAATAGTGATTACTTTTGTCTACATGTCTTCTGGGGTTTAGGGTGCTAATCTTGCCCCTGGAGCTGATAGGCTTCCAGGAAAGCAGGTGAAGTTGTGGGTAGTTTTCCCTTTTGCCAGCAGGCCTCCAAGAAAGCAGGCAGAATTGTGGGGAGCATAGGATATGGGGTGCAGTTTACCACTGCTGGGTGTACTTTCAGGTGAACTAGTAGGCAGGGGCTTTGGGAGCCTAACTCAGATTTTTTTTGTTTTTGTTGTTAAAGGTTTATTGATTTGTTTGCTTATTTATTTATTTATTTATTTATTTATTTATACAGTATTCTGCTTGCATGTGTGCCTGCAGGGCAGAAGAGGGCACCAGATCTCATTATAAATGGTGTGAGGACCTCTGGAAGAATAGCCAGTGCTCTTAACCTTTGAGTCATCTCTCCAGACCCCTAACTCAGATTCTTATATTTACAGAGCAAGGCCTTTGCCCACTGAGGCATTTCCTTTGCCCTGCCCCCTTCTTTCTGAAGAGAAAAGTAGCAACACCAGTGTTTCACTGTTCTCATGGGTGTCCACAGATTCATGGTCTCCACAGGACACAGCTCTCTTGGGTCTGGCTGCGTTTATGAGCATCCCTGAGACCATAGCTGGGCCTTAAAAGGCTCAGCCAAGGCTCCTTGCCTCCTCACTTCCCTGATGTGTCCCAGATTCCAACCAGTACAATTTAGAGGATCAGGTTAAGCCCTGCAGGACTGAGCTCCTGCCCAAACACATAAACCACTGGTTGAAGTCACCCCAGGGAAAGCCCAGGGTCCCAGATGCAAAAGCAGGCTCTGAGCCCCAAGAGGACAGGGCTGGATTCTGGTGAGGAGGGAGCAGTTATCCCCACACCTCCTGTAGCGTCACTCTAGGCCAGCTCTCCTAGGCTGTAAGCCCCTCAAAAGAGGTCCTGGGATGTGGTTGTCTAGTGAGGGAATGCTGCTCTACCTTACCTTTGGGACCCTTTGAAAGCACTCTCAACCTAAGACATCTTCTGTCTCTGAATTCTGCGGACCTAGCCTCCTGAGTTCCAGGAGCTCCAGAGGTAGATTGTGTTTGGGAGTGTTGGGGACATGAAGACTCGGAGAGCTGTGGAAGCTAGCCATTCCCCACCAGCCCTCAGGGGCCAGACCGTCCTGGGTGCTGTTGGAGTTAGGCCTGCCACAGTCCAGAAACGTGATGTCAAACAACTCTAAGTTGTGGCATCTTTTGGAAGTCTGTGTTGATACAAGAACACTTTTTTAAAGGCATTTGTGTGTGCACATGCCTGTTGGGGGAGAGGGTATGGGCATGCAGCTGTATGGTATGTGTGTGGAAGACAGAGGACATAGCTGCCTACACCCGGATAGCTGGCTCAGGCTTCTGGGAATTCTGCTGCCTCTGTCCTCCATCTCACGGCAGAAGCTCTGGGATTATGGGTACTGCATCTGGCTCTCTGTGGGTTCCGGGGATCTGAACTCAGGTTCTTACACATGCTTTCATGGTAAGCTTCACCCACTAAGCCCTCTCCCCAGCCCACAAACACTTTGAACACAAACTCACACTCATATTCATATGGTAAGCACAGAATTTATTTCAAACTCTGAAGCTCATACTGGCTGCTGTGGAATACGTGACAAGAACTATGGTGTGTGGCCTTGACCCCTCATTTCATCTCCTAGGTGGCTGTGCTGTCTCCAGCAGTGGGGATGGGGTCTAAAGCTCAGGCCCTGTGGGCCTGTGAGGTATGACCAGTAGCTCCCCCAACTCACCAATCATCAGTGTTCCTTGAACCATCCTATTCTGGCTGTGGAGGCTTCATCTCCTGGCACTGCATCACATAGCCCCTTCCTGCTTAGGGGCACACCCAAGGAATGGGTTTCACACGTTCAAGTGCAATGTCCTGTGATGAGGCACAGAAACGGTCGGGTGTTCACACAGATCTCTGTTCACACATGCACTCCGCAGCCCTTTAATGCTGTGGGTGAGGTCCCGGAGTTCAAGATTAGACCACGAAAGGCAGTGCTGGGTCACTTCTGGGACAGATAGCCCTAGGGGACAGCTATAAGGAGGCCGATGGAAAAGTCTCTGACAGGCTTGCCAGGAATCATGTTGTGTTGTGACTCATGGCGAAAGAACAGAATGATGCCAGCTGGGATGCATCATCTCTCTATCTAGTTCAAGGTCACCGTTCCCTGTGATCACATAAGGGCTGTTGTGTTTCTCTTGAGTTCAAAAGAGCAAGCGCCTCCCAGTCCAGTCTGTCACCCACGGTGCCTCCCTGTCCACTCTCCTACTGCAGGGGCATCAATCATTTCTCCAATGCTTTCGTGATGAGCAAACACTCTTCTTTCGAGGATCCCTGCACCCACTGCATGATTATGAGGAAGTCCCTGCTTCCCCTCTCTGTGCAATCTTAATCTTTCTCAATGAAGGTCTACACTGGGCTTGGTCAACCAGGTGTCCTGTGCCAGGCTTCTCTTTAGCCCATGCAGCATATGAATCAGATAAAGTGCCTGACCACACATCCCCCCACAAGAGAGGGGCATTCTGTGTCAATCCCCAACACATGGAAAGTGGGGTGCAGGTGCAAATATGGTCAAATTCAGGAGGCCAAGATACAACATGGCCCAATTGGAGGCCTGTAGGGTACAGTAGTGATATCCATAGCACAGCCTCCAATACTGACAATGAGAGTCATATCTCTTCCCACAGGCTGTCCCTGTACTAAGCCCCATAGATCCTTTGACTCTACTGGAACCTTGTCCTACCTGGGTGTCTAGCCATCCTTTGCTATCTGGTTAGTTACCAAGAATCTGATTGGTCACTACCGTGTGGATGACCAAACTCCAAGTTGCACTTGGGCCACTGCATTTACTGTTCCCTGTGATGGGCTCCATCACCCCAGTTGGTCAAGTTTTCCTTTCCAATTAGGTCTTAGCCTCACATCACATCCAGGGCCAGGCACTTCCCCAGGGCCGTACACACAGTGTTGGGATGGAACCATCTAGGCACATGACTGGCTTCTCTCCAAGGGCAAGTATGTTTGTGTTAACTCCTTGTGTTCTCAAGGTAGACACATTCTTAACATGTAGCATATGTTCGTTCCTCCTTGCCATCTTGGAAGCCAGAATGGCTCAGCCTCCTTCAGGGTCATTCAAAGATCAGCTCAGAGACCATGCTGCCATACTTGGCATTTCATCCAAAAGAGTTCTCTGAGATGCCATTAGAAAAGTCATCTTGAACAAGTGGCTCTGTGGCAGAGTAAGGCAGACATTCTGTGGCTTCTTGCCCAGGTGAGCAAAGAGAGAAGGGAGGCTTGGCTACCTCTATACCACTTCATGTAACTCTCTGCTGCCATAACAATCCGCCAGACTGTCAGGCTTCCAGCAGCTGGAGCCCGAACTCATGAGTGTATCCTGTCTAGGCTCAGGGACCAACAGTATACAAAAGTAAACAGCTCAAAAAGGAGACAGATGTGTGCTGGCACTGGCAAGTAACTATGGCTGTGTTTCGGGATGTAGTGTGGAACAGTCGCCTAGTGTGAGATGGGGCAACTCGGAAGTTTAGAGGTGCATGTAGCAGGTACTAGTGGCGCCTTTCATATTTGTATGCAAACATAAAAACTGCTGTACACCTAAAAAGAGCTTATCAGCTGGGGCCTAAAGGAGTACCATGAAAATAAATAAGATATCAAGAAGGGTTAGAATAAGTAGAATAAGATAAATAAAACTATTTTGGGTAATTGACACTTGCCATGACTGAGAAAATCAGCATGAGAATGCTAGCCTTTAAACTGCTGAAGAGTACAAAAGCAAGCAGAACGTTGTTTATCTGCAAAAGGGGCTTTAAAACTAAGACCAGGGTGTGTGATACAGCTCAGCAGATAAAGGCAACGGACCCCTAGCCTAATGAGCTGAGTTTCATTCCCAGCATTCACATGATAGACTTCCATACAAGTGCCATGGCGTACACACACACACAAACACACACACACACACACAGAGAGAGAGAGAGAGAGAGAGAAGAAATACAATTAATTTTGTAAAAGCTAAAGCTGTTTTAGAACAAAAGTAGAAAGTAACATGTACTCCAAAATGATCCCTTATTCTAGTAATTGCACATGGATTAAATTCCTATCAAGAGGGAAAACTCAGATTACAGTTTTCAGTCTAAAGATATTCTGCTTATGAGGCATATCTAAATATAAAATGACTCAGAGAGGTTAAATATAAAAAATGAGGCAAAGATATATTTGGCATACATAAATGAAAAAGGAAGAGAAATGTTCAAAATTAAGCAAAGAGGGAGAAAGGCATTAAATGGGTCAAAAGACATAATTTCATTGTACTAAAAGATCCATCATTTAAAGAAGGGCTCCATCCATGGGGTCATTAGATCTAAATAGGCTGAGAGACACGAAGCAGATCCATGGGGTCATTAGATCTAAATAGGCTGAGAGACACGAAGCAGAACTCACAAAGGCACAGCCAGGCATGATGGGGACCAGCTTGTGTAGAGGGATTTTTTGCCTGCCTGTCACACCATGACAGAACAAGCAGAGAGAACATGCAGAAGACTAGGCCAGCTTTCAGAGAAAAACCATTTTCTGTGTAGGGGGTGTGTGTTGTATGTGGTGTGTGTGAGAGAGAGGAGAGAGACAGAGAGAGAGAGAGATGTGGTGTGGTGCATGCACATGGGTGTGTGCTTGCAGAGACCAAAACAGGATGCCAGTGTCCTCCATTGCTCTCCACCTTGTTGCTTTGAGTCAAGGTCTCTCACTGAATCAGAAATTTGCTGTTTCAGATAGGATGACTGGCCAGTGAGCTCCCAGAATCTACCTGTTTCTGCACACATCACATACACACACACACACACACACACACACACACACACACACACACAAAGAGAGAGAGAGAGAGAGAGAGAGAGAGAGAGAGAGAGAGAGAGATGACTCAGGCACTGGCTCAGTGGGTAAGAATGTTTGTACAAGCACAAAGACTGGAGTGCCCAAATAAAAAGGTCTGTGTCTGTACACAAGCCTTTAAGCAGAGCATTGTGAGACAAGGGCATCACTGGAGTTTGCTTGCTGCTAACCTAGCTTTGGGTTCAGTGAGAGACCCTGCCTCAAAAAAATTAGGTAGAGAGATAGAACAGGACATGAAATACCCTCTTTTGGCCATTACACTTGAGTGACATATACTACCACCACCCCACAGGCACACGTGCTCACACACACTTCTCCTCCAGTGTTGGATACTTCCGTCTACCTTAGTTCAAACCTTCTGTAACTCCCAGTAGAGTTTTGTCATTTTCTTCATGTAGGTCGGTCAGTTTTACAGAGCTAGCATAATTCATGCACTGAATGCTTACTAAGACGATGCAGAAAAGAAGCTACACTCATCACACTTATACATAGAGTCCTCAAACCCTTGAATAGAACTGCTTTTCTCGGAAAAGCTAAAGATACATCCTAACGAAACAATATGGGGAAGGAAAAAAAAAAATAGAACCCTCCAGAATGGCAAAAAATGGATTCAAGCAACTGTGACGATCCCAGTAAGACACACCAAATTAAAATTTAACCCATTGAAAATTGGGTATAAGAATTCAGAAAAGAATCCTAAGAAAAAGAGTTAAATGCAGATTAAGTTTTAAGTCAATTCCATGCATGCGTAAAACTCTGGTAATTTCACACAGTGGATTCTGATGGATGAATTCATGTGAACAGTCATCGTTTTGGTTTTACACTGCGCTTGGAGGGGTGTGTTGGGAAACCTGGCCATGGGCACATGTGTGCTTTACTCTAAGCTGCCTGGGGTACCCCAGGGGGATGGCTCTTCACTGAAACTGAAGCAGAGGGGGAAATAAGAGAACCACGTGTCTACCAGCCAGAAGCACTCTGTTCCGTTGTGCAAATGCCATATACACAGTTCAAATGGACAGTTTTAACAATAAAATCAACTGTCCAGACACCTCTCCCTGGACAACTTGGCACTCTCATCCATCAAGAATGTTTTGACACCTGTCAGGATATTAGGTCCTGCTGATGGACAACCTTTCATCTACATTGCCAGACCTTACCTACCAAAGAAGCTGGAACTGGAGACCAAAATAGGCTTAAGCCAACTGATATATTTGGAAGGCTACCTTGGCTGCTCCATGGTGGCCACAGAACCTGGAGCAATGATGTAGTGAGTGGCCTAGTTAAAGGCCAGTGCAGAAATTAGTCTCCTCTCTCTAAGGGCCTGTTGGTGTTGTTGTAATAAAACACATCAACCAAAGTCGACCTTGAAAAGAAAGGTTTATTTATTTGTTTGGTTTTAGCATACAATTCACGGTTTCAGTCCATTATTTTGGGGAAGTCAAGGAAAAAAAACCAAAAGCACCACATCCATCATCAAGGGACAAAGAGCAAATAAACACATGGATCCTCATTTGCATGCTGTCGGCTCTATCTCTCCTCTTACTCACGTCAGGACCCACTGCCTACAGAATGTTCTGCCAACAAGGGCTGGTTCTTCCTATCTATATTAGCAATCCAGACAACCACCAAAAGACACACATACAAGCCAACATCGTCTACACGACTCCTCATTGAGACTCTCTTTCCAGATGATTCTAGCTTACATTGGGGTTGGCAGTCAAAACCAACCAACATGGGGCTCCTATCTGACCCCCTAACTACTACCACGGTTGGGGCCTGGGCCTTTCTATGCTGAAGTCCTCCATCATTGCTGACTTCTGCCTACTTCAGAAACCTCACCAAAGACCAAAGAAGACACCCCTTTTGCTTTGCCAAGTTGAAAATTATTTATAGATCTCCTTGTAAAAATGAAAGATTCTGAATTCCAAGAAAATTAACTAGAAGGTTTGCCAGCAAGACCCTTCATTTTCTATCACTTTGCCATTATACAATGTCTAGCTGCTCTCCACATTTCTGAGCATCTATTTGGGCATTTCCAGCCACTTTAGTCAACTCAGGCTGATACCACGAAATGCCACAGGCTGGAAGACTTAAACAACGGGTGTTTATTTCCTCACAATCTTGAGGTTAGAAATTCAAGATGTTCAGACAGGATTGGCATCTAGAGAAGGACTTTCCCTGGCTGTAGACCATCTTGTCATTACGTACTGCACAGCCTTTAATTTATAAGAAGGGGGAGGGGAGCAAACAGCTTTGATTTCTATTCTAGTTTCATTTCTGTTGCTGTGATAAAATACCACAGTGGAAAGCAACTTAGGGAGGGAAGCTTTATTTTAGCTCACAGCTCCGTATTATGAGAAATCAAGGCAGCAACTCAATTAGTCACATCACATATACAGTCAAGAACAGAGAAAAATAGTTGCATGCACTGTCGGTTATCTGCTTGTACTCAGTTTAATTTTTCTATTCATGTAGTCAGGATTCCTTCCATATAAGTAATGGTGCCACCCACAGGGAATGGGTTCTTCCATATCAACTAATTAAGACAATCCCCAGGAGACATGCCAACAGACCAACCTGATGTAGATTGCCTCTTATCAGGACTCTCTTCCCAGGTGATTCAAACTTGGGTCAAGTTGACAATGATAGCCATTCTGGTATCCTTTTCATAGTATCACCCATCATTTTATCATCTTATCATGTTATCATTTTATTTTGTCTTAGACCATTCTGTAGCTGTAACAGAATATGATAAACCCTATTGTTTATAAAGAACAAGAATTCATTTCTCACAGTTTGAGAAATTGTCCCAGCCAATTCAATAATGGCAAAGTGAAATAAAATGAAGGGTCTTTCTGGCAAACCTTCTAGTTAATTTTCTTGGAATTCAGGCCACAGCAGATTTGGTGTCTGACGAAGGCTGCTTTCTGCTTCCTGTTGCTGCTTCCCATAATAAAAGGTAACAAAATCTGCATCCTCACATGATGGGAGACATGGAAGCGCCAGACAGAACTCCAAATGTTTTCCCTAAAGACATTGTCTTAGTTACTTTTCCCATTGCTGTAACAAAATGCCTGGAAACAAAGCAACTTAAAGAAGAAAAGCTCTGTTGTGGATCACAGTTCGAAGGTACACAGCCCATGATGACTGGGGAAGTGTGTCATCAAGAATGACCCCAGTTGTGACTATGAAAGTGTAAGGAAGTTCTTCCCATTTCATCCAGAACCAGGAAGAAGAGAGATGAACAGTGGAGTTCCATTCCTTTTCTCTCTTATTCAGTTATGGCCTGAAGCCCATAGTTTCTTCAGTGTGGGTCTTCCCTCTTTGGTTACACCTTTTTAAAAACTTGTTTATGGACATATAGGTGTATCTCCTAGATGATTCTTAATCCAATTGTCCTGGTAAGTTTTTTCTCAACTTGGCACAAGAGTTTTCTTGGAAAACTTAATTGAGAAAAATGCTTCTATGAGATTGGCCTGTAGGCAAGCCTTTGGGAATCTTCTTAATTAATGATTGATGTGGGAGGGCCCAGCTCATTGGGGGTGGTACCACCCTGGACTGGTGGTCCTGAGTTGTATGAGAAAGCAAGCTGAGCAAGCAGCACCCTTCCATCAGTTCCTGTCTCCAGGTTTCTGCCTCCAGTTCCTTCCCTGACTTCCCTTCATGATGGACTACAAGCTGTAAGGTGAAATAAACCCTTTGCTCCCCAAGCTGTTTTTTGGTCATAGTGTTTTATCATAGCACTGAAAACATTAACTAAGATGCTAGTCAAATTGTCAATGAAGATAAACCACACAGGCTTCAGCCCATTTCACAAGAGCAGAGCCCTGAAAGCTTAATTCAAAGGTCCACATCTCTTTCTATTAGCAAATCAAGTGTTGGGCTCCAGCAGGAATTTTGGAAGGATTCAAACACTCTAACTGTAGCAAACCTTAATTGCCCATCAAAGGCCCAATCATCTACAGAGGAGGAAAACGCCCCCATTTTGAGCTTTTGCCTGACACTGTAACAAAAGACAGATAAAAGAAAAAGAAACAGAAGTTTGTCAGCATGACAATCAAGACACACAGAGGTGCCCACTAGTGAGTAATTGGAAGAGGCGTCTTTGAACTCCAGCTCATATAGCATCTTTAGAAAGAATAACAATATTCTGCTGAAATCGTAGAGACTAGAGAGTGGCTTTAGATCTCCAAGATCGGGAACCCATGGAGCCATAACTAATGGGCTGGGGTCTGGACGCAGAGCCCTCTGGAGTCCTCTCTGGAGAGCGTTCAGACTAAAGGAGGAAGTAGATGGCTTTTCCCATGTTTGTGAAGAAGAAAGAGTGGAGCGTTCTCCCTACAGTGAGATGGAAGGAAGGGAGAGGTTTCCCCTGCCTTTGGGCAGTAAGGGGTAGAGGGATTTTCCTGCATTTTCTACCGCCTGGCTACCCTCAGCTCTGGGCAGTCTCCTGTCAAAGGCACAGATTTGGGGTCAACATATGCTTCTTTTCCTCCTTGCCCAGGCAGCTGCATTGGAGTTAGGATTTCAAGATACAATTTGAGGAGACACAGTTCAGTCTTTCATAGAATGCTTTGATTTGTTCAGAAACCCTGGTGCAGGTCAGGAGATTTCCTTCCAGCCCCTTTGTTTTAGGGGCTCTGAACAGGAGGGTTCTGTTTAAGGTCATGTTCTCTGCACACAGCCAGCTCACAGCTTCTGGTTCCCATCCTCTTCACTGTCTTATGCTGGTTAGTGTTCATTTTCTGTTATACATACCTCTCTTCACTTAGTGCTGTGGCTCAGCAGGCTGCCAGGCTTCCTTTCTCTCTTGCTTCTGAATGGATTTGGCCAATGGACAGCAGAAATGCACCAATGAAGGATTAATGGCCTTCTGCCCTTCCTTGCCTACCTGGCTCCTCTGTGGCACAATTCTCCAATGAGTCCATGATGGTTCCCCATTGTCACCATCACCCTCTGCACTTGTCTGCTGGCATAAGCTCCTTCCTAACCTGTTGTATCACAAGGTGCTCATTCTATGACTTTTCCCTCTTTGTAGAATCCCTGATATGCCCCCACACAGTAATGACAGCAGGTGACCAGTTAGGAGTCTGGCCCTAGAGAAGGAGGATAGCAATTCTAGGAGCTGTAGCTTCAACTTTCCACTCTCAAAGACCCGTAGACACTTTCTCTTCTAAGCCCATGGACCCCTTCAGACATGAGAATTGGGGATAACAATATTGAGGGGAAGGCAAAGCTGTTTAATCCGTCGGCATCTCAAATAGGTAAGGGGTGGGCTGGTAGTAAGCAGTTAGTCTCTCTCCAGGAGCGAGGAAGCAAGAAAAGAAAAATGCAGACCTCAATTAAAGCAGCCAGAGAGAAAGAGAGGTGGGGGTGGGGAGGAGAAGAGGGAGGAACAAGGGGGAGAGAGGAAGGAAAGGAGGGAGAGAAGGAAGGCAAGAGGGAGGGAGAGCCAGTCAGCGCTGATCCTTCAAGACCACTGCGAGGGAAGAAGCCTGCCTGTCCTCATCCAGTTATCTTTCATGTGGTTCTTCTCTGGAAAGGTCAGAGGGTCCTTCGCAGTGCATGAATGCAAGGCCACCTCATACCAGCATCTGTAGTGTTGTCATATAGAGATGGCAACTTGTTGGAATACAAAAACAGTTTCTAGAAATTCCTCCCTCAACTCCTCCCCCTCCTTCTTTTCTCTTCCTCATCCCCTTTCCTGGTTTTTAAATCTCAGCTCTAATTCAGCTTCACCACCTTCAGTTATTAAACCTTCCTTTAGTGCTTGAGAGCATCGGGGAGGCAGAAGAAACACCTGGAGCACAGAAAGGCCTCCCTTTGTCCCCATAACTGCAGTCGCCCCTGCACCCTGGACCTTGTAGTCACTTCGCATGGAGAATAAGCGTCACAAGGAAGTCTGAGAATGCATTGTGCTGCTTACACCTGTCCAGCAAACTGCTGCACACTCTTTTGCCATCATCAGCACCACACAGCAGGAGACAGATTGAAGGCCCTGGAGATGGTGGATGTCAGCACCCTGGGACAGCTATACTGTCCCTTCTCTCCAACTGCCATGTTGCCCAGTAGTTTAGAATCTGAACTTACTTCTTCCTATTCCTGAGAAGAAATAACCATCTTAATTTATACAACTCTTCTTGGCCAGTTTTCCTTAGCTTGATAACTGTAAGCTCCAGTTGCTGGGTCTCCTCCCTACATTCCACAAATGCCTTTCAGTCAGAACCTTTTGAGGGTCCAGAACATATGGAACCTCTTTCCGGGAAGAGAAACACACAAAATTGAATTTCCACTCCATTTAGGGGTCCCGGAATCATGAAGACATCTACTTATGAGCCCCGAAGGCTGGATGTGTGTCAGAGCTCCCTGAAGTGCTGGCTAAAACTTGCATGCTCCTGATTCTACATTAAAGCAGAATCATTAGCTATGGGTGTAAAAAATCTGCATGTGTAATAATCATCGCAGGTGTCTACAACCACAGTGAACATCGAGAAGGGTTGTCAGGGGCCTTCTGTTTCCTGATCCTTGAACTAAACTCACTGTCTCTAAAACTATTCGAATGACTTTGCTCTTGACTGACGTTCAATGCCTGCACTGTTGTACCAATCAAACTGTTCATGGCCTGCCTTCCATTGACTGCAGCTAGAGAAGGAGGACTTGGACACCTTCCATCTTGTCTTCTTTGACTGTTTTGCAAATCAATCTCTTTGCTGCATGTTGGGTATCAATTATTTTGTGAGATTTCTGATTTTGAAAGGAGGCGCACCCTTTGGTCAGTTTTCTTTGTTCAGTTTCCATCTGAAAGTGTAAAGCTACAAAGATCTCAGTGAAGTGTTGCCTCCAACACCAGCCCTTCTGATGTCTAAGTCTTGAGTCTGGCCCAGTTGCCCTTCTCTGTGTCTATATTCTTGTCCATCTGTTGACACCCCCTGATCTCCCTAGAGAATCACTTCCATGATTGTATATCACGTGGATTCTTTTTTATCCTCTGTCCTTGCTAGAATACTACTTTTTTCCATTAAAAAAAAAAAAAAAACCCACCACAGTCTGTTAGATAAGAAAGAAACAGATTGGATGCAAGAAATTTTACAAAGCAAGATGTTAGAAAGGGATGCCTCTGAGGTATTTTGGGATAATAGTAATAGTACTCGCGAACATCTATTGAGGCTTGGCTTGGCTCTCTTTTGAGTTCTCTACATAGATTAATTTATGTGATTCTCTAGAGGCCCATATGAAGTAGACTTCGTGGCTATGCCAACCTTGCAATTTGGGAAACTGAAGCACAGAGAAGTAGCGTAGCCCAGTCTTCCAGGGCAGCACACACCACATCCTAACCACAAATAGAAGGTGCCAGCCTACATCCCCCAAGTTACTCACTGGCTCTTTTAAGGATGTTCAGTAGCGCACCACCGCCTACTTCCCATGGCTAGTGCCTCCTTCTTCTTTAGTTCTTTGAGTCCTCAGAGCACCCACAGAATGCTGGCATAGCCCTGAACTTTTTTTAGATGAGAGAAAATAAGGCTGAGAGCAGCTAGGCAAGTCTCTATAATCGCAGAGCCAACAGGCAGAATATCCAAGACTCCCACTCAGGTCCATCTGACTCTAAAGCCTTGGCTCTCAGCTACTCTGTGACTGTTTTACACATGTGTCCCCATATGTGCCCATGTGTGTATATGTTCATGCTCTGTCTCCACATAAATGTTCAGAATTATACAACACTATTGCTAATGCTATTTCCTGCCACCAGCACATGGCTGTGGATGTGTTATGATTGTTAATCACAGCATCAGTATCCCTGGGATTCACTCACCCATGGAAAGCTGACTGCAAGGGTTTAAGCTTTGCTCCATTGACTGTCTCTTCTCCAATGTTCACGTTGATTTTGTGATAAGGTTGTGGCTCTGGGGCAGTGTAATGGCTCACCTTGATCTGTCAACTTGATGGGATTTAGAATCACCATGGAAACAAAACTCAGGGCACATAGTTAGGGAATTCAAAGGTCCAGTTAATTGAGGTGGGGAGATTCAGTCTAAATGTGGGTGACACTGTCCAGTGGGGTGGAGTCCTGGGCTTAATAAAGAGGAAAAAGCACTGAGTACCAGCACTCATGTCTCCCTGCTCTCTGGCTGGAGGGGTAACATGGGCAGGTGCATACGACTCCAGCCACCACACCTTCCCCACCAGGACTGTGTCCTCCACGGTGTAATCCAAAGCAAAGCCTTTAATCATGTGGCTGTTCAGATGAGAAATGTGCTCCACAGTCTCAAGCATTTGAGTATTTGGTCTCTAGCTGGTCGTACTACTCAGGGAGGTTTGGGTGGGGGAAGTATGTCCCTAAGATGGACTTTGAGATTAAGAACTTTGCCTTGCTTTCAGTTTGCTCTCTCTGCTTTGTGCTTACAGTTCAAGACGTGAGCACCCAGCTTCCTGTCCCTGCCCCAGGCCTGCTACTTGCTTCCATGCCTCTGCCCAGCCATGGTGGTGTTGTAGAAAATACAAATGGCTAATAATGTTTATTACTAAGAGCTTATAATTATTATGGCAGTGTTATCTAACTCACTATCAAAATCAATAAAAGACACAGACACCTGATAGATTTTAGATAAGCCTTATCTCATCTGGGGCTGGGCAGACACAAACCCCCTAAGCTACCTTGTTACCAACCAGCCCCACATCCCATGCCAATTGCTTTAATTATCCCTACCTGGGCTACTTACTAGTCAATATCCCCGTAAACACTTGCACATGCTTTCCATCCGGTCTCTTTCTGTCCATGCTAACCCCAGCCACATAGTTCTCTCCAGGCTAATGGTGGTCCAGCTTCCTTATCCTCCTCTCGAACCTCCTCCTTCTTCAACAATCCTCTGTTCCTCCTCCTAGCATAGGAACCTTGGCCACGCCTACCTGATTCCTGCCCAGGTGTTCAGGCAACTTTATTTAGCCAATCAGAGATAATTTTGGAGACAAGGTTATACAGTATCATTTTGGGGTATGTGACAATCTGCTCTCAGCAAGAAGACCTCAGGAAACAAAATAATTAATAATCAATTACAAAGCTCCAGACCACATGGTTACAGGTGGGCTCTGACCCCTCTGGAATGTAAGCCAAAACTCTTATCTTCCTGAAGTTGTCTTTGGTCATAGTGTTTTCTCACAGCCACAGAAAAGTAACTAACACAGTTGCTTTTGTTGGGTGTTTTGTCACCATAAGAGAAGTATCTAAAGCAACCAGTACCCTAGGGGCAGCAGGCTCTTCTGTTATTTTAAAATAGCACAAATTCTAACATTAGATCATAAATTCTGTTACTATTAAAGCCGTTTTGTGAATTTTTTAAAGTTCTGTTTTAATTATAGCAGTTATAAACTGAAACAACTTTTAGCTTTTGTGTTGTTCTTTTTAATTAAGAAGTAAGTGAATACATTGTTATACATGAATCTGCCTCTTCTAAGGCTCTAGGCAGCTTTGTGGATAGCCTGGTGCCCACCTGTCTCGTGACCGGCTCCCTGATTTCCTAAAGAGAATGGTCCCTGACCTGGCTAAAGGGAAAATAAAGACAAAGAGAATCTTTTTCTTCTTGCTGGATCAGACAGGCTGAGGGTTTCAAGGGTTCTCTTCATAACAGATACTGAGATGAACGTTGCAAGTGTTTAGGCTCCTGTGAGGCTTTCACTGTGTCCCTGATACCGTGTACTGGAGATCCTAAGGCCATCCCCACCACACACACACACACACACACACACATACATCAAAAATTCACCAGAAAGCCTCCCGGGATTCAGCACACACAGAACTCATAGCGAAGGGGTGCAAACGGGCTGGAGAGATGGCTGGACAGTTAAGAGTACTTGGTGTTTTTCTAAAGAGCCCAGGTTTGGTTCCCAGCATGCATGTGGAGGCTCAGTTCCAGGGGAGCAGACACCCTTGGCCCTGTCCGTGAGCTCTGAATTCACCTGTCCCGCCCGGGTTACAACCTTGCATATGAGCACACGTCTTGCACGCTATACTATGCGCACGCCACCTATTAAATACACGCACCACAGCGCTCCCTCTGTCTAGCACACATACAGACTACCGAGCATACATTCTACGCTGCAGCTGTGCCACCTAGCACACACGCAGCACACATGCACACCACCTACTACATACATGTGTGTCTAGAGCACTTGCAACACCCCCAATGCGTATTACACACAATGGTATGGTTTCCACATACCACACACTACGCATCCCATCTAACACGCATGCCACATTACACGCATGCCATAGGCGCCACCTATTCCGTGTGCACACACCACTTATCATACATGCAGAACACACACCATATCATACAAGCCAGCTATCACACACGTATGGAACACCCATAGCTCACACAGAGCCACCACATTGTACCATGTCCCCACGCCCCCACCGCTTCAACACTGACGTAGCAAAAACAGGCTAAACATCATTTCGTCTTGTGGAAAGCTGACCTCGACTTGTTAAGTGAGAGGACTACTGTAACAAAGTAGTAACTCTTCGGTGGTCACGCATCCACGCCAAGGCCTTCATCGCAGGGCTCTGACCTTGTCTGACGAAGAAGAGACCTGAATGTGCGTCTCTTCCAGGTGTGTCCTGGTTTGCTCTTTGTGGCTGTGATAAACACTATCCAGCATCCATATGGAGGCTCACAACTCTCTGCAAGTCCAGTTCCAGGGAGTCTGACACCCTTTCTATCCTCTGCAAGAACAACTTGGGGAGGAGAAAGTTTGTTTGACTTGTACTTTCATGCTACAGATCTAAGAAAGTTGAAGTAGGGGCTCAAGGCAGGAACCCAGAGGAAGGAACTGAAGCAGAGGCCATAGACGAAAGAAAGCTTGTTCCTCATAGCTTGCTCAGCTGCTCAGCTGCTTTCTAATACCATCCAGGACCACCAGCTCAGGGATGGCACCGCCCACAGTGAGCTGGGCCTCCCACATCAATCATAAGAAAAATTCTCTAAAAACTTGCCTACAGGTCAATGTGACAGAAGCATTTTCTCATTTCAGGCTCCCTCTTCCCAATGGCCCTAGCTTGTGTCAAGTTGACAAAAACCGAGTCAGCACATGTCTGTGAACTATCACCCATGGAGGACATCTGTGATGTGTATGCATCACTGTGGAATGGAGAATCTCACTTCTGGGGACTTAGGAAACACATTTGTGCATTATCCCACAGGTCAACATTATGAAACAGTCACATCCAGAAGCTCATCCGAGCCACCTGGAAAGGATTGCTTTGGACCATTGTGGCAGCACACGGGGAAACACATGGAATAGTATGGCCTGAGCTGCCAGGAGAGGGTGGTGTGGAAGCTCTTAGATAGGACACTTGCTACTGTGCAGTACCCAGGCTCTTTGAACTGTCCTTGAAGTCACATATGTGAACTCAGTGCTATTACTGTCTTCACTCTGTGATGGCTCTCACCCAATATCACCTTACTGAGTAGAGATGGGGTGCAAACTTCACTAAAGCCTGGGCCAACTGCCCCTTATACAGAGGAGTGTAAAACCATACATAAATTTTCCTTCTCCTGTATCTTCTCAGAAAATGAATAAAGTATGTCAGCTATTTTCATTTTCAAAACAGATTAAAAAAAATAAAGCGACAATGAAAAATGCCATGAACAGTACCCACTTGGGAGTGGGTCCCCGCACCCTCACGTATCATCTGAAGCTGTTTTTGAGCTGGGCCATCTTCAGGGAGGATCTGCTCAGGAATGGCTCCATGGTACATGTGCTGGCTAGTTTTCTGTCAACTTGACATAAGCTAGAGTCATCTGAGAGGAGGGAGCCTCAACTGGAAAACGCTTTCATTCCAGCTTGTCTGGAGGCAAGTCTGTAAAGCAATTTCTTAGTTAGTGAGTAATGTGAAGGGCCCAGCCAGCCAGTGTATAAGAAAGCAAACCGAGCGAGCCATTAAACAGGGTTCTTCCATACCTTCTGACTCCAGGTTGCTGCCTTGAGTTACTTCCTGCCGTGGCTTTCTTCCATGATTGACTGTGACCTGAGAGTCTAGGCTGAAATAACCCCTTACCTCCCCAGCTTGCTTTTGGCCATTGTGTTTTATCGAAGTAGCAAAAACCCTAATTAAGGGCAGTACATTACAGATTGGCATGCTGTGACATCCTCCTCTATCATCTCCAGTCTCTCTGGTGTCGCTATTGGATTACATGGAATCCCGGCCATCTGGAACTCTCAAGTGTGCTCTGCGCCAAGCAGATCACCTACCTATCTGTGCATTTGAGCCTCTGCAGGGACACAATCCACGGAGGTTCAGGGAAAACCCAGCAGGCCTCTGGAGTCAGAGCCGGAGGCTGAGATCGCTGTAGTCAATCTGTTGAACACTGCCTCCCTGGTCACTTGCTCCCAATTTAGTTGCCCTTAAATTTCAAAGTCCTCATTAAGATTTGTTCAATTCTGGTAGACTATCCCTTCTCACTGAGGGAGGAATTTTATCCTTTGTACCCAAGGATCTTCTCTGCCCATCTACTCTGCATTCTGCAAATTTCTTGATGACTTTCCTGGGCTTAACAGATAATGTACCCCATCTCCATCCTCCAAGCCTGCATGTCACACTGACATCATTTTAGGTTAGCTAGAGATTTTCATCTTATTCACTATCATGAACGCCAATGTTTCATGCGTGGCGAATCACACTCAGGCCACACTTGACGGGTAAATGATGAACATGAGTATTGTGTAATTGTACTAAAGAGTTTTCCCGGTGCACCCACCTGGAAGGGCCTTCTGTGCACTCAGAGGCACAGCCGTAGTCTTTCCTCACCATTGCCTAGACTGCAGCATATTTCCTTTGCCTCATGGGTCCCCTGGATCACTTTTAAATATAAATCTGCTTAACATTACAAACATGCTATCAAAATAAACCTCTGAAGTATAAAGGGCTAAATCCTTGAGGCTCTAACACTCTACAACTGAGCAGTGTTATTAACTGGCAAACAATAGTCACTGAATTTTTTAACTGAAATTTGTAATTTTAGTTAAATTTAATTTAAAAAATTTTTTGCTGTCATTGCCATTACCCTTTGATTTAGCAAATATTCAAGATGACGTTTTAAGTGAATGGTAAGAGTTCAAAAATATGCATATGTGTCTTTAAACCCTCACTTGATGTTGGGGTACAGAGACCCTTATGAATCTAAGGAAACGTTTCCACTGGGTTCAAGTGGGATGACCTCCTTGGCTTCACTTTCAGATCACACGTGTGCTGTTCTCCAATGGCCTGTCTGGCTGCAGATATGCTATACAGAGTCCTTCTTATGCAAAACTCTTTGTCCTCCCATATGGGTTCATGATACCTCTCCACCCTCAGGAGGAGAACATAACGCTTTCAGAGTATTTGAATCAGACAGCAGGTACCACAATGCTGAGAACTTTTTACTCAAGTGCTTACACATCGTTTCATGGGCGCTTTCGCTGTTGACATTTGCCTCCTGCCTCCTCCAGGTCTCTACAAAGGCTTGCCTTTTGCTGAGAGCTCACCCCACTCAGCTGTAGTCTCTATGGCTGGCGGCATCTGTTGATGCAAGCTCCGTGAGAATCCTGACTGGTTTACTATCCCATCACCCGAGCTTTCCTCACACACTCTGTCTTAGATGAACACTGAATGGTTTCCCCAAAGGATGCACTTTGGTTTTGAGTTTTGGTTTTGGTGTTTTGAAATGACACGTATTCATTTTCTGCACTTCACCTGAATGCTGTCTTTTGTTGCAAGCACGAGCCGCCCTATGCTGTCCCTGGAGCTTGTTTGCCTACCACGTGCACAGCCACAGCCCTGTGGCAGTACTGTGTGCGGTAGCAGGTGGTCACATGCTGCCCTGTGGGTGTTTTTATCACTGTTCTGCTTGGAATTTCTGGTGGGTTTTGTTTTGTTTGTTTTGTTTTGTTTACTTGGGCCCCGAAATGGGAAGAATGACTTAGTGACAACTCACAGGCCAGGTTGTCAATCTGAGCTTTGACTGGACAAAAAAAGGTGAGGGGAAGGCCGTGCGTGACTGGGATCATTGCAGAACTACTGTGGCCAGGAGAGAGGACACAGATGTCAGTAAGGACAGATTAAGACAATAATTCAGGAATTCACTGGGTGACCTAACCCATAGCAGTAATGACACCATCCTTTTGACCCACAGTTGATGTCATATAGGTCACATGAGATAGAAACAGAGGAGAACATACACAAAAAGAAAAGGAAAGAGGGGTGTTTGAGTGTGTGTGGGGGGGGATGTTTTATGAGACAGGGTCTCACTGTGTAGCTCTTGGTCATCTAAAGCTCACAGGAATCCTCCTGTGTCTAACTTCCGAACACTATGATTTAAGGCACCGCACATGTGTACATGTGTGTAGCCCATGCGTGTGTACATATATATATAACAGTAAATATTTACTTTCCCTACATTGTATATTTATTTTTCACATTTTTCTTATTTATATGTACTTGTGTTTGTGTGTCTGACACATGTGCCCGGTGTTTGTGGAGGCCAGAATGGGGCATCAGCTCCACTTAGAGCCGGAGTTACAGGGGATTATGAGCGGTCTGATGTGAGTGCTAGCAACTGAACTCGGGTCCTCTAGGAGACCAGCAAGCATTCTTCACCACTGAGCCTCTTTTCAGCTGAGGAGAAAAGAGGACAATGGTTCATTTTTGGAAAATGTTAACTCCACAGCCAGGTAGTAAATCCTGGACAGAAGAAAGACCATGTCTTGCACAGACACAGCAGACACATTTTTCTGTTGCTCAGAGAACCTTCAGACATTTTCAGTCTCAAGTATTGGGGATGGCAATGAAAGTTTCTAGAACAAGAAAAGTATGTTCAGACCTTGTATAAATCACATCTGCTGACAAAGCTCTTTGGCTTACGGAGCCCTGGGGGTGACTGGGGTAATGAGCTCACTGAAATGATTATGGAAGGTGAAAAGGTCAATTTGGCAAGAGGAAATAAGATCAATACCAGCCACAATGGCACACCTGATCACCTTCCCACATTCAGTTATTCCCTGAATGAGGGACAGCATCACCCGTCTACAAATTTCAATTCATCCCACAGCATCAATAAAAAGTCACTTAAAACTCAACACGGTCTGGAAGAAGGATTTCTCAGGAACGTGTCATTTCAATCCACAGTGCTGAGGCTGGAGGAGAGAGGGGTGTTTGGAGCTATTGTGTACGGTTAGTGAAAGAGAGGAACTTCCATTTGGCGCTGATTCGGGTGGGTGCAGCTGGCATCCAGCTGTGCCTTCCTGTGCCACCCCTTCTGAGAACCACGTCATTCTCTATTCCCTCTTTGTGTGAACATCAGAGAGCAGCTTGTGAACCTAGAGGCTCCGCTCACAGGACTCACCTGCTGGCTAACCTCACAGTGCTGGTCTTTCGAAATCAAAGGCGTCTTCTTGACACTTGGAAGCTGTGTAGGTAGGTGTCTGTGAGCCCCACACCAATGGTAGACACACAAGTTTTCTCTTTCCGCCTCCTTCTTTGCTTCAAAGACGGCTGTGCTCAGCTTGGCCCAGATGAACACAGCATTTGTGAGTAAAACTGCTTCGAAATCAGCTCTTAGCTCTCTCTAAAACCTCAGCTAGTCAACTCCTTCCCAGCACTCCCATGCCACAGGCTGTTAATGATATGTAGATAAATGTCACCATGAAAGACAATTTGCATCCACTCACAGCAGAAAGAGGAATTTAAAATTTCCAAGTAATAGCACAAAATGTCTGTAGTCCAGGTATTTTTCCAGCATTGGCTCCATATTTTTGGGTCAGCCATGTAGATTCACTCAAAACCTAGAGAAAAACCTGGGAGCCTGGCAATATCCTTCTCTCTGCCCCACTCCACCGCCACCTCCACCCCCACCAAAGGTCAAAAAGTTTTGAAGTGCTAAGCTCTCCTGCTGTCCTTCACCTCACAGGGAAGGGCCTAGAACCATTGCCTTTAACTTTGTCAGCCTGACCTTGAAACAACAGGCAGCTCTGAAGGGAAATGATGCTTTCTGCAACTGGCCTGGAAACCCTTCCCCAGCCTGAGTCTCCATCATACTTTAAAGCAACTTTCACTTACCTCATGCAGCTCAATTGCTTGTCTATGGATATTTGACATTTGCCAGAATGGGAACTCAGCCTCTGGATGCCTGCTCTATGTACTTTCCCCCTCTTTCTAGGAGGTAGTACATAATGCAGGGCTCTGAAGTCTGCACACATGTGCATTCTTTTCTTCCTGTTTGTGTCCATTAACTAAACGGAGCTTTCTTGACTTTTTTCGTTATTATGAAATAGTGTTTTCAGGCACAAACCGAAACAGTACAAAAGGATGACAATGAAATACTGGTGTCCTTTCCATTACCCACATTCTCTGTTCTACTGTCCAGAGTTAAGCATCTCGATCGTTTCTTGGGTGTCTTTGGTGGAAAACTCCCAATGGACATCACATATCTAACTGTTGGGTGACGCTTTCTAGGGAGGCACAGCACAAATGTCTACTCAATCCAAATAGAGTACCAATGACAGACCAAAATAAGGACAGCACCAAAGTCTTGCTGAGGCAGTGACTGCATAGAGATTGCTTACGGGGCTCTGAGTGAAGGGATCCTTGCAGGACCAGGAATAACTCAAAAGCAGTTGCATTACCAAAAGCCTGGCCCATTGTGGATGATGATGACTCATTTCTCTGTTTTTGTTCCTCTTTGTTTTGTATTTTCCTTCCTGTTCATCATGAGTTGACAAACTACAAGCTTGTTTTCCAGAGTTACTGTCTTCAGTTTGTTCCACTTCTCCAGTCTGAGCCAGAGAATCCAGGATGGACCAAACCTGGGTTCACCTGGGTCAACAAAACCCTGGCCAGCAGCTGCAGGCACAGAGGGCAGGAGGTGGGCAGGGCTAGCTCCACTGAGAACTGACTCAGGAGGGGAGGAGCCTGCTGTCTGCAGAGCTAAGGGTGCAGTGATGCCACAGTTCCAGGGCTGTGTGGAGAAGCGCACACAGGGCTTCTATCACAAGGCGAAGCAAACCTCAATGTCGGGCAAGGAAGTTTCAGTGGCCACAGCAGGGAGAGTCTAGGAGTTCTTCTTTTCTCAGAGAAGTTTGTCGTTTCTCTCTGGGATATTTTGCTTCGGGGTTTCCTGGTCCTACTTTAGCTCGGCCAGGTAACCCTATACTGCCAACTTAATGTGTGACTTTTCCCTTGTCTTCCTCTGAGTAGCGTTTTAGAGGAGTATAAGGATCTAGCTCTCTTTGTTAATCAGCTTTCTGCCGGTGTGGCAAATACCTGACAAACCACTTGAAAGAACGAAAGCCTCAGTTTCAGAGATCTCACCCATGGTCACTTTGTCGTGTCATTGCTAAGTGTGTAGTGAGGCTGAGCATCATTGTGGGGAGGTCTTGGCAGAGCACAGCTGCTCACATCATGATGTCTGGGAAGCAGAGAGGGATAGGGGAGGAAGGGACCGTCTCCCATCACCACACAGGACTCTTAAATAGATACCCTCTCCTAGAGTTTCACAATAGGTCCAGAAGATGATGACAAAATAGGTCCAGAAGATGATGACTTTGGGAACAGAGGGGGTGCATTTTAGAACCAGAGCAGAACACTCCCTAAAAATGAATGGTTAAATGTCTGAAGGACACAGGAGCCCTTCACAAATGTCACCTGTAAGGAGTGAGGACTTGTTAGGAAATGAGAGACTTCCACTGACCAGCCTCTTGTTCCCTTTAAAAAATTAGACTATGTAAATGCTTTACCCGATCCAAAAATGCTCAGAAACAAGTCACTCTTTGGTTCTTTGGATCTCTTGAAAGCCAGTTTCTCTGGAGAGGAAAGTTTACTGGGCTGTGAGCAATTAAAGGGTCATACCTTCTTTAAAACATATCTTTGGCTGGGCGTGGTGGTACACACCTATAATCCTAACACTCTGGCAGGCAGAGGCAGGCAGATCTCTGTGAGTTTGAGGCCAGTGTGGTCTACAAAGTGAGTCCAGAATAGCGAAGGCTACATACACAGAGAAACCCTCTCTCAAAAAACAACAAGAACAAAAAAACAAGAACAAACAAACAATATATCAACATACACACACACACATATGTATGTATGTATCTTTGGCTAGAATGAAAATGCCAGAAGTAAAAAAAGAGGAACATAAAAAGGGGGTGCTAAGACTCCTCCTACTTTATTCTTCTACTTTTGTTGTAAATATCTTTTTATCTTATCTTCATGCTTCTTTGAGGGGTGTTTCTTTCCTGTTTGTTCTACTGTTGCCTAGCAACCATGGGTCAAAAGAGTCAGCTTGACTCTCATCTGGGCCATGCTGGAGGTGGAGGTTTTGGTTTTGAGAACTAAATTCCTCCACTTATCACCTCCCTGCACGGACCTGACACCTTGCTTTATGAAGCTGGGCAAGTGTGGATGGCCACCCTCTTCTGTCTTTCTCTAGACGGAGGTGTGGTGCTGTGGTGAGGGCTACATGGAAGAATGCAGCTGAGGCTGGAGATCTCAGCCCGGCCTGCCTACTTTGCCCCTGACCAGAAAGCTGCTCTAGGGAACTCAGCTATCCCATGATGGCAGAGAGCACTGAGCACCACTGGTGGAAGGCTCCAATTCATTACCGTGTTAATTCATGTTAATGCATTACCAAGATAATTTCATCAGCTACCCCTTCCCTATCACCAGACAGAGCAGAAAGGGGTGATGCCCTTACAGATACAAAAGCAGAACTGTATACTTCCTTCCTCAAAGGCTTAAATCCAGGCAGGGTGTTCAACTGAACAAACACCAGTAAGGGCTATTGCAAAAGCACACAGTATCTTCATTTCCAGAGCCCATTGAGTCATCTGGTCTCTGAAGACATCAGTGGCCCAGGGAAGCCACTAAACCTATGCTGGCTTGAAATGCCAAGGGAGACTCAGTTATGTAGATTTCTGTTTTCCATTTGCCATGTTGAGATCTTTTTGTCTTCTCTTCTTCTGATCTGGGAATCAAATCCAAAGCTCTGCCGGGAGTAGGTGAGCACAGCAATATTGAGCTACAGCCCAACCCTTGTTTTGGTGAGACAGGACTTTTTTATGTGGCCACGGTCAGCTTTGAGCTCATAATTCTCCCGTCTCTGCCTCCCAAATGCTAGGATTTGTAGGTATGTGCCACCACACCCACCTTCTGGCTTTTGATAGTGAAAAACCCTGAGCAGTAGACAGTAATACTGAGATAAATGGAAAAGCATGTGCAGAAACAAGGCTTGGGGACCTTCACACTCTGAGCTGGTGGCCAAGAACACAAGTTACAGGTCATGATCTGAGACACAGAAGGAATGCGCTTCACAGGTGGCTGTTTGGAGATCCTGTCAGTAACTTGAAACTGTGAGCATCTCTGCCATCTTGGGCTTGAGTCAGTCCTGCATCTTGAGAGAATCCTATGGAGAAGGAGGGACAATCACCAGGTCAGGTGGTTTCTTAGGGAAGAAGTTTTGTAGGTAGAATGTCACATGAGAAGACTGGGTCAGAAGGGAGCCAAGGACACTTTGTGTTTTTCTACTGGTCACCGGTGGCGCTGGGCAAATAGTTTTAATATGTTGGGGCGGGGGCAGAGGGCAGGGGCAATAGAGCAAAAGGTATTTTCAGTGATGGATGGGGAAAAGATTGGGTTACACAATTCCAGTAACTCATAAGGAGGAAATAATAATCTCAAGTGGCCGTGGCTCCTCTGCCAAGCAGCAGTGAGCCAAAGGCCTCTATTCAGATGCCCGTGCCACGTCCACCACAGGATGATTGCACACAAAGCCGGCCGTTGTGTCCAGAGGAAGAGCCGTCCTGAGTGACCACACATTAGACCTGGGGAGGCCTGGCAGCAGCCAGGAGAGCTGATAGGCCTTCACAGAGCGCAATTGTTCTGTGTCTCCTGGGTCCAGCCAAGAGGGGTTTAATTAAATGAAAATAAAAGCCATCTCAGTTCACCTGGGGAGGCGGGAAGGGCCAGCCAAGTTTCCATCTGATAGTTTTCAGTTCATGGTGCAGCTCTCTCATCATTGGATTTTATTACTTTTTTTGTTGGTGGGGTTTTCTTTGTTGTTTTTCCCCCTCCGCCTGTGTTATTACGGTAGGAATTTAATTAAGGTGATTGTTTTATTAAACAAGTAGAAATAACTTTTTCACACTAAGCCTTTCTTCTTTCAGTTCAAAAGATGTGGCTCCCGTGAGAACCTGTTATCCCGGCAGTCGCACCCCCTCCCCCAGTTCTGACTTCTCTGGTTAGTGTCATGAAGTCCTTATCAAAATCCATCTAATAGATAACACTTAAGGCTTAGAAGAAGATTTGGTGTCTTTTTGTTTTGAATTGATTTGATTTTTTCTTGGTTATTGTTTGTTTTGTGAACTTTTTGTTGTTTGGTTTAAACTTAAAGAATATATTTGAAAATTGGGTGTGGAGGCACACAGCTGTAATCCTGGAACTTGGGAGGCTGAGCCAGGAGACGCAGCTCGCCTTAGAAACATGGAGACAGCCTGTCTTTTAAAAAGGAAACTAGTGCTGGGTTCTCCTAGTTAGTGATGAGATTAATGGGGGTGGCTTTGGTTTTTTGTTTTTGTTTTGTTTTACTTTTGTTTTGGTTTTTTGAGACAGGGTTTCTCCGTGTAGCTTTGGCTGTCCTGGACTTGTTTTGTAGACCAGGCTGGCTCGACCTTGCGGAGATGCACCTGCCTCTGCCCCCCAGAATGGAAGGATTACACGTGTGCGCTACCGCTCCCGGCTCTGGGGGAGGGGGAGAGGTGAAGGTTGTACATAGCTGTTTTTCTTTTTACCAAAATAAGCGACAGAGTACCAGCCCCTAGCAGCAGTAATTGTTAGGAATAGGAGAAGCTGAATTGTGTCAGCCTCCTGGCCTAGCAAAAATTGAAAATAACGCACTCCGACTTTGAAAAGACATTTTTATAAAATCATGAGCTTGAATGGATAATTGAGCAGCAGATCCTTTTTATTCCCAGCTTCTTCTCTGCTCGGATAAAGCTAAAGCCTCAGGCATGGGACATTCGTGTTGGTTTCTGCTGGCCCCCTGCCCAGCCACCAGCCTTTCTTTAACTTGAATATCTTTCAGTCGCCCCGTGTTGGCATTTCACTCAGTGTGGAGGCCGAGGGCTGTATAATGGTAGGGACTCTGATGGCCCGCCACGCCCTCACACTTACGCGGGTTGCTCTTCATCGAGGCCCTAACATCAAGGCCCTACCAGGGCTACTGCAGGCCTCACTCTCGCCATCCCGCTGCCTTCTTCCACACCTTTTCCATGTCCCGTTTTCGGTGCATCCCCATTATCTGTGCCTGTGCTGAGACAGGTCCAGCACTGGCTTTTTCACATCTCTAGTCTCATCACGGCGTCCTGGAGCCCGGTTTCCCATCCCTTCCCATCCCCCTTCCCCTACCCCCGACCTCCACCCTCCACCCTCTCAGGCTCCTGAGACCCTTTCCATCCACCCCTACTCTCCACAAGCTGCAGGGGCCCCGGCAGCTGTTCCCCAAGCTCTGAGCCCAAACGCACCCCTGCTCTCTTGGTTATCTAAGCTCAGACGTTACGTCGGGGAAGTGCTGGTACTTCCACAGGCAGCCAGGGCAGGGACAGTCAATCCTCAGCAAATGTGTTCTGGTCTTTTTCTTTGCAAGGGCCTCCTGCTATTTCTCGAGGATCTCGGTAGAGGGCGCTCGGGCATCACAACCAGGCATGGGTTGTGACTCTGAGCCCCCGCGTTGCGCAGCAGGTTTCCAGTCTGTGATCATCCTGGAAAGTGCGCATGCGTGCAGTCGTAAGTGCCCATGTTTTGATCTTGATCCTGGCCCATGGTAAAGGATGGCCCGGAGGCTCAGCCTTTCCATTTTATACTATTAGCCTCACTGAAAGCAAAGATAATTGCTATGTAACTTCCTACTTTATTAACCAAGCTAGAGTCACCGAAGAGCTACTGAAGAACGTATTTCCAAACCCCTCAAAGGAGAGAAAAAGAATCTTATAGGATGCAATTTCAAAGGTACTGCCAAGTTATTCCATTCTGTTTGCTTGAAGTAATTGAATCCCTCTTTGGAAGTAAAGTCTCGTGGAAGGAGCGGAAACAGCTCATCTCTTGATGAGCTACTCTCTTGAGAAATCCATCACAGGCCAGGCAGGGCGCTCACTGGTCTTTCAGAAATGTTTTGGTCTGGTTAATTAAAATCGAGAGGGAAGTGCAGTGCAGCCAGTAGTGTCCGCTCAGGGGAAAATACACCGGTAGGGCCGCCACCGTTTCGGGAGTGGCCTCGTGTTCTTTATCAAAGGTACTATTTTTGGGCACTGTGCGTACCAGTTACACAGCCAAACACCACCTTTGTGATCTCATTTACTCCTCAGAAGTGCCCCATGGGTTAGGCACATTTCAGAAATGGAAGCTCCAGGTTGGTGAAGGAATGGATGGAGTCCTTCAGGTCAACGGGCCCAGGATATCCTCCTGAAGGAGTATTCATTGAAAACGAGGCTAGTGGCGGGTCTGGAGAGTCTGGCAGGTGGAGTTAGTAAAGTTTTTTGTTTTGTTTTCTTCCCACAACTCCAGGGCTTTTCAGTTGAAATTCACATTTGAAGGAAATTCCTAGTTGCCTCAACCAAATGACGTTTTTATGTGTTAGGAGTTAAATTATCAATTGTAAAATCAGCTTATCACCTGGTGAGCAAAATTAGAATGTAGAGCCACAGCTATTCAAAGATGGTGAGTGGCTGTGTAATGGCTCTCTTCTGGAAGGCTCTATTAGTGTCTATTAATCTGTGTTTTTGTACTGGACAACAGACAGCCCTTAACTGCTGAGTGCCACCATGAGGTGAAAAATGCAAGGACTGCAGTTTGCCGTGATCAAATAGCATGAAGAAGGCAAGTGCCATATCTTACCAAAAGTGAAAGCAAGCTCCAGCTGGGGATGGAAGCAAGAGGGAGCAAATATCTTATGCTGAGGTCATTTGTGAGAACCCGATGAGGAGTGCCATGCTGGCCCCTCCCTTCCAAATCGCCTGGGTCCCAGGCTACACATATGGACCCCAAGGTAGCCAGTACCTGCCTGGGAAAGAGGAAAGATCAAGAAGAGACTCATCTAGAGGAGGTTCTCTCTAGGGCATGCCTCCAAGAGGGCTGAGACAACTCCTCCCCAAACACAAAATCCTGCCTTCCCAGTAACAGAGGTGACAGGAATTAAACTGGATTAATTCCATTAAAAAAAAAATTTAAGTAGGTTTAGTATGTGTGTATGTGCATGCACACGCGTGCACATATGGAGGTCGGAAGATTTCAGGAGTCTTTTCACCCTTCCATCATGTAGGGCCCAGGGAGAGAACTCGGGTTATCCACGCGTGGCTGCAGACACCCACTGAGTCATTCCTATTTGCTTACCTCTCTTTTGGGTCCCTGTATTCTTCTGTGGGATCCACCAAAGTTTAGGCTGGAGCCACGTTATCAATGTGTTCTGTTCGGGTTCGAAGCAGACTAGGCAGTCCAAAGAAATGTGTGTTCTAAGCTTTTGTTAAAGTTATTGGATAACTAGGTTCCTTCTAGGTTCTAAACAAAAGGCCTGTGAGGCCACAGGAGTTAAAAGGATCAGCACAGAGGGAAACTGAGGACAGGTAAAGATTTGTCTAGTGTCTAGTCGTGAGTTCCTGGATCCAGCCATGCCAGAAAGAGAAGTTCATCCTAAACTTTTTTTTCTTGTATCAGGGAACATATTAATATATTTACCCTCTGCCAACACAATTTGAGATTAATTTGAGACAAAATTCTGTGCCCTTGTCGAGGGAGGGAATCTCAGAAGCAAGGCAAGCACTGGTCTTAGGCAAGCTGTCGGCACTGAGGTCCCCCTTAGCAAGTTCCAGCACTCAGACTTTGTTCCTTCTCTAGCATGGTGGACAGATAATCTGCATGGACTTTGTCAGCACTAACACCCACGACCAGTCCCCGGGCTTGAGTCTAGCTGGAGGAAGCCTGGACAGGCTAGTACAGTTGTGGGACTTCAAAGATGGAATTGAACAGGTGTGATTTCCTCATGCAATCATGTATGATAACCTAGCATTTGAAAGGGAGGTTCATATGAATATATATTTATGATTTTTTAATTCACAAATGATAAATATTTTTATTTTCTTCCCCTGGTTTGTATTGGCCACGTTTTCTGTCCCAGAGGCCTGATCTACAGAAATATAACCATTTGTCTCTTGGCTGGCCATCTCCAGTTCCCAGCACCACCAAATCTTTGGGTCACTCATTTCACAAGGTGGAGTAAAACCACCGAACGGGGAGAAACAAAATGGAGCCCATCGCACCACCAGCTCCAGCTAAAGACTTCACAATCTTCCAGCTTCCCTGGAGACTGGTCAGGTGATCTAGGCCAAGCCCCATCCCCTGCCCACTCCATCCCTCTGCCATGATCTGCAGGTAGGTAGTTCTCAAGCCTGCCTTCTCAAGACTCTAATCCGGGAGGCCAGCAGAGTTGGGGGAGCATAAAACAAGCCGACAGGCAGGGTGTCTGAGAGGGAATTGTCTAGTGTTATCTAGGCAGGTGGATGGTACCCCCGGCTGAGCCTCCCGGGCACCCCCTACAGTTAGGGCAAGATAGGGAGCTTTGCATCAAGGAGGACTAGGCCCAGGACACAGGAGACCACGCAGTGGGAATGGGGTGGGGGCGGGGTGGGGTGGCAGGCTCAAGGAGGTCGCCCCTCCCCTCTGCCCTGCGGTGTCGGTGCCGCAGTCTCACCGTCCCAGCCCTCTGCAGACGCTGCCCTGGCCGGGCCAGCCGCGGGCTCGGCCCGGGGCGGAGGATCCGGAGCCGGGAGCTATTTTTAAAAGACGCGTCACCGGATTGGGAGGAAGAGCCCTCGCCCACAGTCTGCCCGCAGCTGGCGGGAAGGGTCGCCCCGGCGAGTTTCGAACGACCGGAGCGCGCGAAAACGCGCAACCGACCTAGAAAACCCCGCCTGACCCCGGGAGATTGAGGGGCGTGTCGGGAAAGGGGCGTGGCGGGAAGGGGGCGTGGCGGGTGGGCGGGCCCGAGGGCGGGGCTGGCGTTGCGGTCGCAGCGGGCTGGTGGCGGAGGCGGCGGCGGCGGCGGCAGCAGCGTGAGTACTGCAGGGACGACCAGGCAGCAACGCCGACCGGGACGCCGGGGAAGCCCGCGCCTCGGCGGCGGTCCCGGGTAGCCGAAGCCAGAGCCGCTCCGAGGCGAGAGGCCGCTGCGGAGCCGCGGCGCGGGGAAGCCGCAGGTCGAGCCGAGCGCCGGGCGCGGGCATCCGACCCCGCTGCGTGCGTTCGGGGCGGCTGCGCGGGAGACAAAGCCTCCGGAGAAGGATGCCCGCGGGGCGCGCACCGGGCGGGCCAGGCAGTGGGCTCCTTCGAGTCTAAGCGCTCCTGGCCCTGCGCCCCGGGGACGCCGAGGCCCCGCCGGGTCCAGCGGCGGGCGGAGCCCAGGTGCGCCCGGCCGCAGCGGGCCCGTGACCGCTCGGGGGGCGGCGCCCTCCCGCCGCAGCCGCAGTGGCCGGCGCCGCAGCGAGGAGCCATGGGCAACATCTCCTCCAACATCTCGGCCTTCCAGTCCCTGCACATCGTTATGCTGGGCTTGGACTCGGCCGGCAAGACCACGGTGCTCTACCGGCTCAAGTTCAACGAGTTCGTGAACACGGTGCCCACCATCGGCTTCAACACCGAGAAGATCAAACTGAGCAACGGCACCGCCAAGGGCATCAGCTGCCACTTTTGGGACGTGGGCGGCCAGGAGAAGCTACGGCCGCTGTGGAAGTCCTACAGTCGCTGCACGGACGGCATCATCTACGTGGTGGATTCGGTGGATGTGGACCGCCTGGAGGAGGCCAAGACAGAGCTGCACAAGGTGACCAAGTTTGCGGAGAACCAGGGCACGCCGCTGCTGGTCATCGCCAACAAGCAGGACCTGCCCAAGTCGCTGCCGGTGGCCGAGATTGAGAAGCAGCTGGCGCTGCATGAGCTCATCCCGGCCACCACCTACCATGTCCAGCCAGCTTGCGCCATCATCGGCGAGGGCCTCACCGAGGGCATGGACAAGCTCTATGAGATGATCCTGAAACGCAGGAAGTCTCTCAAGCAAAAGAAGAAGCGGTAATGCGCCCGGGCAGCGAGCAGGAGCGAGGCTGAGCGAGCGAGCCAGTGAGTGAATGAATGGACGTCTGGGTGAGCGAGAACCCGCGAACAAAGACAACGAACCAAAGCGATGCTTCGAATTTTTAAGACGCGATCTCTGCATCCACGGACGGTACCTGGGGACGAAACCCTCTCCTGGGTGTGGAGGCTGCGTTACCACCCGCCTCGCCACCTGCCCCACTCCCCACCCCAGCTCAGGGGACCTTTTGTCTAAATGCTTGAGCTACCGATGGTGGGGGGGACCCGTGGGGAGCGGACGTGAGGACTCAAGGGTCCCGGGGTGCGCCCTCTGGCCCCAGGTGGGAAGCTTGGATGTCAGAGAGACAAAAGCGATTTCTTCTTGCTCCAGCGGGGCCAGAAGTTCAGGCTGCCCAGCCCCCACTGCGGGGGGAAATCACGTGTGAGTTACCTGAGGTATGCAGTTCACACAGAACCCTGGGGATACCCCCGTGGGAGCGGGCTGCTGGGTGTACTGATGGGGGGTGGGGATGACCGCTCCTTGCAGTCTGGAGCTGTGGAAATTGAGTAATTTTATGTCACAGGGCAGGCCCCTGTTGCAGTTTCATTTGTTCTGCTCTGGGCCCGGAGGAGGTGGTGGTTTGGGGCCATTCAGAGGACTGCCTTGGACCATGCCGCAGCTGGGGGAGCCCAAGGTTCTCTGCTTCTGGCCTTGGCTGGGAATGGCCTGGAAGACGCCACTTTCCAGGGGTGGGTGTGTGAGGTTTTTGTTGAGAACTGCTTTTCAGCCTGGGATGAGACCTTTTCCAGATGGCCTAGGCCCTGGCCATGTGTAGGTCATTATCACATAAAGAGACCAATAAAACAAAGAAAAACAGAAAACCACTGGAGGCGGTGGCAGTACAGGTGTTTAAAGGGTGAGGTTCTTGACATTAATGCTGTGCGCGCGCGTGCGTGTGTGTGTGTGTGTGTGTGTGTGTGTGTGTGTGCTCCCTCCATACTGCATAATTGGCATAAAAACTGGACCCTCTGTGTGGAATTTGAAATTCTCTCAGCCTACTGATTGGTTTGGAGGAGCACACCAGCTACAGATGTGTGCTGAATTGCAAAATGGTTTTCTTACAAGGGTGGGGAATCTGGTAATTCTAACCACGTGGTGATATGTTTCAGATATGTTTAAAAAAAAAACACAAATGAATAATCTTCACCTTAGGAGAAAAGACTGTGCCCTTTTGTGGCCCTCGGCACTGCAAGTGGAGACACGTTCAGATTTCTGAGCTGGGTCTTTGTAGCCTATCTGGTTTCAGTATTTTACTCAAAATGTGTCATTAGAGTATTTGATGTCATTCACCAAAAGAATAAAACCCCACCTTGTAAAAGCTAACCTCGTTTGCATGGAACTGAAGAGAGGAAAAGTCTGAAGGATGAAGTCCTTTGGAATTCACCCTTGTGGGAGCTGGCCTGGCCTTGGAGCCAGCCAGCACTCCGGTTAAACGCAAACAACAATGAGTGCTTGAGATGAAAAGGAAGCAGACGCGTGACGTCATGGTCACTGGTACTCAGGCACTTCACAGTTTACTTGAAAGGCTTTGGAAAAATAGATAAAGTGAAAGAATAAAGACATATTTTTACTAATGTAATTTAAAAAAAAAATCCTTTATAATCAGGAGTGAATCCTGGCTTGTTAAAAGCTGTCATTTATCCTGAAACACAGTATCAAAAAGAGAGATTTACAACTGACTTTGTTTTTTTAATTTCCCCTCTGAATCCATGTTTTAGGGTAGGATTCTGGTTTCCCTCCATGGCGACACGTTGCTGTGCAAAGAGGCTGTGGCTGTGAGTCAGCCCATCCCATCCCTATTGTCCTTGACACTCTAGGAGTCAATTGAAGAACCAGAGGCAGAAGTCATGGCTTCCTGCTTGAAACCCAGTCCTTAGGAGATTGTTTTTGAAGCTGAAATCTAGCGGCCCGCACCCCTTTCTTGTGCGTTTGGTAGCCTCCCGCTACTGGTCCTTTTGTAATCGGTCAGTACAGCTAAGCAGTGGTGAGCAGCCTGCAAGATCTGTTTACACAGCAACAGTGGAGAACCGGCTTCTCCGTGGGCTGGTCCCATGGTCTGAAGATTGTGTATAGAATTATTAAAAAAAAAAAAAAAATCCACCTTCTTTTATTTTCTTCACAATTTCTTAAGCACTTTGACATTTTGGTAGTTCCACAATATGGAGAGAATAATATATTTATTTTGTGACATTGCATATGCCAAATAACGTAACCTTCCTGTGCTTACGATACCTGAGTTCCAGGTCAGTGTTCCCATCCTGGCCTGCCTGAACGATGGCTCGGGATGAGTTTGTGATTTTTTTTTTCCCACCATCATCAATACTTAAGGGTGCAGGTGACTGTTAGTCGCTGTGCGGTAAAGTCAAGCCCTGTGGTGTATCAGCAAATAGTTAAGAGTCTCAGTTGATTTCTGTAATGTTTGACCTAATGATGCCCATTTCATCTGTGACAACAGGGAGCCTAGTGGCAGTAGGTGTGGTGGTGCCGTGGGGGAGTTCCCATCACATGCCAGCCAGGCCTAGTGCTACTTCTGCCCTCTGGGTTCCCGTGGGGGTATTCAGCCTCCCCGAGTGAGGTCTGGAACGGTTTCTGAGACCTGGGGAGGCCGGTTTTGATTTCGAGCTGTTCTCTTCACACACTCTGACGATGCTGGAACCCCTGGCTTCCGTTTTTTGGTTTTCCTGTAATTCTCTGTCTTCACCGTTCTCTTCTTGTTTCCACCCCCTTTTTTAATGCATATATGATGCTGTGAACAGAAATAAACTATTTATACAATCAAACAGTTGGAGGCATTTTCTGTGGCTTTTTTCTTTTCTTTCAGATTTCTTGGTTCATTTTCCAAGCCTCTGCGAAGCCAGGGAGTGAAGCACAAGGTGGTATTGGGTTCTGGGGGTTCCAGGGGGTTCCAGAGCTGCGTCTGGGTGGACCCTGAGCGGTGGGTGCAGAGGCTAAGCCACGCATGCCAGTCTGTTAGGTCATCTCCCTCCATGTCTTGCCCTTACTCATCGTCACTGTTCTTTAAATGGTCCAGCTATTCAAATTGTAAAACACTTGGAAACCTCCGAGTCTCTGGAGCCTCGTCCTGCTGGAATGGGCAGTAAATGCAGCTGCTCACCTTTGGGGCTGTTCCTGCCACTCTCCCCTGCGCCCATCTGGAGAGCTCTGAGTCCCGAGTCCCCTCCAGTGTATACCGCATGCAGTAGGCACCATGTGCTATAGATGTTGCTGAGAATCAGCTTACTTTGGGAAGAAGGAGTTTTGCGGTGGGAATCAAGGAGAGCCTTGGCGGGTGCAATGGGGAGCATCCAAGAGTCCTTAGTGGGCATTCAGCTACGACTACATAGTTACGGAGGAGGATGGGTAGGGCTTCATAGCTTTAAGTCTGGAATGAGGACAGGTCTGGCCCTAAGGATGTATTTCAGCTGGGTGCGTCAATAGCGGAGAGCATGCAAGAAGCCCTGGTTTTGGTCCTCTGCACCACGAAACTCAGGTGTGCTACACACCTGCAAACACACACCTCTAATACCAGCACTTGGGATGTTGAAGTAGGAAGATCAAGGTTAGCCTCCGCTGCATACCAGGTTTGACAGAGCCTGAGCACCATGATACTAGAAATAAAGTTCCCGAGGACCCCAAGATTTTATTTGAGCTCACTAACCACCAAGCTTTGTATGTAAAACAAGATGATGAAACCTTAAAGAGTTGTTGGGAAGATAAACTTGTGATATAGCTAAAGCGTGTAGCCCACTTGCTGGCCTGAGCAAGTGCTCAGTAGCTTTAGGATTTAGACTTGGCTATGACTTCCTTCCGGCAATGGGTAGGTTTTCTGATCACTGGTGTCTAGCCTGAGGTTAAGCACATAGTAAATATTCCCTAGATGGCTTCACTTGCATTACTTAATTTTAGTTATAAGTGTTAAAATGGCCATCTTTTAAAGCTTTGTTTTCGGTTAAATAGGTGAGTTAAAATGAAAGTAGACAAAACACCAGTATCATTCTTCCAAATTACTGTCTTGAGAAAACTTTACAGAGATGGTTGGAGTTTTGGTATGTGAAATGTACACATTGAGAAGGATATTTTTGTCTCTTAAAAAAAAAATATCAGGACAAGATTTTGTCAACCGCATCTGCAGAAGCTAATTATTCAAAGCTAGGTTACACCAGAAACCTGCAAATGCTGTTTTTAAGTGACAAAACCTACAAAATAGTTGAAAACTGACAATTAGTTTGGTTCTGTAAGAATGAAAGTAATGCAAGTCAGAATAAGCAGAGATTGAAACCATCTCATTACTGCGGCCTTAACCCTTCTGAGAATGGATTCTTGAGGAATCCAGTCACCTGTGACACTTAGTTGATAAATATCTACCCTGTGTTTTCCAGAAATAAGACCACAGATGTTCTGTCCCTGACCTCAAGCAGCAGAGTCAGTGATTTGAGTCCTGAGCCTCTGCTGAGTCTCCTCACTTGAACCTTTCCTAAGGAGGGCCTGTTTTTTGCTAGACCATGGACCTCCTGTCTCTCCTGCTTTGTGCCTTTATTCTTACCTTTAAACTTAGGCTTGAGGGTTTTTTGTTTGTTTGTTTGTTTGTTTGTTTGTTT
>REGO01000036.1:2845835-2913963 GCA_010120015.1 Rhombomys opimus | reverse complement strand
TTTTTGTCGCTCTTCTATATAGCTCCAGCTGGCCTTGAACTCAGAGATCTACTTACCTCTACTTCCTGAGTGCTGGAATCAAAGTATACATCACCACACTCAGCTGTGGGCTTGAGATTTTGAACAATCCTGCTAACAGTATTACAGACCGTCTCTGTGCCACCACCATCATGGTAGCAGAGGAGGACAAAGTTTTGTGCCAAGAGCAGAAGACACAGGCTTCGGATGATGGACAGGTAGGAAGAGAGCAAAGCCAGAATGCCGTATTTTTTGATCTCACGGCTTCCCTGCAGCTTGGAGAGCAACCTCTGTGTGCTTGCATCCTGGTGTAACTCTCATGCCCATGGATCAGCCTCCACCTGCCAGGGAGTGAGCGGGCCATGAAAGCTGCACCCTTGGGGAGAATTTCTGTCCTCGTTTGCCTTGTTCCTGTGTGTCTACTTCTCTCTCAGTTTCAAGCAGAATAGTCATAAGCCAGTGGGGTTCTTCATGTATTTGCTTCTCATCTGCTCTGAACTCGTGCGTGGGGCTCTTCTCCACGTCTGAGAGGAGCGTGTGAGCTGGGAATTTTAGAGGAAACAAGCCGTTCCCGTTTAGAAGCAAGAATGAACTGTGCACACAACACAGCTTCCTTCCAACAGTTCAGCGCAAAAGCTGTGCCCCATGAGAGTGCAGGTACCAAAGAAAGAACTGAAGCAAGGGGTGCTTTCAGTTGGGCTATAGCACACGTTGGAGTTGGGGAGGGAGCTATTGTTTGCACTTGTCCATTAGAGTTAACACCATCATGACAGCCTTCAGTGAAGTGTGGTTTGTCCGGGCATCAGGACAGCCATTGTCACCCTGGTGCAATGCTGACCATCCTGGCTGTTATTACAAGTACTTTGCGTTATTTTTCCCTCCCTGGGCGTCCCAGGAGACTAGCTAACTTGACCTGCACCCACAAGTTGAGAAACTGAAGCCACGAAAGGTTTTGGCTGTGTGCTTTGAGATCAGTCACTAGAAAGGGTGGACCCAGCTCAAACTCAGGGTCCCTCCACCAAGCAGCCTCCCCAGGCTCCATACACCTACTAGTCTTACAAAAAGAAGAGTCTGCTGTACAAGAAAGCTGAGGTTCCAGAAGGGAAGCAGGGATAAAGGGGTGGTGTTTCTGTCTAGCAGCACCACCCTCTAGCCAAGGACAAGGAGGACCACCTTTAGCTCTCAGGGCCTATCCTAGAGTAAGCTTGAGTGTTCCATTCAGAAGCTGTGTCAAGGACTCTCCCCTGCTTCATCCAGGGCATATGTGCTGCCAGTGGTCACCAGGCCCAGTCAGCCCTTGGGGATGTGTGGTGACCCCTCAGAACATCTGATCCCTTCAGTACCATGAGGCTGACACCACCTTGCTGGCCGGCCCAGGGATCATGGGTTCTTGCTTCTCTTCCACAAGGCAAGTAAGTATAGGTGTGGGAAAGAGATACATCTGACTCCTCTCTGTTGACCCTCCTCCAAGTCTCTTCTTCCTCATGATAACCTCAATGTTTTGGCTTGTTTTCATTGATCCTGGAATTGATAAGTCAGGGGTTCAAGAGATGGCTCAGTGAATAAGCTCTCTGTGCTCTTCCAGAGGACCCAAGCTCACTTCCTAGCACCCACTCTGGGCAGCTCACAACCTACAACTCCAACTCCAGGAGATCCAATGCCCCCTTCTGGGTCTGTTGAGCACGCACACATACACACACATGCACATATGCACACACATACACAAATTTTTAAAAATATAAAAATAAATCTTAAAAATGAAAGAAAGCTGCCAACTCATTGAAAGGATGAGGCAGGGGACTTCCCACAAGGAAGCTTCACTCCTTGTGGGTCTCTGGGACCCAGCCTTTAGCTAGAGTGTCCACAGGAGGACTATTGGGAAAATGAGCCTTTCTCTGTCTGTCATTTGCGTAATCCTTATTCTTCTGGTGGCTCTCCAGGACTATTTTCATTTCCTTAAATGCTAACTTCATATGCAATTAATTTCAGCTGCCCGCCCGTGTCTCCTACAAACTCAAACCATTTCCATGTATAATTTAGAAGTCATCATGGTAATGATGATTGTAACAGCCTCTTTCATAAATACAGGTTTGCATCCATTGTTAAAGAAATGACAGTTTGCTTTGCTGTGTCATTTGAACTGTGCTGGGATGATGCGTTCATTACATTTAAAAAATGGTGCTGAAAACAATGTTCACAAACACTGTGACACCCACTGTTTTGGGGACACCCTGCTGGGCAGAGGTGCTGGGATGACTTATCTGTCCCCATTCTTGACCCCAGATGGCTGTCATTTTAGCCAGTGAGTCAGGCCTAAACTATCAAACAAGTCCAGTGTGAGACACCCTTCATTGCACCAAAGATCCAGTCATTAGCTGAGTCAAACTCATGGTTCCAAGCCACCTGCCTTAGGGTAAGCCAGGAGCGCTTTATCCCTGAAAGCACAGCGCTCTTAAGCTTTATGTGAAGAGCTCTAGTCCACCAGAGTCCTCACATGTCTCTGTGCTGACCTCCATCTCCCCTGTCCTGCTCTGAGTCTTCCCAATGGACTCCTGGAATCCAGGATGAGCACAGCAGCCCTAACTGCTCGCTCCAAATCCCATAGCACCCCACCCACCCACCCCAACCCTCTTGTGTCAGGGTTCAAGGGATCCTTTGGAGGTATGGCTCCTTCAGGTACAGCCTCATCTTGTGGTAGGTGTGGATTGGAGTACGGAAGACACCTGCTGAGATTTCCAGATTCTTGATGTCCCTGAATGAACAAGTGGACCAGGGACATACAGATAATGGTAAAAATAGAGATGGCTTATGGAGAAAGAAAACTTCTGAGGATGGGAGTGAAAACTTCTCTCTCTCTCTAGAGCTGGGAAGGCTGGGAGCTCTGAAGGGCCTCAGCGGAGAGAGTGGTGACCCATATGGATTGTCTCTCCGATGCCCTCGTTCTCTTGCATTTGGAGAGCTTGGGCTTTTCTGGCACAGGTGCTGTCCCTTGCCTGTAGCCCTGCCATGAGGGCTTTGCAATCCTTTTGTCACCTGGCCTCTTTCTTAAGAAATCTAATCTAATCTAATCTTCATGCCTTTTCCCAGTCTTCACTCTCCAGCCATAATCTCAGGTGTGGAACCCAAGAGTGAGTAACTGGGTGGCTGACAGCTGCAACCTTTCCGGAAAGCCTCCCCCCCCCTTTCTCCCCATCTCTCTTTGGCCCCCACCCCCACCCCCAAGTTGCAGCTGACATGTGCTTCCAAAAAAAAAAGTGTCAGCTGCCTGGAGATCCTGAGATGGGTGAACCCTAGTTTATGCCAGCTCTTGTCTAGCCAGCATGCCGCTTACTGGAGGGGGAGGGGTGAGTCATATAACCATTTTCTACAGAAATATCGAGAAGGACTACTTGTCCTTGCACAGGTAACTGGGGATCATGGAATCTATAGTATTAGAGTCTGATGGATGTGAGGCCTCAGAAGAAAACTGAGATGACCACACAGACACCAGAAGCACCTGGCCACCAATATGTTAGGGAAACATGGACTTTGCATGGAGGGCACTCTCCCTCTGCCATTGTACAGTCTGCTCAAGGAAGGTGACCCTGTCCTAGTTTCAGGGGAGATTTGGGTGAATCTATGATTTGCTTAGGAAGGGTCATGTAACAATTCAGACCAATACAGTAGAAAAGAAAGGCCTGAACCACATGAAGGACCATAAGACATTTTCAGTCCAGACCACAGGATCACAAGAAAGGGTCTGGGGCCAGGCTGCTAGTCTTCCTACTGAGTCAAGAATAAGCCCCCAACCCCACCACCACCAACACAGGTGCTGGGCTCCTTATGAATAGTCTCACACGGGAGGAGTGCTGCCCAGCCTACAGCTAAGGTCACCACAGCACATGGATTCTAAGATGGTAGCCTCAAATCAGGTGTGCACAGCTTACACCTGATATTCTGAAATGATGGAGCAGTCCCTGGTTTGGCCGGGCTGGAGCATGTGCTGAGAGTCTGAATTTCTAGTATGTTCTCCTGTAGTTGTTGCCTGGATGCCGATGCCAAAGCCACTCCTTCCTGGAGAGTCACTGGCCTTGGCTTTATGTGACAGCACCCTGAGGGCTTAGTCATGTCACTCTGTTCTATCTAATGCAATAGCTCTTGCTTAGGAGTGTTTTTTGTCCCCCGGGAACAGCGGCAATATTCTGAGATGTATTTGGTTGTCATAGCTAAGGGGAGCTTTGTGCACCTAGTGGGCAGAAGCCAAGGGACTCCTCAACATCCTACAATGAGGGCTGTAGCACCCTCTCCCCTTCATCCCTACTGGTCCTGTAGTCACATCCGCCAAGCCTAGAGGAATGGCATTCTGAGTCTTTCCTCTGGCGTCTCCATTTCCCCATCTCTCTTCTACAGCGGACTGCTCAGCTGCTCCCTCCTGGATCTTTGTTCCAACCTCCCTCTGGCCAAGCCTTCTCCAGCCTCCTAGTTTAGAATCTGGCCTGCCTTCCCCGTCCAGAACACAATTCCGCTGGCCTGTGTGCACGCCCAGCCACTGTTCTGTAGTTTTCTCCCTCCACTATCTCAGTTTCCCATTGCTGCTGTGAACAGTTGCAGGAAACAGAAGCTTGAAACCACATACTGGTTATCTCCCTCTAGAGGCTATAAGAATCTTCCCTCACCTTTCCCAACCTTCCATAGTGCTCAAACCCAGCAGCCTTGCCTCTTCTGGGCACTGTGTCCCTCTGTCTCTCCTCATACAGACCTTGGTGACTTCACTGAGCCACCAGGTAACCTATGATATGTCTCACCTTGGGGTCCTCAGGTCTATCAAATGCAGAGTTCCTTTGCCATGTGAGGGGACATAGTCACAGGCTTCAGCAAACAGAATAAGGACATTCCGGGGATACTCACTCTGCCCACCCCCCACCCTCCTAGGATGAAAGTGCCTGAGCAGGGATTTCTCTGTGGTTTGTTCCTCTCTAACCCTGGAATTTAATGCATATTTAGGACTAACAATCTACTGAGTAACGACTGACTTGTTTTTATTTTAGCAGCAACAGAAAGGCTGTCTACTCCCCGTAAGAATGAAGGTTGATTATAAAGTCAGATCAGTGTGGGCAGGATCCTGACCTGAAGTTAACTTCAGGGGTGGAGCAGTGGCCAGGCGGGGGTTACACAAACAGTTAGGGGATCTATATCACAACGGGCAGTATATAGGCTGCAGAGAGGATTGGCCAAGACTCCCTTGGTGGGTATGATTCTAGTGGCAGCCAGCTAAGCGGCTGGCACTAGTGCTTGGACTGAAGTACTGCATTGCTTTCAAGAGCTGCTGACTCAAGAGCCAAAGCTGAGGACCTTGGACCGCAGGGAGCCAGACTGAGGTATCCGGAGACATGCAGAAGGTCTGCTCCAGCATTGTCACTGGTGGCTGCTGGCTTGTTGCTCTCTATGGCCTCCTCTGGCTTGTGGCAGCATGACTCTGGTCCTCCACTTTCCATAAAGTGATATCACCTGTCACTTTATTATACAGACACAGCCAGTTGATTGCACATCAGTCATTGATCTGCCTCATGGCCTTATCCTTTTAATCACTGTCAAGTGAACCTGAGTCTCTATTTTCTTTCTCCCTTTCTTCCTTCCTTCCTTTTTCTTTTTGTTTTTAATTTTTATTTTAAGATAGTCTCACTAAGCTACCCAGGCTGGCCTTGAACTCGCTCTGAACCTCAGGCAAGTCCTGCCCTTGCAATCTACCATATACTGGGTGTGCCTGGATACAGAAAAGCAAGCCCTTCATCTCCCAGAGCAAGCCAGACATGGCTGGGAAGGCGCTCGGAGCTGTCAATGTCAGAGGCTCTAATTAAAGGGAGAAATGTGATATGGTCTAGCAAAACGCCAGAGGAGTGGGGGAAACTGCAGGGCAAGAAGTTTCAGAATCAGGGAGGTGTACGGTGCCCGGGGATGATTCAGTGGGCAAGACTTGCTCTGGGGGGTGAGGACTTGAGTTCAAATCCCCAGTACCCACATAAAAAGCTTGGCATGACTTCATATGTAAACATCTCCAGAACTGGGGGTTGGGGAAGGGGTAGAGGCTGGCAAATCCTGAGAGCCTGAGACCTAGCAGAAAAAACATTGTGCTTCCAGTTCAGTGAGAGACCCTGTTTCAAAGCAATAAGACGGTGATAGAGGAAGACATAAGAAGTCTTTCTCTGACCTCCAACTGTGACACACACAAACATACAAAAAAAAACAACAACAACACACATACATACACAGAGACAAGCATATAAACACAGACACACATATACATACATCACAAGGCACATAAATGCACACATACATATATATGTACAAAGACATACACACATAGACACACAAATCCATATACAGCACACAGCCACATAAACACAAACACATACACATACTTACACATGTACACAGATATACACACACAGACACACATATACATACACAGCCTTCACACAGGCACAGAGACACACACACCAAGACCCAGTCAGGTATAATTTCAACTGTAGCTTGTGTGTATATTGCTGTGTGACTCTGGGATATAGCTCATAATTCCGCTGGGTTACCCACAGACGACACTGTGAGCAATAATTCCATTCCATTTCTGTGACTCTGAACAAGCTGCTACCTCCACCACCATCGAGGCCCATTCCCTCTGTTTACATCGTGTGCAGTGCCAGTTTCACAGACCACCCGTCTCACAGAGGACCACAATGGGAGTAGCTCCGGAAGGGGCCCTGTACGGCATCAGCACCAGCGCCCCCCCTGCAACTTCAGTCAGATGCTTTTTTTTTTCAGCAAGTGTGAAAGACTTGCTGCTGAGAACTGCCCTCAGGAGTCACGCACTCTGGCAGACTGTTTCCTTCTGTTTGCTGGCGAGGACGGTTTCGCTAACCACTAATTTAAGCAAAGGTCATTTGACTTTAGGTAGTTTTGCTGGGTAAAGATGGAATCATTGGTAAAGACACCCCACTCTACAACCTGACAAAGAATGTGAATGTAGTCAGGGCGATCTTCAGAGACTGAAGATTATGTGCAGAGATGTTTGTTGTCATTCTGACTTTAGAATTGTAGATAAAACCAAAAAGAGGCACTGTTCCACACTCCTAAATAGTCATGATTTAAAAATGACAAACACTGGCCAGTGTGGGCATTGAACCCAGGACTTTGTGCGTGAAAGGTAAGTATTCTACCAACAGAGCTATTATCGCTGGCCTCCAGCTTCTGCTTCCTCCTTCTGAGCCTAGAATTTTATACTCCTAGGAATGTAAAAGGTGTCAATTCCAGCGTAGCGCTTTGGGTGTTGAATGGTATTCACTCCCATTCCATCTTACAGTCTGCTCAGGGTACTGGCCCTAATTTCAGGCTCTTTGTCACATGAAAGGGCCTGACTATTCCTAACAAGGACACATGGTCTATGAAAGTGAACTTCTGAGTAAGTCTTCTTTGCTGTGCTCTTGGGCTTTTACGTCTTGATCTTAAAGTCTTAACTCTCACCTGTCTAGTTTTCCTGGAGGAGTCTGATCAATAAGACTCAAATTAGACACCAATCTACCGCTCTTCCCAAGTTCCTGCTCAAGCTGCAAGTGTGCACAGGACTCTGGAGATGCCACTAAACACACGGTCTCATTTCACAGGTCTAGATCGGGTCCACACGTATGCACGTCTGAGTGCCTGGTAATGCTGAGGAAGCTCTGAGAAGCAAAGCAGAAGCTTCCAAAGTGCAGCGCGCAGTGTGACGTGTGGCACATACTTGTTTTAGTCTCGGAGCCTAGAATCCATGGCATGCAATATGAAAGGGAGATAATGCTCCTTCCTGGGTGTGAACTTCTCCTGGGAAGACATGAACAAACATACCCATTCCAGATAGGGCACTGGCAGATCAGAGAAACCATTCCATGTGAGCCTGTGTTCCTTGGACCAGTGAGTTTATCATAGTTACTTCCAGGACTGTGGGTGACCCAAAGGCAGATACATCACTGAACAGCCTACCCAGCACAGCTGATGACTCATAAAAGCTGCATCCCTGGATTTCCCCGCAGGGCTTGCAAGTAACTCAGATGGTCAGAAAGACTCTTCTCGCTAGTAATTATTACAGCTTGTATAACCTTGGGAGGAACTCCAGGCATCTTGTACACTTCAGGAGCTTCCTACATCTAATAAGTTTCATTTCCCTCCTGAGTCTCCAGGAAGGACTGTTTCACTTGAGAGGAAGTGGCTGTGTAACAGAGGGGAAGTGGAAGATTCACAGACATCCATTTCCTACAACTGAATATGGCAGCCTCCTTGGCTGGTATCTAGCATTGGAAGGAAACAGCCGTGGCACCCAGTTTTCTTGTGGCTGCACATATTATCTGAAAACGAGTCTGGTTTCCAGTTCACCCCTCAGTGGATGTGACTCTCACTCCCTCACAGTAAGTAATTCCAAGTCTGGAGAGAGGCTGCAGCTGTTTGGATGGATAAAGACAACATAAGGTCATTGACTCTTGCTGATGTTTCATGACTAAGAATCAGGTGGTTCTGAGAAGGTATCCCTGCTCTGTGCTTTGGTTCCCTCTGCAGGATGGACAGCACTGGACCCACAGGTAATGGAAGAACAAGATGGAAGCAGCAGGAAGTTCCAGTCACCTCTTCCAGAACAGGAAGCTGCTTGAGAATCCTGGGTTAGATGGAACCTTCTACTGTGTTCTTCGCCTGAGATGTCAGAGTTAATTCACTGACAGAGCGATTGACAGGGCTGTTTCATATACTCACCCACCATTAAGACAAGAACCCCCCACTAGCTGTGGCTGCTGAGGAGTTTGTGCTGGCATGCCTGTACATGCAAATTCCAGCATCTGGAGTTTGTCCCCAGGGGTCTTCTTCAGGCATGCACCATTACCGTACTTTTCATGGAGTGTACTCTGGGCTTCTGGGTTCTTCCAGAAAGGCCTCATCTTTTTTTATTAAAACTTATGTTTCTCAAAGGTCTCTACCACACAAGTGTGTTTACATCTCAGGTAATTATACCCCCCGTGCACTGAGATCACGGGGGTGTGGAATGCTGATGGACACTGGAAGCTTCCTTTGTGAGGTACATATAATTTCTGTGACCACTGTAACAGACTTCATTCTGGCGTTGTCCGTAAGTATAGCCCGTCGAGGATACGTGCCCATTGTGTGGGGACTACCCCATCCTCTTTGACTAATTGAGCTCTAAGGCTTGGAGAGGCTCCCAAGGTCATGGTGCCCATGGTAGGTGACATCACATAGTGAGGGCTCTGTAACAGACGCTCAGTGCCACTTACCTAGTCCTAAGAGACTGACTCACCGTTCAAGGTATATCCGTATCCCTAGAAAGACAGAGATCTGTTTACAAGGGAGGAGACCTCATGATCTAATCCTCTCTTAAAGGTCCTGTTGGGAATCTAATCTCAACACAAGTTTGTGTGTGAACTAGTCATGTGCAGACCTCAGCTCTGTTATAAATAGATCCTTCTTTCAGAAGAGGAAGGTCTTTCAGAAGAGGAAAGTAGGGTCCTGGTATATCTTGGAGGTGGGGGATGTGTGTATAATCAGAGAAATGGGGGTGGCCATGTCAGCTAGAATAGCAGGACTTCAGCAGAGAAGGCAGAGATGGTGGCATGAGCATGTCCCAGCTGTCTGGGGGTGGGGAGAGCCAAGGGCAGGCTGAGGCCTAAGAAAAGAGAAGACTACTGCTGACCCCACATAGAGCTTCCTGCTCGTGCCCTAGTGTGGGAGTCCTCAGCCATTCCTTGGACTGAGGGGTGACTGTCTGGGGGTGGAGGTGGTCTATTCACCTCAGGATTCATAGCTCATTGTAGTGCAAGAGTCCTAGAGGAAGTTGAATGGCGGATCCCCAAAGCATCACCGCTCTGCGGGCCTCTCATCCACATATGCACTTTGGAGCAGCAGCCTGGGAAGCTAACCCCAGTCCCACCCCCGCTGGAGTCCCATCACTGCCTTGAAGCTCTTCATAGCTTTCTAATAAGAGTGCTGAACCTTCACGCTCCTGGCAGCCTGCAATTGACAGCAGGCACCCTGGGCCTAATGTTCACAGAGAGGAATAACATTCCCACTCACCACCACCCCAAACCTGCTTGTCTGTCTCTTGGAGACAGTGAAATGACCCTGACCACCCTGGATTGTGGACCTTTCCTTTCTGCTGTATCTTCAAGGGCCTCTGTCTGGGCTGGGGGGGGGGGAAAGCCAGGGTCTCTGCTGCCCAGCCTGTGCTGAGTTCTCTGAGGTTTTACAGCAATATGGATGCCCTCATAGCACCTCCCCAAATGCTTGTGGCTGCCGTTTTGTTCTACATACAAGATAGAGGTTTCCCATCTCATTCTTGTAACAGCCCATTTCCGACACAATGACTCTGTTCACTTGAACTTGGTCCCTGGCTGGGATGCGGTTGCCCCTGAGTCCCACCCAGGAGCTTGCCTTGGCTAATGGCCTCCATCACTGAAAAACTGTCCTATCAGTTCAGTCATTTGTGGCCACAGGAACAAAGGGGCACCGTCCCGCAGACAAATTCCCTGGCTCGGAGCCGAGCAAGCCTCATCATTACTGTCTACAGTTGCTGCTCTGAAGAGGACGAAGTGTTCGTTGGAGACAGAGACTCCAGAATTCTAGAGGGCTGCATATAGGTAACACCTGGTCACACTCAGGAATACCTGGTTCGCCCCATCTAACAGCCTGTGTGACAGTATTCCATGAATGGAGCTAGCCCCAACTCTGCCCAGTCCCACAATGAAGCTCGGAACATCAACGAATGTGCTTCAACCCCCACTTTATTCTGTTTATTCTGACAAAAGACAGAAGGTCTTCCACTAGTCCCACAACTTAATTCTTAGTTCTGGGGTGATCTGAGCCTAAATCCTTTGAGGGGCCAAGGGAATGATTCTCACAAACTGGATCAATACAGGGCACTGACAACAGACTTGGTGAGACAGGTGTGTGATGGGACAAGAGTCATGAAAAACCACAAGTCTAACTTTGACGCTGGTCAGTTTGCCTTCTGTGACCCTGTTCAGAAACAAAATCTGAAGGGTAGAAGGGCTTGCAACCCTAAAATGGTCTCAGAAAGCAGTGGATGTTTTAGGAAGAAGTTAGAATGCGCCAGCCCAAAGACCCTTTCCAGTTCTAAAGCCCTTTGCCTCTGCTCCACCCCCGGGGTCTTTGCCAGGCCCCTCCAGTTCCCCCTACTTCCATAGCCACTGATGACCCTTGAGGTTTAATGACAAATGGGAAATCCCCAAAGAACTTGCCTTCATTACAGAACATGACTCCTCAAGCCTTCAACCCAACAATTACGGGTCCTGATACCAAACTAGAATTTGATCGATACTTGCTCATTGGGGCAAGTGTCTACCGGCATCTGCTGAGCCTAGCAACTAAAGTATTTATGACCAGACAAACCTGTTCTCACTGTCCTGTGTTTTTGCTCCATCACAGGCAGCCTGCCATGCCACAGACTGAAGGTTAAATCATTCTGAACACAGCTTCCAGAAGCTCTATTCCAACAACCTCAAGGAAACGGAGATTCTAGGAGTCAGCTGACATCAAAAGGTATACGTCCTTCCCCAGCACACATCCTCACCTTTCAGGGCTGTGCTGAGTTTATGATGAATTTTTTCACTCTCTACCATGGGTATCATGACTGGCACAAGCATTGTTGGGGAGCCGGGGTGAGGGGTGAATAGTGTTTTTCTCTAAAAGGACATCACTTCAGGGAAGGAGCTATGACACTCTCCCTCTCCCAAAGCAATCTGTCTTCTTCTTTAGCCAGTGATTCTCCTGGGGACTGTCTCTCTGGTCCCCATGTCCTTGTCTCAGGCACTTCCTGCATTTGGTGGCATTCAAAACTCTGCCACTGAAAGGCATCCGTGACTGTATCCCCTGACGAATCTCAGCACCAGACCCTCTAGCTCAGCGTTTCTCACCCTGTGGGTTGCTGCTCCTTTGGGGGTTGAATGGCCCTTTCACAGGGGTCACATATCAGATATCCTGCTTATCAGATATTTATATTGCGATTCATGACAGCAGCAGAATTGCAGTTATGAAGTAGGGATGGAATAATATTATGGTTAGGGGTCACCACAGCATGGGAAACTGTATTAAAGAATCGCAGGATTAGAAAGGCTGAGAACCACTGTTCTGGCTCTTCCTAATGTCATTCTTACCAAATAGGGCCAGTGGTCCCAGGATAGCTGAGCCTCCTTCATTCCACTGATGCTGCACCTGCACATGCCATGTTGCTTCTGGGCCCACGGTCCCGACAGCTGGTGTTGGCACATGTATGGGCTTGCTTCTCTTCTCCTGCAGCCTCTAATTATCATGAAAGTTATTGATATCAATGCTGGCCACCATGGGGCTATATTAGAGGTGGGAAAGCTAGGGGCACAGCATGAGGCAAGGAGGTGGAGTAGAGAAATTCAGGTTACTGCAGGCCCCAGCTTCTGGACCATTCTAGAAGAAATAGAGAAATAGAGGGCTTTTGTGGAAGAGGTGCATCTCCTCACAGCGGGTGCTGGTGTGTGAGGATGGCTGAGGTCTGTCGGGATGCGTGGAAGGTTGTGTTTGTTTGTTTGTTCATTTGTTTATAATGGATTTCTAGACCAGACTAGCCTTGAACTCCCTATGTAGCTGAAGATGATAGTGAAATCCCAATACCCCTGCCCCTACCTCCTGCATGCTGGAATTACAAGTGTGCACCAGCTGGTTTATGTGTTCCTGGGGGTCGAAATCAGGGCTTCAGGCGTCCTAGGAAACACTGTTCCAAAGGAGCTACAGCCTCAGTCCCTGAGCTCTGTGTTTGAAGGGCTCCTCCTCACGAGTCTTACTCTCAGGTGTAGGAGGGAGCTGTGGCCCTTTGAAGTCAGTTCTTTCCCTGAGTGTAGCGGCTACCACTCCATGTGTAGCCCCCAGGATTGTGGTGGGTTTCCTCCAATGCACCGGAATGGAAAAGATGTCCTGTGTGACTTGGACACACTTTGGGGGAGCACCATTGCCCTATAGGCAATGAAACTAGCACAGGGTATGGCACTCTATGCCAGCTATAGCCTTCGATTTCTGCAGACATTGATCAGAAGGCAGGGGGCTCGTAGCCATGTTCTCTGGGAGGTGCTGATGATTTCAAAATGGAACCCTGGGGAGGCAGGGCTGGGGATGCCAACAGTGTCCGCACTGCCTGAGCCAGCTCTGTGTTACAGAGCATCACAGCTTCAGCATCATGGAGGTGACAGGAAGGTCCCCTGGACAGAATAAATACCACATGGTGGAACCAACTCACAACCAGCTTGTCCAGAGTAAAGCTGTCCCTATGTGAGTAGAATCCAGCAGTTTCTGTATTGATGCCTAGGGCTACTAGTCTAGTTGGGCTGCTATCACAAAAATGCCATGGGCTAAAGTGACACCCCCTCCCCTTTTTACTTCCTTGAAGGCTGGTAAGTCCCCAAATTTCTGTATGATGAGGCCTTTCTCTCTGGCTTCTTACTGTGGCTCATGTGAAGAAAGAGGGAGCTTTGGCCCCTTTTCCTTTTTTTTATGGGGATCCTAGGACCACCATGGGGAATCCCCTTCCATGACATTATCTAAACCTAATCTCATCCTATAGGACCCACCTCTGGATGTCATCACATCGTAGCTTAGAGCTTCAACATGTGGTGGTGGCTTGATAGACACATCCAGTCCTTACGTCACTCCGTCTGTACAATCTACTGCTGGAGCTTCCTAGGCATGTCCACAGAGCACATCAGAGGACCTGGAGACTCCACTTAAAGCTGTGGGCTCTGATTCCTGCCACACACATTTATCTGCTGGGGAAGAACTCTTCCTCTACATGGGTCTTTCCAGATGGTTTCTTTGACCATCACATGGAATCATGGTGGGTAAGCAAGCCTCCTTAGCATGTGGTCAGAAGGCTTCTGAAAACCCACGAGGACTTAGGTCCAAGTACTGATTTGGTCTGATTTCTCAGGCCCATGACCCTGGAATGTAGGACATTCATGAGCAGGTTACAGACTGTACTGAGTTGGATGGAACTGGGACTAAGGTAAGGGGTTGCAGAAAAGAACATCACACACAAAAGCAGTTGGGTCACAGCCTGGATCAGAAAAGAGAGGACATGTGCACAGAGATCCGGCACCCTCACATTAGCAGGTGGACCCCGTGTGCTGGCTCTCCCTACGTCTCATCAGCTAGTAAGCTGAAAGTCAAATACAGGATGCATTTTTGTTTTGTTTTCTTGTGTTATTTTTCAAAACTGGTTCATCAGTCACTTGATTCAGCTCTGCTGGCCACAGTCCCTTGGCCTAGGTGACATATAATGAGGTCACTTGCCAGGACAGTCCAAGGTTGACACAAAGCAAAGTAAAGCACTGCCTGCTACGCTTTGTCCCAGGCAGGCATTTTCAATCTCACAGGCTCACTGCAGTGTGGAACAGAACCTTGTGGAATGTATGCTCAACTTCAACAAATTGATCTGAAATGTCCAACCTTTGACCTTTGTCCAGGCCACCCTGTTTCTGCCCCTCCGTAATGTCTGCACTCAAGCCATACACCTTTTCTTTCTGCTTCCTACCCTGGTGCCTTTACACATATTGCTGACACTTACCAAAGACCCCTCTTTTCCTGCTGTTCCCATGGGTTCCTCTCTCATTCTCAAGTTTCACATGGGTCATTGATTTCTCTCAGATCACAGGAGAGGAAACAGAACATTAAAGCATACAATGACCACCAGGAGCCATGGAGGAATAAGAACAGTTTGCCTTCTCCAGTGTCTAGCACATGTCAAGCACTGAGCTCATTAGTGAGTCCATGACGTATTCAGTCATCATGTAGTCAACCCCAACTACTTGACATGAAGGCTGAGTATCGTTTACCTGAGATGCTTTCAATCAGAATGGAGTTAATCTTTTTAAAGATTTGAGAATATTTGTTTATTCATAATAAAAAATCTTGGGGATAGGACTCAAGCCCAAACACGAAATTAACATAGTTGTCACTTCTTAGAGTGTCCAGACTTTTGCAGTATGACATCACGTACAGATGTGTTATGCTGCATTCATAGATATCCTAGGATGCATGCAGACTGGCAGTCATAGGTTGGACACACCTGTATGCTCTATACCCATAGCCAGAAGGTTATAGCGTTCAATACTTTTAGTTTGCTCTGCTTAGAGCCACATGAATGACTGGCTTCCTGTGTCTCTGTTTAGGGTGCCTGTTAGTATTTAGGCAGCCTACTTCTGGGTTGCCTAGTAACCTATGATTTCATCACATGTTGCCTTCCAGGTAGACGCACCTGGCAGGCTTGGTTCAGTTGTGCAGAAGTTATAAAAGTACCACTTCGTCTTTCTCTTGTCCTCTCTTTCTCTCTCTCCTTTGTCAGGATGCTCCCTCCCCTCCCCCTATCATCTCTCTCTCTCTCTCTCTCTCTCTCTCTCTCTCTCTTTCTCTCCTTCCCTTTCTCTCTCCATCTCCATCCACTAAACCTCTTTCATCATCTTCAGTGCCTTCATCCTGAGAGCAGGCCCAGCTTGTAGAATGGCAGGATGAAAAGGCTCAAGGAGAAAGGTGAGACAGGAAGAAGGAAATCATCCAACCCTACAGAGGTGTGAGTCTCTGCTTTCCCTTGGTATTCAGCTCTCAGGTCAGGCCCTGCTGCCCATAGTGCCAGCCTCTACACAGCACAATCCTTTTTACTTTCCACCCTGGTAAATGTGCATACTCCCTCAAAGGGCTTTATTGAGGTACTTCCCAAATAAACTACACACATCCAAAGACCTGGGAATCCAAATTAAACCAAAAGAGAAGATCAGTGACTTGACCAAGTTTATATTGCAGTAAGTGGTGGAGCTGGGATCGGATTCAAGGACCTGTTTCACCTTGGCCTGATTCCAGCAGTGTAGGACAGTGGCTGAAACCCACAGCTATTAACAAGTAAGCCACCCACAACTGTGCCAGCATAAGCCCTCAAGTCTATGAATGTGTTGCCAGTGGAGAATTAAGGCTGTGGGTGGGACTAACATCACTATTCCCCCTTAGAGGAGGTTGTCTTTTGGTGTATTTGAACAGGAGGAAGGGAGCAGGAGCTCAAGGATACAGCTGGAAATCCTATAAAACTGGGCTGCCCTAGAGAATCAGAAGGACAATGATCCTGGCAACACATAGATTCTATCCTCCAGTATACAAGATAACACGATTGTGCAGACATGCCACCATGACGTTTGATCTTCACTGTCAACTTGATTAGATTTAGAATCACCATGGAAATGTGTGTGTGTGTGTGCGTTTGAGGGAATTTCCACAAGGTTTAGCTCAGGTAGTGAGACCTGCCCTCATGTGGGCATTAGCATCTCATGGGCTGGGGTGACTGAATAAAAAAGGGAGAAATAAAAAAGCTAGCTTCCTCTCTTTCTCTCTCTCTCTCTCTCTCTCTCTCTCTCTCTCTCTCTCTCTCTCTCTCCTTCCTGACTGTGGATCCAAAGTGAAAAACTGTCTCAGGCTCCTGTCACATCTTTCATGCCAAGGTGGACTATACCCTCAAACTGTGACCCAGAATCAACCCTTCCTTCCTTAAGCTACAGCAAGGAGAAGAAGGACTGATGTAGCTGGGAGAGGAGTATGTGGCTCTTCCTTAGGGCAGCCATGGAAGGATAGCACCCCATCCCCACTTGGGTTTTGTGGATGAGACTTATATTCATTTTTTTATAGTATCTCATGCCCATTATCCCCCAGAAGATCTTGGCAGTGCTGTGGACACTGTGTAGATGAATTTTCTTCTGAAGACGTACACCTGGTGTTTTAATCTCTTCTGAGCTGGCTCATAGCATGCTTTCCCACCTGGGCAATGGAGAGGTGCACAGCCTGAGGGGCTGCACCGCCTGGATGTGGGCTGGTGAGCTTGCACATCACAAAAGCTTCCATCTCTCCCCTCACACTCCCAGAAAGCACATAATTGCCGCTCCATTCCCAGCAGCTCTCACCTATGAGGTGAATGAGCATGCAAGCATGAAGCTTTCCTGCATGGAATGGCTCCCACCTGCGTCTTTGGCAAACACAGTGAGTGCAGTCAACCATCATGCAACGGGGGGGGGGGGGAAGTGATTATTCGTGAAGGGCCAGAATTTTAATAATACTGTAGAAAGAATTATCCCTACAAGATAGCAGCTAATATGAATAAGTGCCTGGCTGATTGTTTAGGGATCCAAAAGGGACAATTCTGAGTAGCAAACTTTAGAAATTCAGTCTAAAGGGAGACTGCCTTGCCTGGAGCTTAAGATGAAACTCAGCGGTGCTGAGAGTTAGAATAAGAGGTAGCTTCCAAGGTCTGGTTCAGGCCCACTTGCTTTAAGGCCTTGAGAAAGGTCAAAGGGAAGTGAATGTCCTCCCCAGCTCCTGGGGGGTGGGGCAGAGGAGGACAGAGAGACAGAGAGGGTAGGTGGAGAGCCTCACATGGGAACAGTGGTGGGAGAAGGTGAGGAGGAAGCAGTGGCTGTTTCATGCTGGAAGGAGATCTTAGAGAGCCTGACCATTCACTTAAACCAGGTTTTAATGGTCACCCCCTGGGCTCTAAGCACCATCCTTGTTATCTGACATGGAAGGATGAACCAGGCCCTGAGGGAGTGGGGTGCTGCCCACAGAATGAGAAATGAGCGAGCCCTGGAATGTGCTCAGAGATAACAGCGGACCTCTGCAGGGGGTGATCTTGGAGCTGCAGAAATGACCTGGGAAATGACTGGTCATGGGGAAGTCTAGCTGGCACTGCCCTCCCCCGCCAGGGCCCCCTCGCTCTTTTCTTCCTCTCATTCTACCCACTTCTTTCTCTTCTCATGGTCCAGTTCAGTCTGGACCCTTCCAGATGCCTCTGGCTCTCTCTCATATCTACAATGAAAACCTTTTCAACTGTTCTTGGATTTTCACTCAGAATCCATCTTCATGGTGTCCCTGTCTAAGAGCCCCTGTTCTCTTTTTACTGTGGGCAGCACCTCTACCTGGCATCTTCTCTAGGTCACTGGGCTAGAGTTAAGGGTTATCCGGTGACCCTGGCAATTAAAGTTTGGTGTCCCAGAGGGGCCTGTACAACATCCAAAGACTGGAGGGTTGGGTGGTCCAGCAAGTGGCCTAAAAGGTACACTGGACAGGCTAGTTGGAAGCTGCAAGGACTTGGAGGGTACCCTAGGATGGGGTAAAGAAAGGGTGCCAAATAGGATGGGATCCACCAAAAGGAAGAGTAAGCCACAGGCTGTGACAGGGACCTGCTGGAATCTCATACCCAACTGGATAAGGGATAAGCTTGCTCGGGATTTTGTCTGAAAGTACAAGTGCTTCATCCCTGGGGCTGTGGAGAAGGGAGGCACACCAGGAGGTAGCCAACAGCCTCCTTGTTAAGAGGACTCCTTGAAGTGTGGCCTGCCACGCTAGAGGACACAGGGAGAAGCTGGCAGCTAGCCGAGGCTGTAGTGAAATGATTGCAGTCCAGAGTTTGTCCCTTGACCTGCACGTAGGGACTGTAATGGCCTGGCAGGGAAGGGCTGCCGCTGCCACGCAGATGAGAGCTAAGAACTCTTCCGTGCTCCCTCGGGATGGAGGGTCAGTCTAGCTGGGCTCCTAGGTGGGCTCTGCTGACTCTGGTTTAAATTAGTGACCTCCTGCTGCTTGTCTCTTGAGGTGACAGCGTCTCTGCTCCAGTTTAATACCTGGATTTCAAAAGTTTAAAACGGTAAAATAGCACTTCTAAGCTCCAGCTATAGGGGAATTCAGGCTTTGACTATTAATTTCTACATATACTTTTTTTTAAACATATGAATTAGAGAATTCGAAACTTTCATGATTTGTGTTGTCAGAGATTCAAAATTGTTGCTGGAGTTTTTAGGGAAAAAGTCTGGACTCACTCCTCCACCTGTGCGCAGTACACCAATTTAAATGCCAAGTGATGGTGAAAAGCAGGGAGAGAAAAAAAAGAGAGAGAGATTTATTCTATATGACCACATTTGGAAAATAAAGAGGTCCGGTGGACCCCTATCTGACCCTGACATACGAGCAAACCTTGGTCCTGACATAGGTTTGAGTTTAGATAGAGGGCAAGGGCCATACATGAATGAGCAGTCAAGGTTAAAGTGTGGTCAACCCATCACTGGTCCAGCATTATCCTCCTGCAAGGCTCTGATAAATGGACAGAACTGTATGAACTCTTTTCCGCAGTGACCTCAGCAGCTCCCTTCTCCTATCGCGAGGCTCCTAGGGAAAGTCTAATTTTTTTTTGGGGGGGGGGGAGGAGGACTATTGTTTCAACAGTCTAATAGCCAAAAGGAGGGCTCTCTCTCTCTCTCCAGAGAGTCCTTTGAAGTCACCTTAAACATCATACCTTATAGTGAATTTAGCTTAAATCAATTTTTAAAAAAAGTTGGACCCAAGTGCTCCAAAAGATGGGATCTGATAGAAAACTGGGCTTTGTAATCAGGCTGGTAGCCAGTGAGATGGCGCAATGTGTTGAGACCCTTGCCACCAAGCTTGAGGATCTTGGCTTGATCTCTGGATCCTGCACGGTGAAAGGAGAAAAGCGATTCCTGCAAGTTATCCTCTGACCTCCACATGTGAGCTATGGCACCCGCACTCACCCAAATAAATACGTAAATATACTAAAAGAAGGTCACAAGTTCGGTTAAAGGTACAAAGCAAAAGGAAATGAAAACCAAGCTTTCTACATGAATGTATGTGTCTGTATGTGCACAGACATGTAAGAGATCCTTAAATATTTGCGTGCAGCAGGCTGAGAGCAAACGCCTGTGTGCTCCCCAGACAAGGCACTGTGAGACTGACTGCACTTCACGAGAAGAACTCAGTTCAACTTCTCTCAAAGTTAACCCCACATTTTTGGAAGCCGAAATAAATTTGCCTTGTGTTTCTTATAAAAAGGATTTTGGGCTCTAGTTCAAGACAATTTCATTCTTTTAAAACAAACAGGTCTGAATAAGGTGAGCTAGGATCTGAGCTAGAGGAGCTAGCCGATCCCACACTCCACCCCTATTTTCTCCTAGGGGTCAGAGGTCACCTTGGACGCAGACAGGCCTTATAAGTGCAATGCAGAGGCAGCTTGATTTCTTTATAAGAAAGGTTGGTGCGTCCTGTGGAGGAAGTGCTGCTCAGGGCTGGCCACAGTGAGGCTGGCAGACCAGTTTGTCCTGATTAACTCTCCAGGAACTTCACCAGTCGTAGGGAAGAAGGAAGAATAAGAACTGAGGCTGGATGGAGGCGGGGCTCACGGAGAAACCAGCCAATCAAGCTTCCAGAGTCTTCAGCGAGCTTGCATGGCCAGAAGGGACAATTTAGAGGAGCTGCTAAGGGAGAGTAGAGAGCAGTCCCACGCCCACTCCTCCAGCGCGCCCCCGGGGCAGGATGGAGGCCACTGAAATGGTCTGTGCCGGTCCACGGTTCTCAGCTTCTTACACTCCCGTTCTCTCCATGGGTCTTTCATGCTCTGTGACTAGATCATTAAATGATAAAAATTGGCAAACTGGAACCGTGTGTTCTAGTTTTGTCTTTGAGACAAAGTCTGTTGTCGTTCAGGCTGGTTTTCAACTCACTATCCAGAAATGACTTTGAACTTCTTATCCTCGCATTTCTACCTCCCGGTGCTGGGATACAGGCACGAGTCTCCACATCCAGAGTATGTGGTGCTGGGGCTTGAAGGCGGAGCTTCCGGAAGGAGCTGCACCTCCAATCCCAAACTCTGAAGAGCGAATTCCTGGGGATGTGCACCACAAAGAGGTCAAACAACTTACAGATTCGAAGTGACGCTGAGGGGGCTGGAGAGATGGCTCAGAGGTTGAGAGAATTGGCTGTTCTACCAAAGGTCCTGAGTTCAGTTCCCAGCAAGGTGGCTCACAACCATTTATAATGAGATCTGGTGCCCTCTTCTGATATAAAGGCACAAATACAGGCAGAATATTGTATAAATAATAAATAAATACATCTTTAAAAAACAAAACAAAACACTAAAACATTCTCCTGTGTTCTCTAGCTGTCAGTAATGAAGAGCTACAAGCCGTTCCCAACAGCACAGCCTGCACTGATAGACAGAGCTTTTGGACATGCCTTTTCCACACCCGTTAAGCCAAGGAAATGAAGGCCAGGTGCACCGTGTTTACAATCGGGCAACCAAGGCGTGTGCTTAGGGTCACTGTCCTGGTTTGCTTTCTATTGCAGAGATAAGCATCATGACCACAAGCAGCTCAGTTTATATCAGCTCATAGTTTACAGCCCAATGTGAAGGGAAGTCAGGGCAGGAACTCAAGGTAGAAAAGATGGGAGGAGAAAGGCTACTCACCCAAATCATCATGACCACATTATTTAAAGCAAGCGATTAATTAAAGCAAGCTTTTTAAAAGAATTTGTGCCCACAGGCTGCCTTTCCCTAAGGGGGGTGGTGGTTCAAGAGGTCAGTATTGGATGTAAGGACGACAAGGCTTTTATAGCTCAGGGCTGGGGGGGTTCCCAATGAGAGATATAGATGGCAAAATAGGTGTGGTTACGGGAGCAGAACATCAGAACAAGTTAGTACTACCGTCCTCCTGAAACAAAGACACGGTGCTAACGGTGGGCAAAACAAGGTACTCACAAGTGGCCATATAACCTTTTGAAACAAAGGTAAGGTTACAAGATGGTTATTAACTGTCTATATTTTTATTTAATTTTATCCTACATGCATTAGTGTGAAAGTATCAGGTCCCTTGGAATTGGCATTACAGACAATTGTGAACTGCCATGTGGGCGCTGGGAATTGAACCCAGATCCTTTGGAAGAACAGACAGTAAGCTTAACCACTGAGCCATCTCTCCAGCCCTGGTTATTAACTTTTTGAAACAAAGACATGATTGCCATTCCTGAAACAGACAGTAAAGAACCATTTATAGTTAAGTTTACAGGTGGGACATAGCCCAGTCCTTGAGAAACAGAGGTCTAATCGTAAACAGGATGGCTTTTAAGCCCAAGATGGAGGCAGGCTGGTTCTCCAGAACCTGAAAGCAGCGACTTATGCAGAAGCCATGAAGGAATGCTGCTTACTGGCTTGCTCCCCATGGCTTGTTCTATCGGCTTTTTATACAACTCGGGACCACCTGTCCATGGGTGGGACCACCCTCAACCCTCAAATGGGCTATGCCCTTCCACATTAATCTCTAATCAAGAAAACGCCCCTACAGGCCAATATCATGGAGGTATTTTTCATACGTTCCCTCATCCCGGTTGACTCTAGCTTGTGTCAAGTTGTACCTAACCAGCATAGCCACAAAATCAGGATTGGCCTGTTCGTGCTTTTGGCCCTAGTTCCATGTAATGTTGTTTGTTTAAAACAAAAGAACAAAGTTGAATAAGGTGAGCTGGGAGACAAACTGAACTCTAAGATTGGCCCCTTACTCACTCCACTCCCAGGTTCTCCGAGAGGTCAGAGGTCACCCCAGCCTGGAGGGCTCTTATATTGGCAGATAGGACTCAGTGCAACTCATTAATGTATACAGCTTGACTTCTGCCTCCTTACGTTCACTGTGGCCTTGGGAAACATCATCACATAGTCTGTTGCAATGCTTGCTCGTTTGCCCTCTTCAGAACTGTGTTCTCAAATGAGTCTTTCCAAGTGTTATGGAAAATCGACAAGCCATGGAGTTTATTTAGTTGTGTGAAATAATGCATATGACATTCAAACATCTTAATATGCAACAGGCACTCCTAAAGTTCTGGTTAGACATGGACTGGGGAGGAAGGAAAACATGGTTCAACCCAGTTCAGTTGAATATCCAACATACATTTGAATATCTTTGGATATATATGTGTGTAGTATGGTATGTGTGCCTGTGTGCGTGCATGTGTGTTTGAGTGCTTGTCGTAGCCAGAGGTTGAAGTCAGATGTCTTACCCAATTGTTCTCCAGTTTATATATTGAGACAGGTTCTCTTAGTTGAGTCCAGAGTTTGCCAGTTCTAGTCCAGCTACTTGCCTGTTCTGGAATCCCTGTCTCTGCTTCCTAAACACTGGTGGTCATGCCCACTCAACTTTTGTGTTGCTGCTAGATCTGAACTCTGGGCCTCATCCTTTTGTGGTAGGTACTTTATACATTAAGCATTCTCCCTAGCCCCTCACTTGAATATTAAAATATATATATACTTTTATATTTTATATATATATATATATATATATATATATATATATATATATATGTATATACCACTTATGTGCAGAAGCCCATAGATCTCAGAAGAGGCCTCAGATTCCCTGGAACTGGAGCTATAAGTTGTAAGCTGCTGTGTGGGTGTCTGAAACTGAACCTAGATACTCTGTAAAGGGTAGTCATTGCTTGTAATACCTGAGCCATCTCTCTTGCTTTTGAATGTTTTTTCACAATTTTATTTTTATTTTCCCCTTCCTCCCTGTGACAATAATCCGTCCTCAGGATTTCTGCAGCCATTTCCTCAATCTTGTCCTCTGACATCCTGCTCTCTGTTGCCTACTCTGCTGTTTCTATCTGGCTGCCTACCACACAGACAGAGCTGCCATCAATCATACTTGGTAAGAACATGAAGGCTTGAACCTCCATGCTCTCTGAGTCCTCATTCTCTTCTTATGGAATGCCCTGTGTGCACGTTGCTTGCATTTGGTGGTCTGTGAGTTAGGGCAGCTCGCTTGGATATAATGACCCTTCCCTGCCCTGAGGTGGAAAAGAAGCAGGCTGCCTAGACAGTCATGGCTGCTGATCAGTTCCCAGGGAGAAAACAACTGCATTGTGGCAAGGAGCTAAGGGGCTGGGCTCTTTGGCTTACGAGACTCTTATGAGAGCTGAAACTAAGGGACAAGGAGGAGCAAGTGAAGCCAGGGGAGGGTGAAGCCAGGGGAGGGTGAAGCCAGGGGAGGGTTCCCACCCATGTGCAATGGGAATGACAATGGCCCAGCATATCCTGGCACTGTAGAGGCCCTAGGTATAAGGGCAGGAGAAACTGGGTGAGGATGCTAAGCAGATTCCATGCCAACCAACTCTATACCCCAGTGCCCTGGACTCTCCATAGTCCTCTCTAAATAGAACTCTTTCTAGAATTGCCCATGTTTCTCTGATCTGAAGCTCCGTGCCAGTTGCCTTCCATTAATGCTTCTCCCTCCCTCTCTCTTTCTTGTGTATATCTCTCTGTGTCTCTGTCTCTCTCCCTCCCAGTTCCCCTTTGTTTTTTTGTTTGTTTGTTTGTTTTTAATGTGTGGCTCTGGCTGTCCTGGAACTCACTCTGTAGACAAGTAGATGAGGCTGGCTTTGAACTCAGAGAACTGCCTGCCTCTGCCTCCCAAGGGCTGGGATTAAAAATGCTAATTTTCAGAGCAGTTTTCACCTACTTGGCTCCTCAGGTCTTCCCCACGTGACTATATTATAAGTCTCCTTAGAGCAGACATACACACAGTTCAGCTTCCTCTGGACACATCTGTCTCAGGCTGAACTGTTTGTATTCAGAATGTGTTTTCACACTCCAGTCCATCCTCACGATAGACTGCTGAGGGGAAAGGGAGTGAAGAAAGGGAAGACATGCCAACAGAATCCATGCCAAGTAACAGAAGACATGAAGATCCTGCACGCTGTTCGACCTCAAAGCGTTGGATTAGAATGGGAATTGGTTGAAAGGTGGTAGGAGAAGTCTTTCTGAGTGATGGAAACTTTCTTTGGTGATGAGGTTTAACCCTAGGCCTCATGCATGCTAAGCATGTGCTCACCAATGATCTGCATCCCAGTCCTGGGAATGCTTCCAAATCGGATTGTGGTGATAGTTACACCATGCTAGAGATTTATGAAACACCTTTGAATTGTGCAGTCGTGTATATATAAAACAAGATATTTAAGATATGCAAATAACATATACACTTTGACTCACTTTTGTTGGCTCCTCAACTGTGATAAACAATAAACAACATTTGAGAAAAAAAAATAGGACTTGACAACCAGCCTGACTAAAGGGTAAGAACATTTTGATATTCCTGTGATACTCTTAAATTGGCTGTAGGTGGAGTCCTACTTTGCTTCCTTGTTGCTGTGATAGGACACTAATCAAAAACAGCCCGGGGAGGAAAGGGTGTTTTTCCCCCTAACAGGTCGCAGTTAAAGGAAAGCTAAGGCAGGGCCTGCCGCCAAGACTGTGCATTGGCTTACTGTGAGCAAGGTGCTTGCTTAACTACCTTTCTTATCCAGTCCAGGCCTACCTGCCTAGGGACAGTACTACCCACAGTGGGCTGGACCTGTGACATCAGTCAGCAACTAAGAAAACACTTCACAGGCCAATCTCATAGAGAATTCCCAGGGGTCCTCAGGATGTGTCAGTTAGATAGCTGAGGTTAGCTGTGACAATTTTGGGGGGGTGTGTGTGTGTTGGGGGGAGATCCTTCAAGGAGAATAAAAGCAATTGGTCCTTAAGTGGGAACTAAGGGCCCATATTTAGTAATTAATTTCTTGACACCGCAATCTCCCAGTAACTTGAATCTGTGGTTTAATTTGGAAGTGAGCTCTGGCTAAAGGAGTTGTTCAGTCCTACAGTAGAGCTCTCTCTTTCTCTCTCTCTCTTTCTCCCTCTCCCTTCTCCCCTTTCTCTCCCTCCCCCCCCTCCTTAGACGTACTATTTTTAAGTGTGAGTGGTTTGCCTACATGTATGTCTGTGCACCATGCATGAGCCTGGTGCCCACAGAGGCCAGAAGAGAGCATCAGAGCCCCTAGACCTACAGTTATAGATGGTTGGACGCTGCCACAGGGGTGCTGCCAACCGAACCCAGGTCTTCTACAAAGGCAGCAAGTGCTTAACCACCGAGCCAACTCTCTGGTTCCTGAGAACCAGACTTCACAGGGCTTGGTATTTGGAGGCTGATACGTTTCAGACAAATTTCTTCATCTGTACCTGGACGCTGTGTAGAGGACGGAAGTCAGCATGGCTCTGAGCTGCTGCCACAGGCTGCAGCCCAGCTCTTTACCTGGAGAAGGAAACTGCCCAGAAAGAGAGTCCTGAAATTCTTCCTTCTGGGCTCCTGATCTAGAAACCTGTGGGGAGTGAACATTTTACCGCACCTAGTCCGGTCATGGTTTGGCCATGAATGTGGGAAACTGAAATCAATAAGGTGAAGAAAGCTAGACAGAGGCAGGATCTCGAGGCTGCGTCCTGGGTAGCCATGAGCGCTGATGCTTGTTGAGTCAAGATAAAAGATTTCTTCTTTATTTAGTGGTTATTGCACAGTCTACAGGCTGCTTTGAAGGGAGGGTGTGGACACTTCCCTGCCAACTCCCAGGGGAGCAGATGAAGCCAGGTGGGAGTGTCCCACCCTTCAGGGACAGGTGCAGGTTTCATTCCCAGCATGCTTTTGTCCTAACCCAGTAGAGACAAGCCGTTCTTCCTTCAGACTGTGGAGTCCAGCACTTTCCCCATTTTGCCTTTGGGTGCTCCTTTTTTCATGCAGCTATTCAAACAGTAAGCTTCAGCACAGTGTTTCCTGAGATGTTAATTGGTATTAGGACCGCATTCAAAGAAGAGGCGGGGTAGGAGTCCTGCGGTCAGGCTTTTGTGAAGTGCTCTATTAGCATATCAACAGAGTTAGGGGCCTTTGTTTACAGCAGGATTCAGAAGGCTTTGCAAATCCCCAATGGAATGCAGCTAGGGCTTTTTCAGCTTGACCCCAGACTCCTAGGGTTCCTGGAAGAATCCTCTGGGACTCGCAGTCCTTCCAGGGGCTTGGGGAATTCTGATGTCCGGGAAGCAGTCAGGTGATAGGCAAATATGCAAAAATGAAGTCAGTCTTGGTCCAGTGGCAATCAATCAAAATATTACCAATGAGATAGCTACTCTGTATAAAGTCTGTGAGACCCGAAGTCAAACCCTCGCTGTTCTAGGGCAACCGTTCCCAGCTGCTCCACCTCCCGAGCTCAAAAGATCCAGGGGTGAGTCCCGTGAGCAGCTTAGTCCACGGAGAATTCCCAGAGCTGGCCACTCAAGGAAGACTTTGAGGTTTAGACTGGGGAAGGAGTGAATGCCAGGAGCTTTGTGACCTTTTAATAAAGCACAAAAAGCTCTCCGAGGGCTCTGCCCCTCCACTAATCCTCTTCAGCAGAGTGGACATCCTCAATGAACCCTGGTTCAAAAAGCATCTTGAAACTTTTTTGTCAGGGTTGGGAGGGGGGAGGGTTGGAGTGGGGGTAAGCTTCACCTCAGAAGCGATGGCTGTTTCCAGCGTGCAGTTGGCTTCAGCAGTATTTGCTTTGGAAACTTGAAGTTATCAAAAACCAGCAAGGAACAAGCACTTGGAACTTCGAATGTGCTGCTCTCGGGGTACATTGTCAAAGAGGAGCAGAGCCCTTCAGGGACAAAAGGAAGTCCAAGTCTTAACCAGCTCCAACAGGATAAGAGGTGGTGCTTTTTTTTTTTTTTTTTTTTAATGGGACGAAAAGTCTCTCTCTTCCACACATGCTTTTATAGACCCATTCCCGAGCAGCCAGATTTCCGAGTTTGAGGCCAGCCTGGTCTACAAAATGAGCTCCAGGACAAGGCAGGACTACACAGAAAAGAAGGAAGGAAAAAGCAGCTCACCCCGTTCCTGGAGGAAAGAGAAAAGACAAAGCAAATGTTTTCTGTATCCATTTGAAGAAGGAAACAACAACAAACCAAGAGAGCTGGAGAGATGGGGTTATGTTATAATTAAAATATGCCACGCAACAGATCTGGTATAAGGAGGTTTATTTGAGGGGGAGGGGAGGGGAGGGGAGTTAAAGCCTGAGTGAGCCATGAGGGCAGAAGGAGCAAAGAGCGGGAGGGAGATAGATAGTGGAAGATTCTAAGAGAAGAAAGACAGCATAAAAGCTGGTGGGTCCTTTTATCTGGCACACACATGGGCGGGGCAGAGGTTATTGGGCCTCTAAAAGGCAAGCTAGTAGGATGCCTGTATGCTAATGGTGGCTCAGCAGTAAAGAGGAGCACTAGATCCTCTTCCAAAGGACCTAGGTGCATTTCCCAGCACCTGATTGGCAGCTCACAACCATCTGTAACCTCAGTACATACACATACATGCAGGCACACACACACATACACATAAGATAAAAATAAATCTTAAAACAAAATACCAGCTCGTTATCAGCTTTTAGCAGAAGACTAACAGGCACTAAGCTAAGAAGCTTGTAGAAGCTGCATTAGTTCATGAGGTTTGAAAAAAAGAATCTTGGTTGCCTGTCACCTTCTCACATGTACAGCTGGGGCAACAGCAACCACACACACACCTAACTGCCCTATCTCTATGGAGACGGATGGGTTATCAGGGCCAGAAATGGGATAGTTGGGAGAGGGGGTTTAGTACACTCACCCAAACACCACCTTCCCTTCTTGCAACCAACAGAAAAACGCATCTGAGTTATGACTATGGAGAAGGGGTGGCATGAGGCCAGGTAAACAACGTTTGCTGCTATTGTTGTTGTTACTATTGTAATATTTTTTTGTTGTTTCACGATTTTTTTTTTAATTATAGTTTATTCATTTTGTATCCCAGCTGTAGCCCCCTCCCTCATTCCCTTCCAATCCCACTCTCCCTCATCTCTTTCCATGTCCCTCTCCCAAGTCCACTGATAGTGGAGGTCCAACTCCCCTTCCATCTGACCCTAGCTTATCAGGTCTCATCAGGACTGTCTGCATTGTCTTCCTCTGTGGCCTGGCAAAGCTGCTCCCCCCTCAGGGCTAGGTGATCAAAAAGCTGGCCACTGAGTTCATGTCAGAGACAGTCCCTGTTCCCCTTACTAGGGAAACCAGTTGGATACTGGGCTGCCATGGGCTACATCTGAGCAGGGACTCTAGGTTATATCCATGAATGGTCCTTGTTTCGAATATCAGTCTCACAAAAGACCGTTGTGCCCAGATTTTTTGGTTCAGTTGCTCTCCTTGCAGTGTTTCTGTCCTCTCCAGGTCTTATTATCTCCCCCTTCTTTCATAGATTCCCTGTACTCTGCCCAAAGTTTGGTTATGAGTCTCAGCATCTGCTTTGATACATGCAGGGCAGAGTCTTTTACTACTGTAATTTTGAAGAAAGGGTTTCATGTAATCTAGGCTGACTTCAATCTCTATGTAGCCAGAGATTGAATACAGGTATGGGTACACACTAGCCAATCACTGTATCCATTGAGCTATGTCCCAACCCCAGGAAGCAGCTTCCATCACTCTTCAAGTCAGTAGATAGGGACTTGGGCATTCTAGCTTCAGAAAAACCAGACATTCAGACTGCCGAATAAATTTTCTATTACAAATTGCCAAGGGCCAAGATCCTTGCCATTTCTTTTGCCAGACAGAGGTCCTTGGGGCATCATTCTTGTGGGATGCTATCTGGAGATTCAGATGTGTTCTGACATAAGTGTTAGTATTTAGGCAGCCTGATTCTGGGTTGCCTAGTAACCTATGATGTCATCATGTGTCACCCACCAGGTAGACAGGCCAGCACCTGGAAGGCGCAGTTCAGCTGTGCAGAAACTATAAATGGACCCCTGCCTCTTAACTCTTTCTCTCTGGCTCTTGTGCTCTCTTACAGTCTCCCGCTTTTTCCCCTTTCTCTATCGCCCTCTCTCCATGTCTCTCTCTTTCCTTTTCCTCTCTATCTCTCCACTTCCACCTGATAAGTCTCTTTCATATAATATCTGTTGTGTGCGAGGCATCATTTTTAAATAAATGCTACCAATCAGGACCCATATCCTTTCAGTGTAACCTTCTCTTTTAATGTGGGTTTTGGTCTTCACCGTAAGCCATCATCTCTGTGCTGGGCTCAGAAAAAACTAAACACTCAAGATACTGCTCACACCATCGTCAATGGTCAGTGTCCATGGCTGCTGTAGCCAATCACCAATAACCCAATGCGATAAGAAATCCCTTCTTGGGATTCTTGATCTCATTAACAAAGTAACTTAATGATAGGCTTAAATGGAAGCACAAGGATAACTTTATTAGCGTTTAAAGATAAACACTGGCTCAGCAAGCTGTTAACCCCAACAGGTGCGCAGAAGAGACAATAGAAGGAAAAAGACCAGGCCATTTAAGCTGGCATGGAGGTCAGCCCCATGGAGGCAGGCAGCTGTATGGCAGGAAGGGGAGTTTTAGAGAAAAAAATGAAACCCAGGAAATGTATGCTTAGAAAAAAGATAGAAAGTAGAAAATTGGGCATTTGTAGCCTACATGGCTGTTGCCCTGCAAACTACTGGGCTAGAGGGCAGGAATTCCCATTAAAGGATAATTATTCTGCCTATCTCTTTAGCATGGCCTAAGGTGAACCTGCCTTTCTAAGGCTGACCCCTTAGGCAGGCCATTGTTCAAGCTAAGGAGAATGTTAGGTCTGTAGCCAAGCCAGAGATCTCATCCTTTTGACTAGAAGGAACTGGTTTCCCTTAACCAGCCTCGTTGTTGCGCTGTCACCGGCTCCTTCTTGAAATGGCAGTTTCCCCTCTCCCTCATGTGGAGACAGAAGTCCATGGTCAAGGTCTCTGCTGAGTGGGTTCCTTCTGGAGAATCTCAGAAAGCCTCAGCTCTGGGCTTTGCAGCCTCTGGTTGCTCCCGAGATCTGTGGTGGTTTTAGAACCTGTGGCTGTTTCTTGCCACTCTCTGTCTCTGTTCGCAGGGTGTTGCCCTGTCTTCATGTGGCCTGATTGAAACAGGTGTTTGGAAAACAGCTTTTGTTAAAAAGCACTGGCTCCTCCCTTAAGCTCCAAGATGGCTGATAGTGTCTAGGTTGTAAAACAGGATTCCTATGAGATTACAGATGACCTCAACCAACCTTTATCAATCAGCCAGCAAGTCTCTCGGGACAGCCTGCCTCCCGGAATTCTATGTCTCAATTAGGACAATTTCAGGGAGGAAAGAAGCAGCAATTTCCTCATTCCCAAGCGCCTCAGCCCACCCTTATAAAGGTTCCCAGCCAGCTTTCCCCCTGGCAGACCCCTCAGTTACTCACAAGAGAGAGGATGCCCCTCTCCGGGTGCTAATAAACACAGTCTCATCAGCTGAAGGTCAGACTCTGGTCTCTTTCTGCCTTCTGTCTCTTCGTGTTACCTCAGAAATCTAACACTGGCATCCCTGCCTTCATTTTGTGCCTATTTTGTTTACTTTGGTGGAAGACAGAGAGGTAGGTCACTGTCCTCAAACTTTCCTTGGGTTGCCATGGATTCAGAGAACAACAGAACCTCACAGCTCAGACTGCTGACGCCTAGATATTTACAGTGGGTAGACTGCACTAGGGCACGGAAGAGTTCTCCTGAAAGCAACATTGCCCCCTCAGATAATGCCATTAAGAAGGATTTCTTTGGACCACAGTGCAGAACCAGCACTGAGGCAGTGAACAAGACCATAGCTAATATGGAATTGCTTCATTAAGCATCCTTCTTCTCTCCCTGCCCACTCCAGTTCTTTATTAACTTAAACCTAAAGCTTATGCCAGTATTCCAAAGCCAGCCTTATGGATCACTGTACCCCTTTGTCTTCTCTTTCTAATGTGGCTGCATTGAACACATCTCCCTCTGTTTTCTGAAATGACTGTTATAATTATTATCTTGAAAATGGGTGGTTGAGTCTGCCTGTTCGGGTGGCTAGAGCTAGGGATTCCAGTTAAGCACTGGGGAAGTGGGGTTTATATCCCACCTTAGATCCAGAATGACTTTATCTCAACTCATTACATATGTAAAGAGCCTGTATCCCCCAAAAATGCAATCCTTGGTTTAGGTGGACAGGTTTCTGTTTTTGTTTTGTTTTATTTGTTTGTTTGGGGGGGAGGGGAATTACACAAGCTAGTACATCTCCATTCTTCTGTATCAAGATGGAGTTTATTCAAATTTCTAATGATTGTTTGAATGACTGCAAATATAACTTTCTTAAAGGAAAAAAATCTGCTAAACAACTCACTGCATTGTAAAGACATTGCCTGTGGCTCAGCAACAAACCCAGAAGGAAATATGAAGCTAACTGTTATGCGACTCATCTATGGGACTGGATTGAGAGCACAGAAGGGTGGAGCTGACCTCTGTTCTCCTTGGTGGAAAAAAAAGAAGACAAGGGCTGAGTGAGGTAGAAAGGTCCAATGAGACTGGCAGGCTCAGGTCCTGGGGATATGAGAAGTCAGGGACAACTATGACCTCCCAAAGGTTGAATTCATGGAAGATTGAATTCATGGACCACAGATCTACTCGGGATTCCCAATGCATCTTGCTCTGGCTTTGCAGCCACTCAGGACACACCTGGACACCTCAGGAAATTTAGACATTAGTAGGAAAGGATGGAAAAGAGTGATGACAGGAAATTTAGGAAATTTAGACATTAGGAGAAAGGGATGGCAGAGAATGAGGCAATTTAAAAGGAATATAGGAGTTCCTCTTTACCCTGACAGATTGACCCTGACCAAACTTGAATCAGGTTCCTCTATGCTTGACCTATGGGGCCTGCAAGGCTCAGTTGCAGCAAGAATCCTGTTTAGGCCCATTTAGGACTATCTCAACCCTACCTGCCTTCAGCAAGAAACATTTTATGTTAGACAAGTTCTCTCAACTCTGATATCTCCTTCGCTTATCTTTTGAGTTCAATCCTGTTTATTTGTTTGTTTTTGTTTTGTTTTTGCCAGTCTTGGCTCCTAATTGATAGTCCTGGGTAAAGCCTTGTGCATAGTTTAACTTGTAGTTCAGGCTCACCTTGAACCTTTGATTTTCCTCAATCACCAATGAGTTGGGATTACAAAGAAGCACCACAAGGAGTTCTTTGTACCATAAAGCATCCTCACCATCCTTTCCATGCCTTCTGTCTTTGGCCACATTCTAGAATATTCTGCTGCTGCCTCTGCACTGACCTTGCAGCCTTCCGTGGAAAGCCCTGCCCGGCAGGCAGGCATAACAGAAATCATGAAGGAAGGAAGTCTGGACAGGACCTTCTAGCACATAGCCAACTCAGTCCTCACTTCCTTTCATTTTCTTGCTAGCATTCCTTTCAAAATGATCTCTCTTTCCTTTAGAACATATCTTTTTTTTAACATTAAGGCTCACGTGGAAAGAATTTGTTAGGTTGCAGTGGTGCAGGGGCATGAACTGTTTGTGTGGTGATTCATATACCCTGGACTCCTGATGGGCACAGGGCCGGGACAAAGAGTGTTAGCTGGGAGACAAAGCCATAAGTTTTCCTGCTAATGAGATGTAATGGTAAGCCAATGCATCAGAATATAGTCTTAATAACAGCCTTGTTTGGTTTGATTTTCTACAAGTAATACTTTTATGTCTGTAAGGGAAAGAAGAGATGGAAATACCAGAGAACAGATGTGAGTGTAGGTCAGGATGACAGTTGAGTTTAGTCTACATGCACTGTCTTATTTTTGCAAGGATGCTTGAAGAAGCCCTGCAAGTCCTGAACAAATGAGACACACAGTTCTAAAAGATCATCTGGTCTACCTCCAGCTTCCAGTTTTATGAATTTTATCCCAAAGAAATGGGCTTCAGGGAATTCCATGATATTCTGGTTTACTGTTTTCTGAACCTCAAATGTCAACATTAAACAGATCTACTTGTACTTCTGAAAAATGACACATAGATGGGAAAGAAAGAAATCTTGTACAGTTATAACTAGAACTGGCAGCCACTAGCCATGTTAACTCAGATCCGTTTAGCTGGATCATCCAAGGTTTCTGGAAAACTAAAGAATGTGGCAAGGTCTTCCTAAGATGCTGTATGTGGAGAATGCCTGCAGTAGGAAACATGGCTGGGGATCATGGTTGCAGTATAGACAACCTTAACAGCAGCAGATGGGACTCTCTCAGTAGTTCAGTGAGACCTTTGAGAACATTCCAGATTGCAAACTTTCTCTAGCAGACAACCTGCAAACTACTTCTTGTCCAAGTCAGACTGGTGATTCCCCTTGCTCATCTTAAGGCTTGCCTAGAATGTTGTATTGGTTACTTGTCTTGTTGCTATGACAAAATATCTGATGAAAACAATTTAGGGAAGGAAGGCTTTATTTCGGTTGACAGTTTAAAGGGCTACAGTCCACCATGGCTGGGGCAGGCATCATGGTAGAGAAAGAGGCAACTGATCACATTTCATCCACTGCCAGGAAAGAGAGATAAAGGCTGATATTCAGCCTCCTTTCTCTCTTCAGTCAGAGGCTCCAGCTAGTGGAACAGTGTGGCCCATAGTCAGAGTGGTTCTTTCTACCCCCACTAATCTAACTTAGAAACTCCCTCACAGAAACACTCAGAAGTTTGTTTCCATGGTGATTATAAAGCCTATTGATTTGCCAATCAAGACTAACCATCATAGATATCACAGACCATCAATTGTATTGTTTCCTGCAGCTGTTAGAATTGCCAGTCTACTTGCAAAAAACAATAGCAATTTATTTTCTTAACAGATCTGGAAGCCAAGAGTCCAAAAAGCCGTTTCACTGGGCCAAAATCAAGGCACACACAGTGCTATCCTCTCTCCTGAAGCTCTAGGGAAGAACCCACTTCTTGTCTCCAGTTTCTAAGGGGTTCTGACAATCCTTGGCTTCTGACCACACCCATTTCTGCCACTATGCACTCTTCACCATCTGCATATGTTAAACATACCCACCTCTCTTTCATAAAGACTTTTGTAGTTGCATTTAAGGACTATAGGGCGGTGCTGGAGAGATGGCTCAGTGGTTAAGAACAGTGGCTGCTCTTCAGAGGACCCAGGTTTAATTCCCACCACCACATGCCAGCTCACAATCATCTGTAGCTCTCGCTCCGGGAGATGCATCCAACACTCTCATCTGACCTCTATGGACAGGGACACACACACATACAGTAAGTACATAAATAATTTTGAACTGCGATAGCAGTATTCCTACTGTGAAATCCTAGACTTAAATCTACCAGCAAAGATCCTTTTCCCATCTAATGAAACACTGTAGGGTTCCGAGGATTTGTCCCTGGTATCTCCCTCGGCCTCTCATTGTTGCCCCCAATGATTCTGTATTTTCAATACACATTTGTTGTTTTTTGGGTGGGGTTGCTTCAAGTGCTCTTTACACCAGTCGGGTAGGATTGTCACGTACCAATGGCTATGACATCTGGACAGGAAGCAACAACAGGCAGAGATTGCCAGGAACCTGGAGCCATTGGCATCTGCTTGGCTTCGCTCCATCTCTGCTGTTTATGCTTCTTGCTTTGCTGGAGCCGTGGCTGGGGAATATAACTTGCAGCCTTCAGAGAGGAAAACCTTTCCACTCTGGTAATGTGACACTCCCCAGTCAATGTGGTTGTTGTTTCTTTGTTGTTGTTTTTACCTCCACAGCTAATTTGAACATAGTAAGTCAAGAACTATTGCTCCAAACCTTCCTAGCAGGGATATTTAAGTTATTATTGAGTGGGTTTGAGGATGGGACATTCCACCTTGCAGCCCCAGCCACACAGTACTTAGAAGCTCATTGTCTCCCTCTCTTCACAGATGCTGTGAGTGTGTTTGATGTTGCACATCATGTGGAAATACACATTTCCCACAGGAGCACATGTCCAAACTCAAAACTGCTGCTGTTATCAAAATGTGTCCTTCACATTTATAAAATGGTTTTTATTTCTTTTGAGATGCTATACATATTTCTGATTTAAAAAAATGCCTTCTCCTCCTAACTTTGTAAGTAACGGTGGTATTTGTTCCTATCTGCTAAAGCATGGCTATTTCTGCAGCTCCTCAATCAGTACAAATGGATCCTTAGTTACTCATAGTTCTTTCATGTCTTGCTGGCTTCCCTCAGATCATGAGAAGAGAAAGGGGAAAAATTGTAGTAAAATTTATATGAACCCATAAGGGTTGGTTATTGTTTTGTTAGAATTCAAACAATACCTTGAAGCTAGGAGACTAACAAACGAATTTGAGAAGTGAGAAGGCAGAGGAAGAGAGCCTATGGATAGTCAGAAATAGGCAGAAAATTCAGCAAAAAAGTCAGTCTGGATGTGTCAGGGAGAGCCAAGTTAGAGTTTGAAGTCCGAATTGAAGTGTTTTCAGTTACATATTGTTGCATGAGTGTGCCCCGTGTGTCAGAAACCTGTTCTGTCACAGCAAGTACTGTGTGTCCAGAAAACCTGCTGGGCTCACTCACCCGCTCATTCATCCATCCATTTATTCACTCTACTGATGTTTAATAAGCTCCTCACACATTTCAGGGGCTGTGTTCCAGCCGTTCTGTCTTCACTGATAAAGAACCTCATTAAGAACCATCCAGGTTCTGCTGAATCAGGATCCTGAAGTGACAGCTGCCACCGTTGGGTTGCATGTGACATGGCTACAAACCAGCACGAAGGCAGGTGGTGCTCTGGGCTGAAGGATGTCAGCCGAGGCTGAGGTGGGGATTCAGAAGGGAAGGGGGAGGGATGCGGTGGCAGGATGGCTGTGCTCAGAAGTGTTAGGCTTTCGTTTGCTGGGACACTTCAGCTGGGTTTATACTCCGGGTGCAATGAAGCGTTAATGGTTCTTCTGTTACAGGTCTAGATGTTTGTGTCCCCTGAAGTTATAGGTTGGAACTTAATTGTGTTGACTTGTAGAGATTGTCAACTTGACAGGCTCTAGAATCACCTTGGGTGTGTCTGTGAGGAGGTTTCTACATCAGGTTAACAGAGGTGGGAAGACCACCTCCCCTAGCTGCTGTACTGAATTAGAAGAAGAAAGCCAGTTAGCTGAGCACCGACTGGCACTCTCCTCTCTGTTTCCTGGCTATAGATGCAACCTTACTGGCTGCCTCATGTTCCTGCTGCCATGCCTTCATTACCATGGTCGCCTGTATCCTTGAACTGTGGGCCAAAATAAATCCTCCTTTCTTTCCTTCCTTAACTTGCTTTTGCCAGGATGTTTTGTCACAGCAACAAGATAAGTCAATTAATACATTAATTGATCTCCAATATGGGAGTGTTAAGCTGTAGGGCATTTGAGGAAAGATCAGATGAGTGTAGAAACCCCTCTAATGAGGGTAATAGCTTTATAGAAGGGGCCAGACAAAAAGCCCCTTGACTATCCCCACATTTAAGGTTGTAGAGGAGTGAAAACAGGTGTCTCTGTCCACTCATAATGCTCTAACAAAATACCTCAAGTGGGAGCATCATGAGTGGACAGAGACACCATGCTTTCACTCCTGGATGTTTGGTTTGCATAAATAGTGCCCCGCCTAGTAGGTATGAAGAGAAGAGACTTATCCAAAACAAGGCTGCCTCTGCAGCTTGCACAACTGGAAAGATGGAGGTACAGTTTCTGAGATGCAGACCGTGAAGGATACAGAGACCCTCATAGGTGCTAAGGCCATGGCAAGTTTTCAGATGAGAAACAAAGTTAAGTGATTCTTCAGGCTTAAGGAGCCAGGCATTTGCCTGGCCACTTCATCAAGAAACAGTCTCCTTATCCACACTCATTCGTCTACCTTAGAATAGTCTCTCTCCCTGTGTCCCTGCTCACTGATGCTCCCAACCGACAAGCATCATAGTTATCTCAGCATTCCACTTTTCTGTGAAACATATTAGGTTCATGGGAATCGGAGACCTGCAACTACCTCTTTGGACTACCTTGTATGTTCATGTACAAAAAGACATCCCTCATGTTCTTGCTGATGACAGAAGGCATGCTAACAAGAATCCCAGAAAAGGAAGAAAGACAGAGGTGGGGGGAAGGAAGTAAGGAGGGAGGGAAGAAAGAAAGAAAGAAAGAAAGAAAGAAAGAAAGAAAGAAAGAAAGAAAGAAAGAAAGAAAGAAAGAAAGTTGAGAGCTCAGAATGGGCATAGAACCACAGTGGCCAAGGTTTTAGAACAGTGGTTCTCAACCTGTGAGTAGTGATGCATTTGACAAACTTCTTCTCCAAAAATATTTACACTATGATTCATGACAGTAGCAAAATTACAGTTATGAAGTAGCAACTAAAATAATTTTATGGTTGGGGTCACCACAACATGAGGAACTTAGTTAAAGGGTCAGAGCATTAGGAAGGTTGAGAACCCCTGCTTTAGAAAAACCAGGGGAATGAGAAAGTTACTTTTGGGGACAAGACTTTTGCTACCTCTTGCCACTCTCCACAGCAGGATTTTGCTTGCCTCTGCTGGGTCCCAGCTGATTCCTACTCCTCATGGGACTTTATTATTAAAAAAATCTTTCTATAAATTTTAACAGTGCGAAAAGTTCAACCACCCACAAGCCAAGCTCATCTGCTTCCAAAAGTCTTTCCACATCTACTGCATTTCTAGTTCAGCAGACCAGGCCTTCCCCATCTTCTGATCTTTTTTGAGACAACTAAAAAATTTCTTCGTTGAGTAAGGCATGAGCTATGTGCCCCTTGACATGCTTTCAACGGGATCCTGTCTTCTCTCTTCCGTTTGTATGGTAATCATGAGATTATTTTTTGTTTGTTTGACATACTGTCTTGTTCTCCCAAATCTTTTCTCTTGATTGGATTTATGTCATATGGGTGTGTATTTGATAAGCATAAAATAACTATTCATATAACTGTACATACACAATGATTTCTCATCAAAAAGATGTAGAAGGGCCCAGTCCACTATGGGAATGCCACCTCTGAGCAAGTGGTCGTAGATTGTATAAGAAAGCCGACTGAGCAAGCCAGGAGGAGCAAGCCAATAATCAGGCTTCTTCCACGGCCTCCGCTTCAGTTCCTGCCTCCAGATTCCTGCCTTGAGTTCTTGCCCTGTCTTTCCTTTCTTATGGACTATAATCTGTAAGATGAAATAAACCCTTTCCGCCCCATGTTGCTTTTCATCAGCCCCATGTTGCTTTTCATCATGGTGTTTATCACAGCAACAGAAAGCAATCAAGGACATCAGGAGAATCCTTCGCTCTCACCCCCTCCTCACCAAGGAAGTGAGGCTTTCTTCTGTCTATAGAGCAGCTCCAGCTGGAAAGACCTTGTTGGGTCTTGAGCTTTGTATGGAGTCATTATAAGTGTTGTACGTGGTGAATGTCTAGAAAGTTAGTCTTGGAGAAAGCCGGGCAGATGATCTCCTGAGTGGCCCAGAACTGCTTTACTTCTCTTTTGTCCTTGAGGGCTACTAGATGGGATACTGCTGGTCTGGGTGCCATATGGGCAAGAGAGACCTGAAGCCCTTGCAGCTCCCAAGTTTCCAAGAGAGGAGACAGCATAGACTTCCCAGCTCATGGCCGAAAATCAGCACAATCATGCCTCCCAAACACTCTGTTGTCCAAGGTCTGATCAGCTAATACTGTCAGGTGGGGTTGGAGGTGTGTGTTGGGGTGATGCTGACGCTCCGCATTGTCCTTACTCCTGTCACGTCTCCAAGACAGAAACCGGTGTCTTAATGGGGCTGCTGCTGGGCAGCTGGAGGATGTGAGGGAGCGTTCAGCTTCTGGTCCAGCTCTCCTCTTCTTTGTCCAGAAATAGGCACACAATGAGGAAGTTGCCTGATTCCAAATGGCAGCCGGCCCAGAAAAGCAGGTGCCTCACATGAGTGTCACCACGCCGCACATGCAGTGACAGAACGGTTTCCATTCAGGGCTCGGGAGCCTGGCTGCAGAAGCGGGCTTGGTTTATAAAAGGCTGGGGGAATCCAAATGCGGGAAAAGAACAGTTGTGAAAATTGCCTTTGTTCTAAAGAAAACCCAAAGGGAGTAGTCATTGGACATTTAATTTTGGAAGGATGGAGGCTGGATGCAGCCCGATCCACCATCTGCCCAGCAAGTAGACAAGGTTGGAGTATAGACAAGCCCTGTTGGAAGGCAGGTTGAGGTATCGTGGTAAAGATTTGCCTTTTCCTGTCCTAACAGCTGTGGCCCACAAAGAGCCACCAGACTGTCACTAGATGCCCGCCTTGCGGATATTAGTTACTTTTTTCATTGCTGTGGCCAAATTAACTAACAAGAACCAACTTGAAGGAGACATTTATTCTGGCTCACAGCTCAAGACATACTCCACACCATGGAGGGTGGGACACATGGGGCCAGGAACTCGTTCTCCTCTCTGTGGGTCAGGAAGCTGAGGAAGGGGAACTCAGGCATCCATCTAGATTCTCCCTGTTTACATTCTTGTCAGTCTGAGACACCATCCCAGGACATGGTGCCACCTGCCTCGGGGTGAGTCTTCCTTCTCAGTTAAGCCTCTCTGGAGACACCTTGGAAGGCATGCCCCAATGTTTGTCCCCTTGGAGATTCTGAATTCTGTCAAGGTGACCATGAAGATGGATCATCACATGCTGGAAGGAGCAGAGTCTGTATCAAGAAGGAAGTTCCTGACAGGTAAAATCAGGGCAGTGCTACCTGTGGTTCTGGATAAGGTGGGCCTGAAGCAGAAGACAGAGAAAGGAGAGTAGAGGAGCAGAGGAAGAATAATGGCCACAGAGGTCTGTTTGATGGGCAGAGCAGAATTCAACAAAATCAGAGCTTTCTCCTCCTCTTTTCTCTCTCCATCAGAAAAAGCAGCCCTGGGTACCCATGGCTCTGCCTGTTCACACTGTGAGGTCCTAAAGCTTGCTTTTGTTTTATGCACTCTTACTTCTGCCATTCCTGGGGGACCTAAATCAACAGCCCCACCCCCCATGGGTCAACCCCTGTTGATGTGGGACATAGCCATAGAGGAAGACAGCTGGAATCAGGAGTTCACAGAACTACTGGCCTCTGATACCTTGGAGTGAGTATGTGGTGCTCTTTTTCTTTCTTCCAGGGTGCGTAGTATCACACAAGGGGAAGCAACAGAACACCCTCTCCCTTCCTCACTCTCTTCTTCCTTCCTTCCTCCCTGCCATCTTCCCTCATTCCTTCCTTCCCTCCTCCTTTTGACCCCTCTCTTTTTTTACTGAGTACCCAGGTAAAAAGCATTTATCATCCCAGTGCTGAGAAAGCATTGTTAGGAGGATCCCCGGAGCTTGCTGGCCAGTCAGCCTTGCCTGATTGGTGAGGAAAATGTTCAATGAGAGACTGTGACTCAAAGAATAGATGGAGAGGAATTGAGAAAGACATACAACACTGATTTCTAGGCTCTACATGCATGTACACACACACACACACACACACACACACACACACACGATCCAAAATACAACAAATAGAATTTGAACAGCACTTTGATCTCAAGTATGCAACATATAGGCACCAAGTGAAAAAAGATTATGTCACAGTGGTTATGGGTATAGGTTGTGGAAAAATTTGGCACTACGTTCTCTGGGTACAGCACTGAAAACATTGAATGGTGAAAATGTTAACTCCTGGAGGGCTGGCATGGGTGAGGTCTGCAGCTTCCAGGAAAGGGTGAGGTGGCTGTTGATTGGACGACTTCCCACAGGTCTCAGGTTCTTCCTAGAAGCCTGTTTCTCTCTGTCTCTGGAAGTGTTGACTGAGCTGGGTTGACTGAACAGCACTTCTCTATAATAACTCAAGCTTGTGAAAAAAAAAAAAAGGCTGTGAGAGTGCATGCCAGCTCTTAAGATGCAGAGGAAGCTGCCAGACTAGAAAACAGAAACAGGGCATCCAGGTAGAGCAAGGGGAGGGAAGGAGTAGGAGTTGATCATCTCCAGCAAAATCACTGAAGAAGCATTTAGAAAGTGTGTGTGTGTGTGTGTGTGTGTGTGTGTGTAGGGGGTGGGATTTGATAGTCTTGATAATGTCTGAACCAAGGAAAGACCTACCACAATTATTACTGCCACACCTTAGCTGCCTGTTGTTCCAGAACACTTCTCTTGGATGTGCTAGAAGTTCTGCACACCAGAGAGTCATGTTTGCTTAGGTGACAGGATCAAGGAGCACAGTGGGGGCATGCTATGATGACTCTGTGACTGCCAGGAGGATGAAGAGTTGGCATCCCAGAGCAGCCTGACAAAAGCAAAAGTATCTGGGGAGAGTAAGCCAGAGAGAGATGTTGACAGAGGGGTGGGTGGTTGGCTCTGGTCCTGACGTGAGTCAGCCCAGTCACCTTCTAAACAGTCACCCGTGGCTACTGGCTACTGACACACAATGTCACCAGGAGCCATTTCCTCTCTGCTGTGGCACAGGAGATGCTCCATTCCAAACTGACCCCGGCAGTTCAGGGAAAGGTGTTTTTTGAACTTGACCACACCCTGGGCAGGAGAGCCGCCCTTTGCCCTTTTCTTCTTGTCTTCCTCTCTTTCTGAAAGCTGTCTCCAGCGAACCCACCAACCTGTTTCCTGGGAAAGTGGAAGAGGAAACCCTGCTAGTTTTGAGGATGGGAAAGACTGGCTATTCCTCATCTCTTGCCCCTTCTGGAAAGTTCTGGACTCCAGGGTGGAGAAGCTACATGCTGGGATTAGGAGCTTCTCGTTGGGGTGAAAACTCAGTCTTTCACCTGCCCACAAATGGTAGGTTACATCTCAACCTAGAACTAGAGCCATATCCCAGGGTCCCCATTGCATCATGAAATTTGCCAAGGCACTTAGAAGCCTGAGGTTCTATGGGGCTGATGTGCCAGAAAGAAACCACTTCCTCCAACAGGGTTCTTTCTCTCTCTTCTTTTTTATTTTTTTAAAGATGTTTGTGGGAAGAAAGGTTGCACCACTTTAGTTTATTGTCACTTTATCTTTGCTACTGTCATCATTTTCATGCTTTCCCAGAAGTCTATGGGTTACCTCCAAAGGCAGCCTCCTGCCCTGATAATGAGAAACCTCAGAGATGGGGGAAGGGGGGGTGGTGTCGGGAGCCAGGCGGCATTGGGGGTTTGTTGGCCTCCTTTGTTCAGCTCCCACTATCTTACTCCTCTCTGCCCCACCCCCACCCGTCTTGCCTCAGCTCTGAGGAAGTGGCTTTTGCTGGAGGGTGGAGTTCTTCATCCCAGCAAAGTGATGCTTTGGGTGGTACCACACAAAGTGGGTGGGAGCGGGAAGTACCTCACGCTGTGATCTAGCCTCAGCAGCCTGATGTCTGCTCCTTCAGTCTTCTCTTCTGCACATAGCAGGTAGTCCCTCAGAGTGAAGGGAGATCATCTGTGAATCAAGGGGGAAATACCACAAGCCAGACCCCAGGGTCTTGTTCCCCTTTTTCTGGAATGAGCAAGCAGACTAGTTGGCTTCACTTGACATGAAAACACCAAAGGTGATGGGAAGTCCATGAATCACGGATAAAAAGGTGGCCTCTCAGGGACTTTCTTGAACCATGGTTTAAAGGGCCCCCTGGTCCTCACTGCGTAGCAGATCGGTCCTCCTGCCTTCCTTTGCTGAGCTGTGTTCTAGAAAGAACCAAGGAATGGAGATCCCTCATTTTGGCTCAGCTCTTTTATTTCTGGGCCATTGCTTCTGGTCACTCATGGCGTAGCCTTACCCCCAGCAATATTCAGCTGCTCCAAGAACCTTCCTTTGGGTGACCCATGATGTATAACTTGCTCTTGTCGTGTTCCCCATATTTGCACTTAACATCTTCCCACCACCCCTCTCACCATCAACAGTGAGACTTTGACCAAGGCCTTTGTGGAGTCTCTTCCCATGCCTACCATCCCTTGTTCTAGCATCTGCCTTTCCTGTGTGGCTTCCATCTGGGTAGGTGTGTGGTTGGGAGCCAGGCTCAGCCCCATGAGCTTCTAGGGAGCTGGTTTTGACAAGTAGTTTTCATTGTCTGGTAGATCTGGTTTGTTTGCCTGTATGAATAGAGGTCCCATTTCCCAGCTTTGAAAGGCTTCATTTTACACACAGTGGATTACACTTCTCCCAGGATAATACTTTTTTTTGTTGAAAGGGTGTGATCAGACCTGGCCTACCTTTTCACATTGTACAAGACATTGCCATCCACAAAACTCACCTTCAGTCAAGTTGACAAAACATCATTAATAAACCCAGAATGTTTCATGCTTTTTTTTTTTCCTGCCCCATTTACAGCACTTCATAGCCACGTGTGGTAGGCTGTGGGTTGACATGCCTGAAGCAGATATGCCATGCTCTGCCTCTGCGTGTGATCTCCATTCTTGTATTTAAACTCCAGTCACATGAATCGAGGCCCGGGCTTAATTCAGATTTGAACAGATGCTATTGTAAATTCTGAGCAATTATTAATATGTGTGGGAACATGGTTTGAAAATAAGTTAGGATTCCCCATCTGCTCTGCTGAGTATTTCTCCTGAATGCAGACGTCCAGTTCTGTAAGGATGAATGAATGTAATGAAGGAACTGAAGCCTGGTTCATTCATACTTTTGCAAAAAAAAAAAAAAAAAAAAAAGCCATTCCATTTCATTCCACCAACACCTCCATTTCCAACTTGGATTATTCTGCTCGTTAAAGTAGTGTATGATTGATTCTGGAGAGATCCATCCCATAAACGCATGTTAAAGCCCTTGTAGCAGGATGCATGTCGTTCTTGATCCTGAAGATTAGGCAAATGCATTTCCTGTCATGATGGAGCTTACGGTCCAGGGTGAGGCAGTCACAGACACCTTATTGGTAAAGCGTAGTGTGCAGCAGAAGGCAGAGCTGTCTAACAGGGAGAACCACCTCCCTGAAGAGATTCAGCCTCCGACTGTATTAATTCCAAAAACTGGACAACAGTGGAATTCAATAGATTCCCAGTCCTAGGAAAGACCTTCAAGAGCCTGTGTGTGTGTGTGTGTGTGTGTGTGTGTGTGTGTGTGTGTGTGTGTGTGTCTGTGTGTAGACCCATGTGCTAACAGATTAGAGAACACCATTTAGGAGTCAACAGCCACTTAGTATCCACTGAGTCATCCTGTGGATGCTGATAGCTTTTTGTTTGCTTTGTTGTTTGCTTTTGTTGGTGGGGGTCTTACTCTCTGGCTTAGGCGTGCAGAAATCACAAATTCTGAAGTTATAAGCAAGAGCAAGTAGGTCTCGTTCCATTCTCTGATGTGTGGCTTTTCATTTTCTACTGCTGCTGTAACACATTGCTCAAATATGGTGGCTTAACACAGCACACAGTCTGTGAGGCTCTATGAGTCCTAAGTCTGGCATCGTCTCACCAGCCTGTAATGGAGGTCAGCAGGGCTGTATGCATTTCAGGGAGAACCTGGTGTCCAGGCATTTGCCTCAGGAAAGCCAGTACCCAAAGTGTGGCTCTTCTTTTTTTTAAACTGTGTCACTCTGACTTCCTCTTCCTCTTCCCTCTTTTGCATTTGAGAATCCCGTGATCTCGATAGCCGCATCTGGAGAGTCCAGGGCAACTTTCCCATTTAAAGGTCAAACATGAGCAACTTTCATCCTGTCAGTGTCCACTCCCCTTTGCTGCATGACAGGACACAGCCACAGAATCCTAGCGTCATGGTGGGCATCATTCTGGCAAACCACAGCAACACAGTGGTACTTATTTGCTGTCTTAGACGCTTGTCTCCAACACCTGTTGAATAAGGCCCTCCCCCCTTCCCCCTTCCCCCTTCTTAATGAGCCTATGGTCGAAGCTCTTCCCGTTTCGATGGCTCTATTCTGTTGTTGGGGATCTCTGCTATCTTCATCAAAGGAGAGCTTAATTTTTACTTCACCATGGGATTTCTTCTTTCCCTAATGATTTCTCAGTTTGTTTTTGTGGTTTCTATAGTTTCCAAAATCCTCACCACCATGCAGCTTTTTCACACTTCTTTGAGTTTGGGATGAGTAACTAAACGCACAAATGTGAACTCTTCAAGTGAACACGACGCAGCCCCGAGGTCCGAAGTATGCTTAACATCTAAGATGCTCTGGTCTCACAGCCAGCACACACAAACCACCCTCGGATTCACAATAAGCAGAAGCAGCGGCTACTCTTTAAAATCTTGGAGCTGGTGATTATAGAATTCCTCAGCTCAAATTTTAAGGGGTTTAGAAAGCTCTCAAGAACAGACAGTTCTCAACCACAGACTCCACCAAAGTCAATGTCAAGAGTCATGTGCCGGAGCGCTCTCTGTAAGTGGTGAGCTCAGATGAAAGTCATGCCATGCCAGAGCTTGGGGAAGCATACCTGAGTGTCTCATGCATGGATGGCCACATTTTTCCTTCCCGAAATAATTACCCTTTGCACTTTACTAGCGATGATTACAGGAAAAGCACGCTCCACGGAAGCCTGCGGAAAAGCGTCGTCGGCTTACTCATCCATTCCCCGAGTGCTAATGTGTGCCACTGGCCTGTTAGTGCCAAGGCTGCCTGCTTGTGTGGCCTGGGCTCCACCTCAGGCCAGGGAACATGTGTTTGCCTTATGTACTTCAAAGCTGCTTGTAGCTAGGTAGAAAGAAAGAAGCCAGTGTGAAGACCCTCATGTCAGACAGACCCTAGGAATGCCCTGGTGATGGATATGGGTGTAATGATTAATTGTGGGTGTCAACCTGACTGGATTAAGGAATACCTAGAAGCCTACAGAAACATTATTTAGGGTGTGTTTATGAGGGTGTTTCTGGGGGGAGGTACAAAACAAGTGGGAGTAATGCTCTCTCCTCCTGTCCTTAGACACCAAAACTCCAGACTTCATGGTCTTTGGGCCTAAAATTTCTGGTCCTGGAAAGCCACTGGCAATCCAGGCTTGCTTGCTTGTAGACAACTTGTAGAGGGCTTTGCCAGTTCTCAATTCTTGTAATAGATTCCCTTTCATCTATTTTCTCTCTTTCTCCCTATTATCTCTTTATCACCTGTCTATATATAATTTATTTATTATCTCTCTATCCATCAGTAATATATTATTCATCTTTATATTTCTCATCTATAGATCAACCTATGATCAATCTCTCTATGTATCCATTATCTGTTTAGTTATCTATCTACATCTGTCTCTCTATCATATATCTATCTACCTAACTATGCGCTCTGCTGGTTTTGTCTGAGCCCTTAATTTTCATGAAGTGTTATTCACGCCCATGTTTCATGACCCCTGAGCAGTCTATCTTGATTTTTAGGCACCCCCTCTGCCCTGCTGTGCCTACTGTCATCCAGTAAATGCTGGCTTCCCTCCTCCACACTCCTGCCTACTGCTCTCCCCCTGTGGCCTACTGTTTATGATCACTAGCAATTGAGTTTGTCATAAAAGAGTTGTTCCATCAGTCATTATCTGTGCCCCACGGATTTTTCTTGCCAAGCATTGCATATGACTAGAGGTAGCAGCCATGCTAGAATCTTCCAGCCCGCCCTATCTACCTTGGCATTCATTTCATGGGAGAAAATTAATGTCCTATTGCTTCAGTGATTGCAGGCTGGAGTATGCTCTTATTTGCAATCTAACCCATCCCTCTGGCTTTTTTTTTTTTAAATTGCTAAGTTTTTCTAGCCTGGGACTGCCTGAGTGCGAGCAGCCCCGAGGTGATCGTGTAGGAACTAGAGTGAGAGCGTACTTGGGAATGTCACTGGAAAGCTCTGCTACTGAGCACTGAAGCGTCTGAAGGGTGAGAGGGAGGGGCAGCGGCCCAGGGACCATTCAAGAAGCATCGTGAAACTTGTGGCCTTGTCAGGCTGGTCCTGGCCTCTCACGTGCTCCACACTGAGCCCTTCAGCCAGGAAGCCTCCGTGTCCCAGCACTCTGTCCTGTTCCATTCAGATTTTGACCTTTTCCACAAAGTATATCCTGTTCACACAGTGCCCGGATGACAAGCAGGCTAGCACTGTGCTTTTCCGTGGGCAGAAGGAGCAGTTTAACTCAGACTACAGCTGTGGGGACCGAGGTTCGCTGGGGGGAGCAGCTCATTATGCCCCCGATCGGTGGCACCATTTCCAGATCCTGCTTCCCTCCTGCCACGCCTCCTCTCTCATTTGCTCTGGTTGGAGACCATGTTTCTGAGGCCCACCATGGCCTAGCTGACTGATGCTTCTATTTCTTTCTTTTCTTTCTTTGTTTGTTTGGTTTTTGAGACAGGTTTTCTCTGTGTAACCTTGACTGTCCTGACTCACTTTCTAGACCAGGCTGGCCTTGAACTCACAGAGATCTGCCTGTCTCTGCCTTCCTGAGTGCTGGGATTAAAGGGATGTGTCACTATTCCCGGCTTCTATTTGTTTCCTGTGCACTTGGCTAGAACGTATATTCAAACATCACCCAGAACAGTGGTTCTCAACTTTCCTGATGCTGTGACCCCTCAGTACACTTCCTCATGTTGTGGTGATCCCCAACCATCAAATTATTTTTGTTACGACGTCATAACTGTAATTTTGCTATTGTTATGAATGGTAATGTAAATATCTGTTTTCCAGTGGTCTTTGGGGGGGGTCACTGCCCACAGGTTGAGAACCACTGATCTAAAATGCTGTTTCAATGAGGGATTCTGAGATGTGCTTACCCCTGAATTCAGCTGGCTTTCAAGAAATTGGGTGCCATTCTGTGGCTGAGACCCCTGACGAGCAGGCTACCTATAGATGGCCTTTGGATGCGGGCTGTCAAGTCTGCTCTTCCCTGGGTCTCCAGCTTGGCTCTCTACCTATAAAATCCAGCTATGACAGGCCCCTTCTTTAAAGTAAACACCAATTAACAGATTAACTTGTCGATATACATCAATATACAAAGACAGAGACAAAGAGATACTGTACTGGTTCTGTGTCTCTGGTGAACTCTGACCAAGACACTATCTAAGATGATGTGGTCTGAATGAGAGTGTCTCCCATAGTCTCTGGCATTTGAGCATTTGGTGGTCAATTGGTGGTGCCGTTTGGGGAGGTTTAGGAGGTGTGGCCTTATAGAAAGTATGTCACTGGAGATGGGCTTTAAGGGTTTAATGACTTTGTCCTTTCTAGTTTGCACTCTCTGATTTCTGCTTGAAGTTCAAGATGTGACCACTCAGCTCTCTACTCTAGCCACTACACCTACTGCTCCCTGCCAAACCTCCTGCCATGATGGACTCTTATCCATCTGAACCATAGCCCAAACAAACTCCTTTTGTAAATTATCTTGGTCATGGTGTTTTTATCACAGCAGAAAAGTAACTAACACAGGCACTTTTCCTCTGTAAAGTGATACTGAAGAAAGGTGTAGCCATGAAAAGAAATAAACAAACCAAACAAAACAAAACAATAAGCAAGCCACAAGTCAGGACGTTCTTCCAAACTCTCAGTACTCTTCAAAACTGCCAAGGCAACCCAAACAAGCAATATTCACAGCCACGATAGAACAGCTGCATTTCATATGATACGAGGTGCCATCCTAGAACAGAAAAACAACAACAAAACCCAAAAGACACCTTAGGCAGAAACTAAGGAAACTTGCATAAATAGAAGCTCCAATCAATAGTAACAAGGCAGCATTTACTCATCCGGTGTGACAATGGACACACTAGTATAACACATTAACCCCAGGGTGGTGTGGAGGGGAACTGCAGAGCATGCTGTGAGGGCTTTCTGTGGCACCTTTGTGATTTTTCTGAACATCTAAGATTGTTCTAAAATAGAAGTTCACTCTGGGAACATTAATCACTCTCTTGGTTGTTTTTGAATATTATTATTATTATTATCATTTTGTCAGCTTAACAAAAGCTAAAGTTGTCTGAGAAGAGCGAGCCACAACAGAGACCAGACTGCTCTGTAGGCAAGACTATGGGGCACTTTCTTGATGAGTGATTGATATGGGGAGGACGCAGGATGCTGTGGTTGGTGTCATCCCTGGGCAGGTGCTCTTGAGTGCAGTAAAAACGCAGGCTCAGGAAGCCATAGAGAGCAAGCCAGAAAGTAGCCTGCCTTCATGGCTCTTTCTTCAGTTCCTGCCTCCAGCTTCCTGTCTTGAGTTCCTGCCCTGACTTTTTTCATTGACTGTGAAGGGTAGGCTGCAATGAACCCTTTCCTCCCCAAATTGCTTTTGGTTGCAGCATCTTATCACAGCAATCGTCACCTAACTAAGACAATCACTTTGCTTTTCACATATATAATTTTCTCAATAAATGTTTGTTTCCTTGGCATCTACTTATTCAATCATTTTTATGTATATATTTAAAAGAGTAAATACAATTGCATAATAAATATATTCCCTATAATCTAAAATTCTTCCAAGTTATCTGCATGTATTATACACATCACTGAGTCATTATTGTTCCATTTTCTTTTTTTCAATGGTTTTCTTATTTTATTTATTTATTTATTTTTATTTTATTTTTTGCCTTCACAAATGACAGTATGATGGGTCCTCTTGTGTGGACAGCCTTTTTATTTATATCAGATTTTATTCACACTGTCTGGGAAAATCCTGAAAACACAGTGGAAGGTGTCATCCAGCCCCTGACTATTAGCAAGGCTTTGTATTTAGGCCCTGGGTCTCATTTTCCTATGCTGTATGCTTAAGGCTGTAGCACAGCCACCATCAGCCATTTTTATGTGACCAAAGGCATAATGACTATGCAAAATGCCATGACATGGAAATTTATTTCCCAGTGCTTGCAAAAGCCATTGACCTTTTCCACAGAAAAGAAGAATACTGAAAGTTTGCTTATAACTGTCTTCAAGCCAGCTGTGCCATCTCTGCCACCTTTGAGCACTTCACCTCTGAGGAAGCAACCTTATCCTTTTGGTACACTCCATACAAAGAAAGTCTGATGTTCAAGCAACACTGTTTATGTTTAGGTCCCTGATGCGGACCAGATGGATGACAGTGGATGGGAAACAGACGGGACAGATGGAAGAAAGGGTTGTTGATGACTTGCCACTGGAAATGGCGTTCTCTCTGGTCGAGGTTACCACCCTATTTAAAGCTGTGCTTGCTGTAGAGAGCAAACTTCCACACTGGGCTTCAGGAGCTTTTGAAAACAGAGGGAGGAATAGAATAAATAGAGAGGAAAAAGGAGCATAGAGCGATGGCTCAGCTGTTAAGAGCTCCTGCTGGTCTTATGGAGCCTCCCAGCCAGTTACCCATGGCTGTGCTGGGTGGCCCACAAGCACTTAGAGCTCTAGCTCCAGGCTTTTTGTTCGTTGTTGGTTTGTGAGCATGCGGGTGGGTAAGCAGGTACCATTACATTGTTAGGGAGGTCAGAAGACAATTTGCGGGAGTTGATTCTCTCCCTCCACCAGGTGGGTGTCAGAGATCAAACTCAGGCCATCAGACTTAGCGGCAAGTGACTTTACCTGCTGAGTCATCTTGCCGGCCCCACATTTCCCTCCTTATCTCTGGTGCTGACACCTCCCCACAACTTCAGACTAAGTATTAGTCTAAACTCTTGCTGCTTCCCCAGAAGCCGACAGCAATGCCAAGCTTCGTATTGCCCAGACAGGTGAGAAGAACCTGCTCCTTCACCAAGCTGCTTGCCTTTCTTTTCTCTCCCCACATTCCACTCACTAGAAGACCCTAACATACTTTCCTCACTACATAGTCATATCTGCGGCCATTTCTACTCTTCCTGTCTTGGTTGGAGGCACAACAGATCAACCCTAGGCCCCTGCTAAGGCTTCCTCTGATCTGGCCCCCTGGATTCCATTCCTGCTGCTGCCATTGAAATGGCGTCCCACATTGTAGCCATTTGTGGGATCAAGTCATGGCAGTCTGCTGTGTAAACGTGGTAGATCTAGAGAACACAAACAAAATCTAAATTCCTGCCCTGGTCTGGGGTGACCTAGTTTTGGCTCTCCTTCTTGTCCTCAGTCTTTTCTCCAGTCTTATCCCTGGGCTCCCATGATCCTTCCTTGGGGGCCTTCAGATGGGTCTGGAACATTCCGTCTACATCTTAATTTAGTTTGCAAACATCTTTGCGTCCTGCTAGGTGTCATCTTCCAGATGTCCCCCCCACGAAGCTCCTTTACTGATCATTTTTGGTTGACGGTTGTTTGCTTATTAGCAGTTCATGAATTACAATGGAGGGTCTGAGGGTCTTTCTCAGAAGCCAAAGCAGAATCTGAAAAGATAATGTTGATGTCAAAGAACGACACGACGGGTGAGTACCCATGGCCAACTTGACAGGATCTGGAATCACCTAGGAGACCAACCACCAGGCATGTTTGTGAGGGGGTTTCCAGATGGGGTAAATAGAGGTGGGAAAACCTAATACAAACGTGGGTAGTGCCATCCCATGGGCAGGGGTCCTGGTCTAAAGAGAAAGTGAATTGAGCACCAGCATTCACCTCTCTGTGTTTCCTGGCTGTGGATAAAATGTGATCAGCTCTCTCACACTCCTGCCCCCATGCTTCCCTCACCGTGATGGACAGGATTCTCAAACTGTGAGCCAAACCAAATTCCTCCCCCACTTTATGGGCTTCTCGTTGGGTATTTGGTCACAGCCATGAGAAAACTATCCCGTACAAGTGGCTTCATAAGTGTATTGCTTGATTGTGTTCAAATATGTTCATAGCAGAGCTGGGCTTCATAATCCTAGCACCCAAGAAGCTGACCTAGGAAGATGAAGAATTCAAGGCTGGCTTGAGCTACAAAGCAACCTCGAGCCTGAGTTGAGTCTCATAGCAGACCCCCTCTCAAGTAACAGTAACAGCACAAACAAGTAAACAGAAATGTCTACATGCTGCCGTCCTCAGCCTGTGCCTTCTTCCTCACCAAAGGTGCCTCCGTGGTGAGATAAGAAGGAAGTGGCTCCCTCTGTGTCTTGTGGGTACCAGCAAGCATGAGGCAGGAGGAGGATGTGGGCAGCATCAGCCTGCAAGATCGGCTGAGATCTCTTTTATCAAAGCGCGAGCCCAGAGGAGCTGTTGCTTAAACCATCTCAGTTCTACGCTTCAGCCCTGAAAACTGCTACACCAGGGCTTTAGTACTCTTGATCTTTCCTGTCATTTGACCCGTCTCTGCTGCCAGACGCACAGGAGGGCTTGAGGACTTTACATATCACCACTGACAGTAGCATGTCGACACCCCTGTTAAAGTCTATCGAACTGGACTAAACCTCCCAAAGTTGCTCTAAGAAATGAAGTAACACCCTCACCCCGTTTAGTGGAAGCCCAGGTTCCAGCTTGCTTCAATCCCCTTTCCCTTATTTGTTTTGGGTTTGAGGTTTTGTTTTGTTTTAAATAATAAGACAATGTACATTAAAGCCTTTTTTTTTTTTTTTTAGCTAGCTACATTTGTCATTTATTACAACCCTTGGACAAGCTTGCCCATTATCAACACAGATTTCTTACCTTCATTTAACTTTACTTTAATGTCTTCGCCAATGTTTCTTTCTTATTTTTGAGTCAACTATAATAATTTGTTCAGTAAGATAAGCTATATGCTCTTTATTGGAGTCCTTGTCATCTGAAGCTACTTCACTAACAGAAGAAAATGTGGTTTCAGAACAATTTCTGATGCATGGAAAAGTCAAATTATATTGTGATTGCATTTATTATTCTTGTAAATCTCAGAGCTTTGTAACTTTTTAACTGTGAATCAATCTTCCTTCCTTCCTTCTTTTCTGCTTGAAATATTATTTTGATGCCAAATTAAATCACTCCAGGGATAGCTATACAGCGGTGAAACACACAGGCTGTCATATACACTTTAACGTGTTTAGCATTCCATCTAAGTCATTTATCACATTAGCAACACAATATTGTGACATTTCCTCAGCCTTCCATTTGTCTGGTGTCCAGCGCACAGTGCTAATTAATTCATCGATGGTACTGGCCACTTCCCATCTGTCTCTACTGATGGCACTATCCCGAGATGGAAGACTCTGCCAAAGATTAGGCTACTTCATTCTCTGTCTTTTATTCATTTACATTGTGACAGCTAGACAGACTGAGGAGCGGCCATCCCTATGTTTGCCTGCTGTGGCCATCTCTTGCCTCTCAGTCAAGACTACTGATGCCTGTGAGTGGTGCCAGGGAGACCACATACGAGGTCATGTAGGACTTGGGCCAGGACCTAATCACACCACAGGAAGCCAGCAATTCAGATTTCCTTCACACCCGGTGTCTGCCTTGGCCAGCACCGAGGAGTCCGGGTGGGGTGTCATCTCCCTGCTGGAATAGGTTCCTTTCCCATTAGGTTACCCTGAACTGGTTCTCATTCAGTTTCTTGGAATGTCCCTTACCTCTACAGAGGGCAGGATGTAAGATTTTACGGTAAGATGTTATCATAATTTGTGTAAGTTATTATGTCCTCTTCTTCCTTCCTATTGTGAAAATACTAGTCATGGAATCCACATACCTTCCTCCGCCATAAACAAAGCGAGCATGATGGGAACATCTCATACCAGCCGTGCCTGGGGATCACTGTAGAAGGCTACAGGTTCCTCCTTCAGTCTGGCTGGTAAAGGATCATGCCTCTACCTAAAACAGTCTCCTTTTCCTCCTCCTCCTCCTTCATTGTTGTCGTCTGCTCCTCCTTCTTCTTTAGTTTTTACTTTTACCTCCTGAATACTGAGATCAAAGGAATGTGACACCATGACTGGCTTCTTCTTCTTTTATTTATTTAAACTTAAAAATTGTTTTTTTTAATAATTTCATACTTGAGTACTGTATTCACATAATTTATATCCCCTCCTGTCTCTTTTCCAACTCCTTCCCATTCTCTCAAATTCATGAGCTCTTCCTTAATTATTGATACACACACACATATACACAGCCTGCTGAGTCCAATTAATGTTGCATGTATGTATGGATTTGTGTTTAGGGCTTAGTACTTGGGATTGCATAACCTAACAGAGGCTTGTCCTAGGAAAATATTCTCTCTCTCTTTCTCTCAGCAGCCTTTAGTTACCTATCATCTTCATCTAGGGATGGGGCTTTAAGGGAGAAAACGATCAATAAAGCCTACGCAGCTTTGACTCCTATGACAAATCTCCACAATGCCCTGCATGACAAGATAACCTCAAGGCTACAACAGCGACATTTCTATCTTGGTAGTAGCGCAGTTGTCTGTCCACTTAGAAGGAGGAGGTACATGCTGGTTGTTGTAAACCTAGCCAACTACCCCTGGCTGGTGAGGTCAGAGACCCCGAGAGAACCTGCTGTCACATTTCCTAAACAAGTGACACAGTGGTCAGGTGGTCCAGTGATGAAAGACTGATGCCCCAGATCTTTGTCTCCCAAAGGCCCTGATGCTAGCAGCACCTGGGAACTTCCTACAAGCACCAAGAGATCCTAAGTCCAAGGGTCATTGTGAGGTCCATACACCTTTTCTTCCTGAGAGCTCTGAGGTTGTCTAGACCATCTTCAGTCCTTGAACTCTGTTAGGGCCCTGTGGATGTTAGCTGGTTCTAAACTCTGATGGCAGCAGGAGCCCAGGTCCACACAGCTGGTGAATGGCTCTGTTGAAGTGCACAGAAGCAGGTACATCCTGTGCGTTCATTCCAGAAAGACAGCAGGCTCGCTATTACGTCATGACGAAGTCTGAATTCTACGTGGCCTGGAAGTGGTAATGGCTTGATCAGGAGGCAGATATTGCCACACCATGAGGAAGAAGCTCTCCACAGGTGAGGCTTCTAGTGACTCCAGAGGGATTTAACTACTCACTTCAATGGTCTGAGAAACTAGAGTTCTTTGTGTCTTCATTCAGTCTCAGGACTTTCTATTCAAAGCCCCAATGAAGACTGAGTGATGGACATTTAAATCTGTCTGAAATATAACACAAAAATTGTAGGCTGGCGTAGAAAGCCTGGTAAAGCCAATAATCCTAATGAGAGCTTTGCTACAGGCTGGGTAGAGTTGCAGATTTTCAAACTGGCTGCAAAGTCATTTTAAGTCAGAGAAAAATGTGACAGCCTCATGCTCATGGCATTGGGCGACTGAATTAATTGTTCTTATAGTTAATTGTTCTCATAGTCAATTATTTTAAATTTCATTTTAATTTTTTGAAAAGATAATTTTCGCCTCTATTCATGAGGAATGGAGAGAAAGAGAGAGGGAGAGAGAGAAGGTGTGAATGTCTGCAAGTGTATGTGGCAGTCACAGGTCAGCACTGGATGACTTCCTTAACAGTGTGCCACCTTGTTTTTGTGAGACAGGTCTTAGCCCATAGACCGCCTGCTCTTGGGTTACCTAGTAACCTATGATGCCATCATGTGTTGCTTGCCAGGTGTGTGGCAAATGCACCTGGCAGATGCTGTTCAGTTGCGCACCAGCTCTAAAAGGACCAACCCGCCACTTTGTGACTCTCTTGCTCTCTCTGCTCTTGTTTCTCTGTCGGGGCACCTTCTCCTCCCATCTCTCTCTCCCTCTGTCTCTCTGCCCTCATGGCTCACTCGGGCCCTAACTCTCTTCCACTTCCCTTCCCCTGAATGAAGTCTTTTGTATAAGATCTGTCCTGTGCATGGCTTCATTTTTATATAAATACTAACAACAGGGTCTCTCACTGAGCCATGAGCGCATCCATTTGCCTAAGCTAGTCGAGCAGTGAGGCCCCAGGGGCCCTCTTGTCTGTTCACCCCAGCACAGGAGTCACAGGGGCACGCTATTGTACCTGACTCGCTGTGTAGATACCTAGGCATTCACACTCAGGCCATCAAGCTTTTATAGCAAACACTTCGCTGGTTGTGCCATCTCCCCAGCCAGTCCGAGTTCTTGCAAGTTTAAATCAGGTTTTTAAGATACTGGAGTTGGTGTGAACCACACATTGTGCACACAAACTGTTGGTCCCAGCATGGAAAAGGTAAAAAGGCAGTATTCAGAACACAGCTAAGAACGTATTTATGTGTTTGTTACATTTGTGTATTTGGTTGTTATGTTTCCTTCCACATACAAAATTCCACCATACACATTTCTGAAGGCCAAGCTTTCCAAAGTGGTGTCATTTGTTTTCCTTCCCGGAACAGGGGCTTCAGAGAAAGAATGTGAACTATGCAGGGGAGAGGCAAGGAATGTGTGTGCCCCTTAGACGGACCTGCGGGTCAAAGGGAGACGTCCCTGGAATCTGGCTTTGATGGCAGAAAATGAGCGTGATGGATGGGTAGCAGGAAACTTGAAAGGAAGCTAGGGCAGTGAGGCAGGCCAGGTTCCAGCAAGCCAGGGGATCCCTCTAGCCCGGGAGAGCCCTATGACCTGATCTCAAATGGTGAATCACCTGCTCCAAGCTGTTCCAACACCTCCTGCGCCCAGGAGCTGATACACGTGTTGAGATTGCACCACAGTGGCATGCCCGGAAGTGGAAGCACAGGGCATTGCAGGTGGCTGAGCAAGGCCCCCAGCCCTGGCCTGTCTGACTCTTCCATTATGCCCTAAATGTGCCCTTAGATTTCTCCACCCTTTCGTGTTGAAATCGAGAGGGAAATGGGCTGGGTCTCAGAAGATATGTTTGCCTCAGTCTCCCGGGAGTAGGTGTTCATCTAGGGACACAGCTGTCTCGGGTGAGGTCAGCGTCACCGCAGTGACGGGAAAGGACTGATGATGGGGAACACTCACACACTGCTGCTGTCTGGATAGCTGCTCCCCTGGGCCAAGGGCAGAGGGATCGAGGGCCTCCTGTAAGTCCCAGCATCATGCAACCTGGCATCCAGGGCTCTGTACACAGCTTTATGTCATTCTCTAAACATGCCTTGCATTCCACAGAAGTCACTCAGTGTCAGCTGCACAGGGCCTCCTTCCTGTGACATTAAAGGCCCTCCCCACCTGAGCCGGACCGTGGTCTTAGCCCTCAGGCCCAGCTCAAAACCCAGCCTTTTCAACAAGCTTTGATCCCAGCCCCTGGAACTACATGATATCTTGTCTTCCCCAGGCCCTGCCTGGCTTAGCCATCTAATTAACACAACATGCTTAAGCCACTCACCTAAATTATGATGACATAGTTACCGCCCTCTATAGAAACCAATTATCATTTCAGGGGCAGTATTAGAAACGCGTGTGTTGAAGCATATATAACGAGGGGTGGGGTGTTTGTTTTGCTGTACTAGGGTCTGAACCCCAAACTTCAAAGATACTTAATCAATGCTGGATCCCTGAGCGACAGCCCGTCTCACCAGTTTATTGCGGCATTGTTTCTACTGAAGTCCAGCTGACGGCTGCACCTTAACCAAGTTCATGCAGGCCTCTTCATATAGGCCAGGCTCAACTCCACGAGATAACTTGCACTGTGTGAGGAAGTTCTCCAGGTTCACGTACCCACCCCCGGACCCAGATCGGCCATTTTCTAAAGAAGTTCAGCTTTCTTCCACTATCAGATGGTTTAATTCCTCCAATCTAGGAAGTGCAAACCAGCACAGCATTGTGGCCACCGTTTGTATTTCTCTGACTCTTAATAATATCGCACACATCATTGCATCCTTATTCAGAGGGAATATCCTGTGATAATTACCCATTATCATATCTGATTTACACAAATGCATAGAAGTGCACACTCTGTGCACAGATACATCCTGTACATACAGACACACCTATACAACTGTGTAACCATAGTCATCAGTACGTGTGTGTGTGTGTGTGTGTGTGTGATCATGTGTGAATAGATACTTACAACACTCAGGGATTCATAGGGGTTTAGTTTTCATTCTGCACAATTAGCATTTACCAGTAACATACTTTACAACTATAGGAATGGGATGTCAGAATCCAGCCACTGCTCGCAGCTCCCTCCCAGCCTCCCTCGCAGCTCCTGACTTGGCAGACTGGACTTCTCACCTGGGAAGTGAATCAACATCAAGGCTGTTGGTGTTGAGGTACTGGCTCCACATGCCTGCTCCCCATTTGCTTCCCTTCCTCCTGCCTGGCTGCAGCACTTGCTGTGATCTCCCACAATCCTATAAAACCCGAGGAGAAACTCCCTCTTCCTGTGGGCTCTGAGCCTCTTCAGAGACCCTGCCAGGCCACGCCACCTGTCTCTGGGGCTGGGGTCTGAACTCTCCTTCTAGTCCCCACCATGCTAAAGTTCTGTCTTATCCTTCTCAGCTCCGCCCCTCTGCACTGACTGGCAGGAATGGGTAGGTAATCAAAACCATGCTAATGTCTACCAGGCAGGAGGGCTTATCTGTTCATTTCTGTCTCTTACGTGAGGCAGGGACACCTCTATGCCATCTTCAAGAGAAGAAACTGTTGCTTTGAGGAGAAATGCTTGGTCCACATTGCAGCGAAGAGGTAGTGGAGGCCACCAGGCCGAGTATGTTCTCTGGCTCCAGGTCCACTGTGATGAAAGTGACTTACTGAGTTCACAAAGGCGGCACTGGCGCAGAGCAGGGAGGGGCTGCCCCCTGCGTTCTCAGTCCAGATCCACTGGGCACCTGTCTCCTGGCATGTCCACAGTCCACAAAGGCAAGCCCTGCCCACTGAGGCCCGCCAACCGCCCGGCCTCCCCGGAGGTATGAGAGGCTCCGCCTTACACTGCAGTGCAGGAGGCGGCTGGATTTCTTTCTCCAGCTGTGGGGTAAATCCAGGGCAGTTTCTTTTCTAGGCTCACTGTCAATGCATCCAGCACCCGCTTCCTCTCTGCAAACTTCATCTCATTTCTTATTGTGTCCACGCTTCCTTCTTTTGTGTAGGGAGTCCCCTATTTCCAGTCAAGTTTTTTTTTTCTTTCTGTCAGTTACTTGTTACTATTCAAACAAGTATGAGTTTCCCTCGTCCATTAAAGCTGATCCCAACAGCTCCACAGGATACCCCCAGAGGCAGCAGCCACAGGGGACAACATCTTTGTGTTGCTGGTTCCTTTTCTTATGAGAAATCACCTCAGGCCAGCCAAAGGGCTAAAGAGAACTGACTCTCAGAGGATGAATTTAAGTGGAGTTCTTTTCACAGTAGTTTTCAGAAAGTTCCTTTATTTTTTAATTTAAATTAAAAATGTTTTGAGAGTTTCATACTTGAGTACACTGTTTTATGTCATCTCCCTCTGCTCTCTCCCTTCATCTTCTCCCGTGTCCACCCTGCTCCTCTAATTCACAGCCTCTTTTCTTTGATTAGTGTTACTACATACCTGTTACACACGTTATGCATATGTACACACACACACACACACACACACACACACACGTACACAAAACCTGCTGAGTGCATTTAATGGTACCCATGTGTAGACATGTTTAAGGCTGACCGCTTGAGATTGGATAGCATTTCATGGGAATGGCTCCCTGGAAAAGACCAACTGTCTCTCTCTCAGCAGCCATCGATTGTCTGTAGGTCTTCATCTAGGGGCGGGGCCTTGTGAGAGTTCCCTTATCCATGCTGGCATGGCAGCTGGTGTTGGCACTGTGCAGGTTTTGTTTAGGTGGACGTATTATTGGGATTTCGAGGGTATAGCTTCTCAGAAAAGGCCTTATCTGGGAATCAGAAGGTCCCTTTTCCTTCCAAGAAACTGAGCTAGACTAGGATTGTCTGTCTCAGTTTTAATAAAAAATATAAATAGCAATGCCCTCTGTAATAATTACACAGTTTAAAAAACATCTCAGGATGCTGAAACACCAGTGGATTTCAGGTATGAAGGGCAGTGACTTATGCAGACAGAAAGGGGAATTCCTCTTTGTTCTAAACACTCCAGGAGTCTAATCTTAACCTAACTTCTCTTGCTTTCTCTTGAGCAAGTGAACTGATAGTTCAGCTTCCCTGAGTTATTACCCCCACTTCCATAAGACTTGGTATGCCTTTAAATACATGAGTAAAATACCACCTTAGAATTCAAATCCCAGGAATCCAGTTCCCGGTACAACAGTGGTTCTCAGCCTTCCTAATGTTGCAACCCTTCAATACACTTCCTCATGTTGTGGTGACCCCCAGCCATAAAATTATTTTTGTTGCTACTGCATAACTGTAATTTTGCTATGTTATGAATCATAATGCAAATATTTTTGGAGACAGAGGTTTACCTAAGAGGGTCTTGACCCACAGGTTGAGAACCACTGCCCTGCAACCAGGAGAGGATGGTGGGGGCCATGGAAACTGAGATTCAGAATTCAGCTACTCGCTAGAAATGGAGAAATTAGATCCAGCTCATGCACTTTCTAGTCCGTTACCCCTGTTGCTGCACAGAGGAAACACTAGACAGAGAAAAGACATGTGAGTCTAGGCTTAGCAGGACAGAGGACCACCCTCAAAACTCCTAGACTGTGGTACAGTAACATTTGTTTCTGGAATAGTCCCCTCCCTGACAGTACTCATGGTAGTATACCATGACCTTCAAATTAGGAGTTTCTATTAGAGATAGCACCTTGCATTCGAGGAAACTGAGGCACAGAGAGGTTAAGCTGCTTGTCCAATGAGCTACCATGAGCCAGAAAGAAGATCTGAACTTTGTACAAGAAAGGACAGCCCCTGAGCCTGTGGGTCACCTGTCCCTGCTGTGGCAGTGGCCGTGCAAGGCTTTACGATAGTAAGGTGCTGAGTGACAGGTGATGAGGCACGTAGACGGGTAATGGGCTGGTCGCCAGGGAACAGGAATGGGCAGGCTGCTCTAGGGAAAGGATGTGCAGCTGAGGCCTGAGGGGAAAGAGGGATCAGGGTTTCCGAGGATGGTCACTGGGACCTTGCAATCACCAGTCAGCCAGCCTCTTGGGCATGCTCAAACTCAGGTGTTCATTCGAGGAGGTGAAGGCATCTATACATATGGGGACATCGCCAGATGTCATCTGTCATCGCTGGGATGGAACTTGCCCAGAAGAGATGCAAAAACCCTGAGGTGGAAGAACCGAGCTGGTTTGAAGAGCTGGAGGACTAGAGACAGTGAAGGATAGAGAAGTGGGTGGGGCCAGGTCCTGCCATGTTCCTCATTTCTTCTGCCTGTCACAGCATGGTGAGGCTCCAGCAGGGAAGTGACAGGGTCATGCTCTGGGTATCATAGAGATCCCTGGAGTCGGAGGCAAGTCCTCTAGCTGCTTCAGCTGTTCCTGGACTTTACACATTTGGGAACTTGCCAGATCTTGGAGGAGTGGCCACGCCCTGACAGTGCCCGACCCCCATCCCAGTCACACCCAGATGTTGCCCTCAGGAAGAGAGAGGACAGTCAGTTGAGGAGTGAGTCCTTTCATTGTCGGGGAGTTTTGCTTGTTTGGTGTCCATGAGTTTGGGATTATCTTGCTCTTCTCACTGTCCTGTCACTTGTCCATCCGTGGCCCTTTGCCTTACTGCGAATGCAGACAAATGCTGGTTTAGTCTACTAATTTAGTCTACTAATTTAGTCCACAAATTTAGTCCACTAAATCCCAGTTTCCTAGTAAATACTGGTGCATTCCACTGTTTTTTTTTTTCCTGTAGATGGAAGCTAAACCGTGTGCTCTGCAAGCATTTCAAATCCTCCAATGGATTTGAACAATGGAGCTCATAACAAAATGAGAAAACAATTAACTATGGCAGGAAAGGGGACCCTTTGCAGCACAGTCTTCATGTGCTATTTTAATTGCAAGAGGATAAATGTGCGGTTCCATCATCGTGAAGTAAGCCAGAGAGATGGTTTTCCTTTTTTCTTTTCTGAATTTCAGAACATAGAAATGGCCCCAAATGTTTACACAGAAGTGGGGGGTTGTTCCACATATGAACTACACCATCATGTCAATCCACTGTGATATGGACATTTATCAAACATCAACATGAAGGAAGGAGAGGGGTCAAGGCGAAAAGTTCCCAAGAGTCTCATCAGAAAGCCCAGCACTTGGGAGGTAGAGGCAGGAGGATCAGGACTTCAAGGCTGGACTGGACTATATGAGTCCTTGTTCAAAAAAAGAAAAAAAAAAAATTTATGACCTGCCTGTTGCCTTCAACTGAGCATCTGTGGCTCTGATCACATTTATACCCTAGGATTGGGGTGGTTAAGATGGTTTAGTAGGTAAGGTTGCTTGCTGCTAAGCCTGAAAATCTTAGTTCTAGACCTGGGACTCACATGTAGAATAAGAGAACTGGTCCTGAAAGGTTTCCCTTTACCTCTACATGCACGCATGCACGCACGCACACATGCACGCACGCACACACGCACACACAAACTGGGCTGACATCATCTCTTTTAGAGTTCCTCAAATCAAATAGCATTTCCCTCCCCCCTCTTCTGATCTAAGTCCCCACAACTATGTGTCCCCGAAACAGAAGAGCCCGCTTAGCTCTCTGCCTTGCTGACTTCTGAGCCAGACCTCAGACTCCTGTTTCACTCTGCGCTCCTAATGCCTCCCTAGCCAGCAGGCGCCTGAGAAAACTCAGCAGCCAGTGCTCATTAACCCATTCTCCTTGGCAGTCACCTCCTTCAGACACAGGACTCCTGTCTACCCTGGCAGCAGAGAGACCCCACCTGCATGATGGCCTGGCACTTCTGCATAGCCATGTACACCTGGGGAGCAGAGGCGTATGGTTCTGCTTCTTATCCATCCCTGAGGCAGAGCTGGGGGGAAATCTGTAGGGCTTCGGTGTGTACATGGGAGTCAGTGAAAACTCAAGGGCAGCCACTGTGTCCATGTCCTGAGAGAGGCATAGGAACTTTACAATGGTCCTAGGGAGGCGATATGAGCCCTTTAAGGACCTGGTTACTGGAGAAGCCGCCAGAGAGCAGGAAGACCGAGGCCGAATGGGCTCCGGAGGTGATCCCCGATTTTGTTTTGTTCCAGTCCATTCATGTTAGGTCCGTGTCTTCAGGGTACTATCAACTGCTTATAACCTCATTACCTCGTCACTAAGGAGGGGGTGATGGCATAGTCTTCTTGGGACTGGAAGGGTCAAAAGAGAAAAAAGACAGGGCAGAGCCTGCAGATAGACTCAAGGTAAGCCAGGAAGTCACCTGTTTCTTTATAATTGACCTCACTGGAAAGGAACCCTCCAGTACAGTGGTTCTCAACCTGTGGGTTATGACCCCTTTGGGGTCACGTATCAGATATCCTGCATATCAAAAATTTACATCACAATTCATAACAGTAGCAAAGTTACAGTTATGAAGTAGTAATGAAATAATTTTATGGTTTGTGGTCACCACAGCAAGAGGAACTGTGTTACAGGGTTGCAGCACCAGAAAGGCCGAGAAACCACTGCTCTGACATATCCATTGCCATCCTGAGGAGTTCCAGTCAGGGCACATCTATGAGGCCAGGCTCCCTGGATGGCTGGAGAGATGTACCATTCTAATGAAGCCTTGGCTGTGTTGCAGTCAAGCTCTTTCGACACTAGAGCCATGCTTTCCCTGCAGGAGGCCATTGGACTTCCCAGATTTGCTAAAAGTTGCAGCACAAGAAGTGGAGATTGAAAGGACGCTTTAGGGCTGGGCTGCAGAGCTCCAGATGGTGCAGTTGGCTGCATCTGATCTCTGAATCTCAGGCCACAGCAGAGGGAGCCACACCCTGGCTTGCCAGGGATGGTGTCCACAGACTGGGAGTCCCCCCACCGCCTACTTTCCCACAACAGAATGCCTATTAATTATGCTTGGTGCTGGGACTTGGAAAGACTCAGAAAAGGTCACTCTCAACCTTTTGAGGGTGAAGCAATGCTGTGATTAGAGAGTCTGGCTGGGCAGGGCAGCCGCATACTGCCAGCTCTTACCCAGAGACTCTGTTGAGCAGTATCTAGTCTCTCTCTGGTGAGGTTGTCCTGTGTCCCCACAAAAGGACAAGAGAGCCCAGAGTGAGAGGGAGGTGTGGGAGATGGCCCACCAGGAAGATAACGCTAGGGGGGGATTTGGCTACAGATTCTGAAAAAGAGCAGCCACAGTGTTCACGGGGAAATCCAGGAATGTGCAGAAACCCACACCGCTTCTTGGGAGGGATGCCATGTTCCTGTGCCCTGTCTCTTTAAACCACCTGTCCTAGACACTGTCATCTTCCACACCTGTCATTTGCACTGACCACCTTTCATGCTAAGACACTGTGTCACTGGGCTGGAGCGATAGTCGACATGGTGGTTATGAGCACTTTCTGCTCTTCCACAAGACAAGAATTTGTTCCCAGTGTCCACATCAGGCAGCTCACAGCCACCACCCATAACTCCAGCTCCAAGAGGTCCACCATCCTTTTCTGGTGTTTTTGCGCATAAAATCTGCATGTAGCAGACACACACACACATAAGAAAAATCGTTAAAAATACTTATCTTTATGGTGTGTTAGTGTTTTGCCTGCATGTATGTATACGTGCCGTGTGTATTGCAGTATCCACAGAAGCCAAGAGTGTTGGCTCCTCTGGAGCTGAGTTATAGATGGTTGTAAGCTGCTACGTGCGTACCAGGACTCAAGCAAAGCACCGGTTGTCTGGAAGAGCAGCCTGTGCTTCTAATGGTTGAGCCATTTCTCCAGTCACTTAAAAATGAATTTTAAAAAAGAAATAGTTGAAAACTTTTAATTTATTTATTTAAAAAACACTGTAATTCACTGCAATATAACCACATCCTATGGTTGACGTAGGTGCTCTGGTATCACTGAAAAGCCCCCTTTGGGTGTATATATTGTCTAAAGTGGACACAGTCATTTAAATGAGGCTCAGAGAAGGTTCCTGCTGTGTCCACTCCTGGCTGCCCTTTGTTGAACAACCAATCCCCTGTGTCTCCTGTGGGCCACCTTCATCACCGCCCTGAGCCTCGCAGTGAGTCAAGATGAGAATCACAGATGTCTGCTCCTTGGAGCTTTCTGTATGGCCAGGGATGGCGGGCACAGGGAGAAGGGAAGCACTTCACGGTGGCTAGGCACTTCCGTGTACCCTTCCTGCACTCCCGGGAACTTACAGTGCTCACCTGATTTGGGGACAGTCAGGGCTCTGTGCCCTGTGCTCACTGGTGACTGGCCACCCTCCATGTAGGATGCTCTAAGGGCTCATGTAGCAACTTAGCGGCTCCAGGAAAGCGTTTAGCTACTCCCCTTGTTAGCAAGAAATCCACAGGGAACACAGAGCATGTCTTCCGCTCGATGTGTCCTGCTGATACTACCCATCCATTCTGTATTATGGTTTGGACTCAGCTGTACATGTCCCCAAAGGTTCCTGTGCTGTAAGCTCTGCCTCTACTGTGTCAGTCTTCAGAGGAGGCGGTGCCTTTTAAAGGCAGAGCCTAGAGAAGATGGCAATGCCATCAGGGACACAGCTCACAGATCAGAGACCTGTGACCGGAGAGAGGTCTCAAAAGAAGCAGGACTCGCCCAACCCACCCACCCTGCAACTCCCTGGCTTCCTGTCTCACCAGGTGACCCCCTCTCACCGTCGTCGGGCCATCCCCTAAGATGTGACATTAGTAGGAGCCTCAGCAGAGTCAGCAGATGCTTATGTCATACTGTGGGCCCTCCAGCACTGTGGGAACTAAAATTCCCAGAAAGAAACCAGCTCCTACGAGGTTGATTGGCTGATGAATGCATCAACGGTTGTGAGGAGGTTCGAACGTTGCAGGTCCAGAGCCCAGTTACAATTTATCTTGGGCTATCTTTAGTCCCCTCACCAGCCGTTTCCATGGTGCACCTCTATGCCTGACTTGATGTCCTTGTGACTTACCACTTGAAAGCTGTGGATATACCTTAATATGCCCACTAACTTCTACCAAGGCCAAAGCTAAGATTGCTCTCAGATCGTACCTGAGGCCTGTGGCAGTGGTTCCCCTCATTTCTGGAACCTGCCTATGAGGAGTATCCACAAAATATCTTCGAATGGTGTTTTGAGTGTGACTTTCTTTGCTCTGCTACTATAAAAACTTCCCCAACTATTACCAAGTTAAAACATGGATTTTAGGACAACCTGAATCTGTGTGCCTGAGGCACGGTCACCCATATTTGGCTCCTAAACAAATAATCCCTTATCCCCTTTGAGGTGAGAGCTGTGATTTCTATCTTATATTCTGAGACCCAGACAAGCCTCCTTTCTTCACACATTACTCAGCCTTGGTGACTGTATGAAAGCATGAAGAATGAACTAGTTGCATTTTACCCAGTAGCTTTTGGTTACGGTGTTTATCACAGCAAATAAAACCTAAGATAATGGCACACTCTTGTAATCCCAATGCCAGGGAGACAGAGATCCCTGGATCCCTGGGGCTAGCCAGCCTAGGTGTGGCGACTTGAATGAGAATGGCCCCCCACCCATAGGCTCATATATTTGAATGTTTGTTCCAAAGTTGGTAGAACTGTTTGGGAAGGATTAGGAGGTGTGGCCTTGTTGGAGGATCAGTGTCACTGGGAATGGACTTTGAGGTTTAAAAAGCCCACATTATCCGCAGACAGCCCCCCTCCCTCTCTCTGCCTCTCACTTGTGGAGTAGATAATAGTTCTCAGCCTCTATTACAGTGCCATTCCTGCCTACCTGACTCCAGTGCTCCTGAGGTATCATGCCCCAGCTGGGTGATTCTATTGTGATTGTTTAAATCTCTCACAGTTTAAATCTAAATAGCTACATGGTGTATCAGTTTCCTTATTTAGAAATAAAATTATTTTTATTACTTATGTATGTATGTTTACATGCGCACACACACACACAAACACACACACAAGTAAATGTGAATGCCAGAAACATCAGATCCCTCGCAGCTGGAGTTACAGTCTGTGAGTCTCTTAAAATGGGTTCTATGGGTTGAACTCCTGTCCTCCGAAATAGCAGTGAGAGCCTTAACCTCTACATCGTCTCTTCAGCCCCCTTTACATTTTTTATTTTTAAAAAGGCAGTGCACTGGTGATGTGGCTTAGTTGGCAACGTGGCCTAGCATGAACAAAGCCCCAGGTGTGATCCTGGCACCACCTCAACCAGGCAAGGTTGCACAGACCTCTGATCCCCTGCACTTAGGAAGTAGAGGCATAAGGATCAGAAGTTCAAGATCCTTGCATAAAGGAAGGGAGGGAGGGAAGGAAGGAGAGAGGAAGGAAGGGCTCATGGCTGGTAAACTTTTCTAATCTCCAAGCTCCTGGCAGGCCAAGACAGTAGGCTGAAGATCTCTCTGAGCCTTTGCTGCTGGTGTCAGTTGATACACATAGTTTCAAACAGTACATTTACTCTAATGTGGAACCCAGGGAAGTCAGACACAATACAAGAAGACAGCGGGAGCCCACACAGTTCCTCCTGCTAACAGTCTGCAGCACCCAGCTGTCAGTCACGCAGGACAGCTGCAGCTGTGAGGATAAATTCATAGAGGCTGACATCTTTGAAAATATGCAAGGGCAGGTAAAACATAAAGTAGGCCAGCTTGTCCCTGAGAGCCTTAGGCCTGTAATGGCATAGAAGGGAAGGGGCTGGCACCTACCCTATAAAGTCTGTGCTTTCTTCTTCATGTCTCTCCTCAAGAAAAGCCACAACAGGCCATGTACTATGTATTCACTTGTAACCTCAACTCTTGGGAGGTGGAGGCAGGAGGAATAGCAGGGGTTCATTCTCTTTCTGCTACAGCAGTGGATCTGAGGCCAGCATGGACTAGGTAACACTGTAAAACAAAAAACAAAACAAAAAAATGACAGGAGATAATTATTAATTCTGTTTTTCTTTGTTGTTGTTGTTAGGCTTTTTTTTTTTTTTTTTTTTTTTTTTTTTT
>REGO01000036.1:2823408-2845800 GCA_010120015.1 Rhombomys opimus | reverse complement strand
TTTTGAGACAAGGTTTCTCTGTGTAGCCCTGGTTGTCCTGGAACTCTCTCTGTAGACCAGGCTAGCCTCAAACTCAGAGATCCACCTGCCTCTGCCTTCTGGGTGCTGGGATTGAAGGTGTGTAGCACTGCCCAGCTATGATTCTTATATGATTCTTCCTTGATCCAGGTAGTACTGTAAATGCTTTGCAGGTGTCAGTCTTTTTATTCTCTTGTAGTTGTTAAGTTTGGACCTAGCAAGATGAATTAGAAGTTATATATTTTATCTTAGAAATACAAAATATGGAAACAGTCACACTGAGAAATTTGTCCAGGGTTACCTGTCTCCTAGCTGGCAGGGTCTGAACAGTGGAAGAGGCTAAGTCCAAAGTGTTGACCACTGTGCTCCTCGGAGAACAAGAGAGCGAGTGACCTTTGAGGGGCCTGGTGGGAAAACGGAGCAGGACTTGAGGCTGTGTGACCTCCGCTCATTTGCCTTTGGCCTGGTTCTCAGATCTGTCTTTAACCACATCCTCCATTGCTCCACATCCCTGCTTCCGTGTGGAACTTCCTGTTCTTTTTTTTTCACTCATCTGCCACTGAGCCTATGCCAAGGGGACCACATCCCTACCTTGCAGAGTGTTGAGGGCAGGTGCTCTGGGGTTGGCCCTTCCCGTTGTTTTATTTTCAGATGATTTTTAAAGTTATCTTCAAAGCCCCAGAAAAGGCTTCCATGGAAAGTTTGGGGGTAGTGGTACTAAAAATGATAGCATTCATTATCATAAAATCCATGTCTTCTTCTGCCCCTCAGCAGAGACTTTTGTTCTTATGAGACATGTTTGAGTTCAGCTATACATTATGTGGATATAATTTTACTGCTCTTAACTGCTGAGCCATCTCCCGAGCCCCAGTTTTATTGCTCTTCATATAATATTTTAGGCGATCACTTTGCCACATAGGAAAACCATGTGCTGTAACCTAGAAGTTAAGTGTGTGCACATGTATACAAATATGCGTTGTTGTTTTACCCACAATCCTGCCATTCTTGCTAATTTGCACAGCTCAGTTCTGTCACTTACATCACAGCTGTGTCAAATGCTAATTTCTACTTCCCTTCTGGAATTACACTTTGTTGGATTGGCTACACCTTCAGCGAAGTATTGAATAACAACAGTGGTATTCTGACAGGGTGGAAAAAGAATGAAAAGAGCAACAATGGTGGAAAGGTTTTATGCATTGGGACTCTAGGCAGTCATTTAAAATGGTGATAAAGTAGTGCTGGATACCACAGAAAATTAGCATTTAGCTGCCACCGAACTAATAAGAAAAATCTGTTTTAGACTTTATTAAGTTTACATTAAAAAAAATCAGGGGATGCTGGGTGCTCTGAGAAAGCACAGATTGGGAAGTGGGAACAGTCCCAGGGTGTTGGAGGAACTTGGGCCGTCCCAGCAATAACTGAAGATCAGATGTGGGGGGTGAGGGAGGGAGGTCAGGGTTCTCCTTCAGCAGGTGGAGCACAGGGCCGGTAACTCAGGAGTCTCCTGACCCCTGCCTGCCCACAGCTGGTCAGCACTGGGGAGGCTGGTCTGTCCTGTGTACACTGGCAAGGAGAGTTTAGTGGGGCCCTCTTCCTATAGCTTCTTTTGCTGAATGAGCCAGCGCCTCATGTTTTCTGAAGACTTGGTTCCAGAGAGAGAGAGAGAGAGAGAGAGAGAGAGAGAGAGAGAGAGAGAGAACCCTGGAAAAGGTGCTAACAGGACACACACTCATTTTATGACATCAAAACATACCCTTGACACTGCCCATCTGTCCCTAGGGGAGAAGTTGAAAAGGCTGGTCAGGGTTGTCACCACACTGCTTTCCCAAGCAGCATCCCCCAGGAAGGACCCTGGGCAGCAACCCTGAAGTCAGAGCAGGTGTCGTTTTTGGCGAGACACCTGCTAAGCCAACAGCACATGTGGTCACCACCCTAAACCCACCAGTTCAAGAATATAGGGTCGACACCCTAAAAACCCAGAGAGAGTCATCGCTGATGACACGATGCACAACTTCCCTCCCTGTGCCTGTGGGACTGTCACCATGGTTTTTCAGAGTGGAAAACCCCCAACACCCAACTGGACCATTGTCCTTCCCAGAGTTTGGGGGCATCCCTTGATAAAAGGAAGTGATGTCTTGATAATCCAAGTTGCCTGTGGAAGTCTGTGCTCAAAGCAGTGACAGAGAAAGCTGGACTTCAAACTACTGCAAGCGGCAAGCATTGCCTCAAGAAAAGTTTTTTATAGACACAAAAAACCCATTCCGCATGATCCATTTTGGTCAGCATTTTTTGAAGCTAAAGACAGCATGGGGACTGGGAAGCTGGCTCAGCAGCTAAGAGTGCTTCCTGATCTACTAGGGCAGATGACCCAAGCTTGATTCCCAGCACCCATGCTGTGCATCTCACAACTGTGTGTCACTCAGATTCAGGAGATCCGACAGGACGGAGCCCTCACCCGGCCTCCACTGGACTCCAGTACACTCTGAGTCCATGCTTTATGAGATCTGAGGTAGGCATTTGGGAGGACTGGATTGTCTAAATGACTGCAGGTGTGAACCTCTGCGGCAGTGATACCCAGGGCCACTCACATGCCTGTTTTCTACATGGAAACACTTGCGTGATCAGTATTTCAGCCATCATCAGTCCTTATGTTCTGGGCTAAAACAACCAGATCTGAGGACTGGAGATGGGACTCCCTGAGGGGTCAGCAGGGGAGAAAAGGTTCTCCCAACTACTAAACCAGGATTCTCTCTCTCCTCCCCCCTTTGAATATATTTTATTATTTCTCTCCTCATGTTTTTTTGAATTATCACTTCTTTCATTTCCCATGCCTGCTGTCAAGGGCATCTCTTCAAAAGCAAAGGGCTGGCCTCTACCTGTTGCCTTTGACAGTGGGCACACCCTGTCTGCATAAAAATTGCATAGGCTCTTGGGTGTCACCGCCGGAAATAGACCAATATAGAAAGGGCCTCGGGAAATCAGGGGAAATGGGCAAACCGAAGCTCAACACCATCGCAGGAAACAGAGGGAGGTATCTGGGCCAACACCCACGCTTTCACACTAAGAGTCAGAGCAAAGGGCCATGGCTGAATGTTTGTATTTCTGGAATTCCCGATGAAACGAATTCCCCTCTATTGTCACTAAACGCTGGAGACAAAGCTTGATGCAACCAGAGTTCTTCCCAGAAATTTCTAGTCAGGTGAAGTCGTGGTCTTCACACTCTATCACAGAAAAAAATTTTAGGACCCGTCCTTATGGAGTGTGTTGTGGAAAGATGGTTTGGTAGCTGTGGTTGTTTTGTTTTTGTTTTGGGACAGGACCTGAACTAGCTCAGGCCGGCCTCATGTAGTCAACGATGACCACAAACTTCTGACCTTCCTGCATCTACCCTGAAAGTGCTGGAATTACAGGTGTGCCTCAGCGCCCAGTTTAGTCAAAGGTGTTAATACAGGGTTAAGGGCTGGTGTTGAGAGTGAGGGGGATACTTAAGAGTCTAGTTGTGCACAGACCAGGGTGGATAGAGTGTTCTCAAAGGAGAGGCCTGGCGACTAGATTGGAGATAACTGGTTTAAAGAACGTTTAAAGGAGATTGCTCATGAATTGGGGGTGGCAGGATATAAAGAATTCCAGGAATGGGTTGTGATTTTTCTAGAACTGGGTCACTCCTCAATTTCTGTTTATATATGAGGTTTTCTAGCTGTGTCGTGGTGTCAGACAGATAAATGTAGATTAGGAGAAGGCAGTTGTACAAGGCTAATAATGTGGAGCTACTACTGTAATGAAGCAAAGCAGGGTCAGGGGTCAGGTCATGGGGGTCAGCCATGTTGGCTCCAGCTAGTTTGGGGTGGTCCTGCATAGCATAGCTCCACATTTCACAGCCTCTAGCTGACTTATGACTTCCTCTTTCCCCATGGCTTATTGCCATCGAATCCCAGACTAAGAAAGAAAACACACCTCAAAACCCTTCCTACCTCGTGTTCATACCTATGCAGCAAGAATGAGCACCGGACCCTGGGCCTTGGGTCTCATTTACCCTCACAATAGGCCTCAGGAAATTTCCAGAAGGGTCAGAAACTTCCCTGCCAAGGGCCACATAAAGGGTGGCTTTTGACTAAACCAACCACAGGTCCACGTGAGTCAGTGGCTTTCTCTCCCAGTGAACTGCAGGACTTGGAAGAGAGAACGGTACAGGCTCACTCAGCCCTCTCTTTCAGAGGCCCCCCACCCTCTATTCCCTTCATAAAGGAAGAGAATCCCAAATGAAAAGACAGCCCACCTCTCTGCATCTGAATTTGAATTTCTTTTCTGTCCTCTGCCAGCCCGTCTTCAAAGTGCCCGGTTCATAGTCACAAGCAACCGAACCAGCTCTTGGCTAATTGTGGAGACAATTAGCCATTTGTTACTTGTCTTAATGAGCCAAGTGGATAATTGTTTCTGGCTAGAGCCACCAGGGGCACAATCAGTGGTCTGCATTCCTAATTTCTGGTTAAATCTCTACTAGTGGGGTGCTCCTGGCTGGCAAAAAGCTGGCCTGTTGCTTTTAGAATCCTACTGCTAAGAGCATGTGGGTATGGCCATAGCGGAAGAGTACTGGAGTCTTACATTTTACAATCCACACTCCTTCCAGATAATGAGAAAGGTGTTCCTTCCAGGTTCCTGTAAGACAGATTAGATGGTGCAAAGACTAAGAGACACATTCTCTTCCTACCTCCTAGAAGGAGAACAAAAGGACACACTCACTCACAGCCACCCAGATGGCCATCTCAGACCTGAACTCCCCAGAGTACGCAGCCCTGGTGACCTCTCACCTCCTCTTCTCCATCTCTGGCATCTGGGGACTGCAAATGCTCTTCCCTGAATTTGCCATCACCGCTATCAGATGGGCAGCCAGCCATTGAGCTTGCTGGTCAGGCCTGCCAAGCCTGCTCTGAAAGCAGCTTCATATCCCTCTCCCTCAGGCCCAGGCTCTAGTAACTACCTGTTTTGCATCGAGATAGGGTGGATGGGATTTTCTACAGAGCTAGAGGGCAGCCCTGATAGCCATGTGTGGATGGGATTACCATTCGCAACAACTTTGTATGAGGTGTGCACTTAACACAGGCTTCGCCAGAGGCGGGGGTGGGTGCTTCGCCGAGAAAAAGATCCCCAATACAAGCACAGTGATATTTCTGGTTAAATTTTGATAAGATTTGTATATTTCGTGATTTTTTTTTTCTTCAGGTAAACAAAAGCCAAGACCTTCTTTCCCAAGAAGCTAAATCAGGTACAAAAATAGACAAAAGATCTATATTAGAGCAATTTTGGATTACTGAACCACAGTGGAGTAAGCTTTAAAGGTTGAGTAACCCAGCAGGGGTGTGTGTGTGTGTGTGTGTGTGTGTGTGTGTGTGTGTGTGTGTGTGAAAGAGAAAGCATGTATGTACACATTTGATGTCAACGCTGCAGATTCACAAAAACCTTGCTTTTGCCTGTGTGACTCCTCTTGTCTTTGTGACATCATCCTTCTCCTCTCCACACCTCCTTGGATGCCATGGGGAAGTAGGAAGCAATGCATACCCAGCTCTTCATTTGGGGGTGTTTATTCTGGGTATAGTCCTCTGGAAACAAACGTATTTGGTAGAAATGTGTACCATCTTTCAGAAGACACACTGGCCCTGGCCAATCACTTTCCTGACTCATGTAGCTCTCATAAATCCCTTGAATACTGGTACTCACATTCTCTGAGGAGCTGTGGGTGGAGGATAAGCATGATCAAAGTAAAGAGTTGTCTGTCTGCTTGTCAGTCTGTCTGTCTGCTAGGATTTTTGAAGACACTACACACAGAGAGAGAAAAGGAGGGTGGAAAGGTGGGAGGGAGGGAGGGAGAGAATACTAACACACTTAGCTGTGACTCTTCTTTAGAAAGTCCATATTCTATTCCATCCTTTGACATACACAGCTGTCCTTCCCTTAATTCTTCACCAACCCCCAGCCTGTTCTTAAATTCCTGTTAAAACACTTTTCTTCCCAGGACAGCCAGGGCAACACAGAAAAGTCCTGTCTCAAAAACCAAAGCAAAAAAGCCAAGCAAATCAACCAAATGCACTTTTTAAAATAAATGACTTTATTTCACACTTCCAGTTCTATTTCTTCAGTGTTAATTAAGAATCCTGGCTTCCACCAACCTAAGGCTTCTGAGAGTGCTTCTCAGGCTGCACAGTTGGCTGTATTGTTTCCTGCTCCTTCTGGCCTAGCCAGCAGCCTCCGTCCTCCATGATCCTTCTGTTCCAAGTACCTGTGAATTTGTGAGCTCCTTTGCCTTATGCCTCAGACACATACAGATAGCAAAACTTCCCTAGTTGAGGTATCTGTCCACAGAGCTTTAGAGGGTGACATAAGGATCACCCTCTGTCTCTTTTCTCCTCCCTAGCCACTACATATCTCTTTCCCCAGGAACCTGGGAAAGAGGGAATCACTCTCTACATCCTCCTGCCCCAACACTAGAAAGGGAAGCCTACACACTACCAGGTCAAACTCACCTCCGAGATTTTCTCAAAGCTTAACTTCTCTCCATGGGTTCCCAAGCAGTGATCACAGAGCCATTAAATCAGATTTGTGTGAGGCTGTTGTTTTCAGACACAACTCCTGCCTGCAGGCCTCCGAAGACCAAATCTAAAATGGAGTCACTCATGTCAAAGTTTCATGCCACCCAACCAATCTGACATGTCACCCAAGCAATCTAGGCATGGGAAGAGATGACAGCCAAACAATACAGGCCAGTTTTCACTAGTGTGTTTAGGTACTCACCTCTCAGGACTTGGTCTAGTGAGGAGGTAACCAGATGCCTTCTGATGAGAATTAACACTGCTCAAGCAATATCACAAAAGCAGACAGCTGCCACCAGAACTGCAAACCACTAATAAACCCCAATTAAACCTGTAAACCACTGGAGTTTTGGTTTCTGACATAGTGAGAATTCGTCTTCACAGAGAAACATCTGCTGTGCTGTTCTGTCCAGCTGCTAATTCTGATCTTATCTACACCAGCCTCGAAGCCCTGAGTAGGTGTGGTCTCTGCAGATGGGTGGTTCTAACCCAAGGTGATGATTCTTTACTTTGGAGGCAAAGAGGAATTGCATAATCGGAACACGTTCAGATTGCAAAAAGGTATTTGCTGTTGTCTGAAACTAAGTCTTACTAGATACTTACCATGCATTTTTATCAGGCAACCCAAAGAGAAGCAGAGGAAAATGCTTTCATTGCATGGAGCTGATTTTCATCTGGATTTACTTAAAAAACCCAGAACTCAGTCATGTCCCAAATGCACAGCTGTGGGGAAAACGTTTTTCCTCAAATCTTTGAATTCCTGAGTTAGCAACTAGGAAAGTGTCAGAAATATTGGGAGATAAGTGTCTCACTGAGAGACAGCAAAGAGATTGCAGTAGCCCAGGACGGGTTAAGTGAGCAGGGAACCTGCAGCTTGCAAAGGGAGCTCACGCCAATCAAAAGGAGAGAGAGGTTCAATACCCAGAAAATGTCCCGTGAGGCCAAGCTAGACCACAGGGTTGGGGGACAATAACTGAAGCTGCTACCCTGTTCTGCTCTAGCTCTCTCCAGCACCTGCCTGGCTCCCCACACAGCAGACTGGGGACTGCCAGGTGTTGGCTTCAGCTCCTCAGTTGAATGATTGCACGCCAACCAGCCTGGGAATATACCTAAATGTTACCTAAATGTTTAAAGTGACTACATTAACTGCACAGGAGAGCGCTTGCTTAGAGCTCAGAATGGTTCAGGTCTCTTACCGAACTAGGAGCTAGGCTGGCAGCTAGCAAGGCCCAGGCCCCCTCACCCCGCACAGCACTGGGATTACAAGTGAACGGATGCATTCATGCCTGGCTTTTTACATGGGTGTTGGGGATTCAAATTCATGCTTGAGCAGCGAATACTCTTAACCACTAAACAACATCAATTAACAACATTTTCAATTTATGAAGGGCTTACAGGGATGCAACTCCATGGTGGGTCCAGAAACACCTGGATTCAATGGAGTCTGAATGCTTTCTTTTTGTTATGGGTGCAGGCTGATAACCCATATTGGGCAGAAGATGTTTCCCCCAGCAAGTTGTATTCACCAAGTTTTATAGTCCTAACGCGATCAAATGTAGGCTACAGACACTGAGTCACACTCTCCTGAGAGGTGGCTTTTCCCACAGATTCCAAATGCACTAGAAAACAGCTGTCTTTCTCTTAGGCTTCTTGTAAACACCAAACACTGTGTTCCACTCCCACGGCTATGAGTCGGTAGCCACAGGCTTGTGTTTATGCAACAATACAAATGCACAAAAGTTTTCATACTCCGCTGTTGATCACTCTAAAAATGAAAACTATGTATTCAGCCATAAGGGGATTGGCTAAAGCAATCACAGAGCGCTCCTGGTCCTTTCTGTGACTAGAAAAGGAGCCTGCCATTAAAAGCCAGCTTACAAGGAATGCCTATTGATGCCGGACAACAAACTGAATGTCAGTTTATGTAAATGAGCATTTCAGTCTCATTAAGCTTATGGATAAAATCGGAATAAAAGCTTCAGCAATATTAGTGACAACCAAGAGTGAGGGATAGGGGTTCTTTTCTGTTTTCTTAGATTCTGGGTTGTTAGGTTTCTTTTCCTGTTTTAAGTCATGTTGTGTGTCCGTATAGGGTTTTTGTTGTTAGGTTTGATTATTTTATAGTTTTTCATACTCCAGACTGGCCCAGAATTTACTGTTATTGCTGTCTTTGCTGTTTTGGGGGGCAAACCAGAGAACTCATTCATCTATTTATTTCAAAGCTTTGTTTTTGTTTGTGACACTATGGATTAAACCTATTGACCTTGAACTTTCAATCCCTCAGCCTCCACCTCCCAGGCGCTGTGATCACAGGTGTAAGCTCTCACAACCCAGTTTGTGCTGGTCTGCTTTTTTGTTCTCTCTGGCTACCTCTGGCTGCCAGGACCAAGAGTAAACCCAGAAAGTGTGTTGGCATGGCTCCCCCTGTTGCAGCTAACAAACATACACTTTCTCTTAATGCCCCACAGATAATGGACAAGCCTAAGGATGGGGCTGGAGTGTGCACTACCCTTTGCCAGTGCCCGTTGTTGGAGAGCAGCAAGTGTCCAGCACACCCACCCTGAAGGAGTGGCTCTGGTGGCCTGACAGCAGGGCATCTTTCTTTCTTACCCTTAGCTAGGCGTTGTGCTGGCATCTTTCAATGGGGTGGTAACTATGTGCTACAAACTGCCAGGCTGAGAATCATGGTAGGATCTCAGGGACAAAGGATCCGGAAATGGCTCTGAGGTTTAAGTGGACATGAGCCCATGTCCACACTGGCATCAGGTTGCTCTGATCCTGCAGGCAAGGTACAGAGATCCTGTTTACAGGTAGAATTCAAGTGGTGCTAAGTGGTCCCTAGAATATAGAGCAGAAGCCCAGATAGAGGCAAGGAGTGTGACGTCAGAGCTCCAGTCAGAGGGATGTAACCTATGGGAGTAACAGACAGGGTCAGGGGACTAAAGCCTGGGAGGCAGGGCTTCCAGTTCCAGACTCTAAGCATGGCCACTTGAGCCTTGCTTTTATTATTGCTCTCTCTTATTAGCTTCTCTTCCTGTCTTTGTTACTGTTCTATTGCCCTGAAGAGACACCATGATCAAGGCAACTCTTAGAGAAGAGAACCTTTAATTGAAGGCTTGCTTGCAGCTTCAGAGGGTTAGTCCATGATTACCATGGCAGGAAGCAGACAGGCATGGCCTCGGAGCAGTAGCTGAGAGCTTTACATTCTGACTAACAGGAAGCAGAAAGGGAGAGAGGGAGAGAGACAGACAGACAGAAAGACTGGGCCTGGTGTGGGCTCTTGAAACCTAAAAGCCCACCCCCAGTGACACTTCCTCCAACAAGGCCATGCCGCCTAATCCTCACCCTGCTCAAAGTTTCACTCCTTAAGGACTAAACACTCAAATATTTGCGCCTATGGAGCCATTCTCCTTCAAACCACCATGCTTTTCCATGCTTTTCCTTCAGTCAGCTCCCCCTTCTTTGAATTCTTCATCTGGAGATTTAACTAATTGTGTTTTGCAAATGTTTTGAGGGAAAAAACAAAAACACATTTGTTCTTGGCATGCGTAGACATGCTCTCCTTACCATTATTCCTGCTGTCCCTGAAGCACTCACACCTCATGAGGTATCATGTACAATCTAGAGGTGGTTAAAATGAGGCAGGAAGCAATGCAGTTTGCACATAAATGTTACAGGATCGATCTGAACGTCTGTGGGTTCCATTAGTCTCAGGCTCAGAAAGTAGTCAATTTCCCAAGGATACCAAGGGACCCAGTTTTGCTACTCCCAGTCTCATGTGGATCTAGAACCTTCTCTGGGTGAAGTCTGTATCCAGCCCCATTGGGAAGATGTGATTTTACCTGGCAATGAAAACTGAGCAGAAATAATACCACATGCCATTCCAGGCTGAAACCTTAAGAGTTTTTTCTCCTTGGATTTCTTCCTCATTTCCACATAGCCATGAGAGAACTGGGGCTCCCAAATCATCTGCACCTTCATAATAGGCTGGGGGGAAGGTGTACGGCATATTCTCACTGTGATGAGAATTCTGGAATTTTGGTTTCTGTAATAAACACAGAAATATTATAGGAATATGTTTTCATTTTAATCCCAGGGGTGGGGATATGGGGCTACTTCACAGCAGTTGACTATGGTTTGCCTCATGATCTAACGGAGGCGTGGTTTTGCCAGCTGCAGATAGTTTCTGCGATTGTGTAACATTTGGAATTCTGGGAATTTTTCAGGGGGTAATAAATGCTAGGGCTCCATAGGCAGGGTGGTTAGTTGGTAATCCTTCAGGGGAGTTGGTTAGAGTTTATCAGTAGTTGTGCACAAAGAAAAAACAAGAAGAAAGAAATTAGACTTAAGGATCTCTATTTCTCCTTCTATAGTCTAGCCTCCTATTTATCTTTCTTTCTCTCCTATCTAGTGATAGGGGGTGAAAAACTGGTGGGGATAGAGGGTAGGAAAAAGAAGAACCCACAAAGCAAAGGTCAGCTATAGAGGACAATACAGGGCTTTAATGGTCAGCTTGCTACAATCTGCAATCACCTGGGACAGTGTCAATGCGAGATTGTCTAGATCAGGAGGTGACCTGCTGCTTTCAGTTTCTGACTACTTTTCTGCCTTAATGGGCTGTACCCCAGAATTATGATCCGAATAAACCCCTTCTCCGGTAAGTTGCTTTTGTCAGAGTATTTTATCCCCAAAACAGTAAATCAAACAGTTAAATCAGTACTGTGTCTATTTGTTAAGACACAGAGCTCCAGCCAGCATGTGATTTGGTTGAGAAGTACCCTTAGCTGGATGTGTGTCGGGATAGTGTTGAATTGGATGGCAACAGAAAAACCAAGGTTCAAAATTATAAAGTTTGAAAGATGCCCATATTCTTTGATTCGTTAGTTCTTAGTTCTTCTTGGAATTTATCATAAGAAAATGACAATGATGGCTAATCTTCACAGTTGACTCAGTGTAGAATTTTCAAGGAAAGGCCGCTCTGGGTGTGTCTGAAAGAGTGTTTCTTTCTTTTTTTTTTTTTTTCAAGACAGGGTTTCTCTGTGTAGCCTGGAACTTGTTCTGTAGAGCAGGCTGACTTCAAACTCAGAGATCCTCCTGCCTCTGCCTCCCTAGTCCTAGGATAAAAGGCGTGTGACACTGTGCCCAGCTGACCTTTCAGCTGGAGACGCTGATGGACGAGAGAAGATTCTCAGCTAGAATGCAGATGGCGTGTTCTCTTTGACTGGGGTCCCTGATTCACAAAAACATGAGAAAATGAGCTGATCAGCCACACTCATCCCTTTGCTACTTGGCGGTAGATGCAACTTGCTCAGCTGCCTCACGACCCTGCTGCCGTGATCTCCCCACCGAGAGGGACTGTGTCTTCTGTCTGTGAGCCACATTCAACCCTTTCTCCCCGAACTTGATTTTGTCAGAGCATCTGCCTACCTCGGCGACGGGAAGAGTAGCTAAGGCACACCCCGACGGCTGCTCCACGGCCACTGCTGGCTTCAGCTCTGGGAAGCTGCCTTCCAATATGCTCCTACCCCAACACGCATCTCCAGCTCAAGGACGGTTCTCTACCGAGTCACATGTTGATTGAAGCTCTGTGTCTTGATTTTCTTTCATGCTTATCTGCTTATCTTTGCGGCAGGGACTCCAGCTCCTCAGGACTAGGAGATGGCCTGAATGCTAAAATGCACACTCATGGCCATTATCTACCTTTCTCCCTAGACTTTAGGGTCTGTTTCCTATCTGCTGGGGGAGGGTGGGGTCCCCTCCTGCATATCTGTGCCCTCTAGTACTTTTTGGGCATACTCTTGAGACCCAAGCTCTGCTTTCAGGATGCAGGCTGGTTCATCTAGCTTTTAGCTAGCTCCTATAGCCTATCTCATGAAGACACACAAAGGAGAATCCTCTTCAAGATACATCAAAGGCGAATAAACACACCCCAGAGGCTGGGGTAGGTGATGTGACCCTTCTCAGAGGCCCTCCCTTATCACTCATGGCAGCCGTTGTCAGTTGTTCCTCATTGCAGTTGCCCAAACATCAGCTCTTCAGCAGAGAAAGCATCACAGTACAGGACTGATTGGCACTGGTGGTCACAGGAAGAAGCCAGCCTTCCTGTGTGTGCTACAAAATACCCCACCCTCACCTTTACTCCCCGGCCTCTGAGGGTTCTGAGTGGCAGATATTAGCCGTGCAAAGATGGAGCTTTCAGGGGCTGGCAAAGCCACAGGGTTGTGTGTGTGTGTATGTGTTTCAAAAGAAAACCAATCTGATTTCAGGCTGAGGTCCACAGTAAAAACAAACAAAAACATGCAATTTTTATAAGAAACTGTAAGAGTTAAAACTAAGGGGTTTCCACGCCTTCCCCGAACCTGCTTTCCCACCTTGGGGTGTCCAGGCATTTTAACTGAGCTCTGACTTGAAGGGGCTGTACCAGGCTCCTCTGACTGGCAGAACTCGTCAGTGCGGTTTCCAATGCTTTCTGAAAACAAACAAAAGCAGAGCCAGCGAGCTTCACCCGGGCTTTTCTTCCCCGGCATCACCAGAAGCTTCACCATTAGCAGCGGTTCCTCTGGGAATCGCTGAACTCTCCTTTCAAGTCTCTACTCTCTCGGCATCCTTAAAACGCTAAGCAGGGCCCTGTCCTGGTTCTTTGAAGTTTCCCACCCCATAGGTTGGAAAGGCAGTGTGATTTAGGATGGTTGACAGGCAGAGGGAGCAATTTAGTCCACTTTCCCACCGAACAAATAAACAAAGTCAGTGTGGCTGATTGAGTGGCTTGGAGGCCCTGAGCACCTGGGGAATCCAGGGGTCAGGCACAAAAATGACTTCAGGGTAGGGAGGCAAGTTTTCGCATATGAGCAAAACACCCAGTTTCAAAGCCTTTGTGAAGGACCAGCAGAGTTGTCTGAAGGTTCTGGAACTGGGTGGAGAGGAAGCTGGATTCGCAGACACATGGTCATTTCTGCTTCCAAGTCTCCTCCTGTAAGTACAAGACCACAGAACTTTCATTGGATTCTCTTTGTGATCTGCTTCCTGCTTTTCCCAGCACAGGATGACAGACATGGTGGGAGGCCAAGGTGTGCGGCCATGGTGCCATTCTGGAGTTAGAGCCAAGCCCTTCAGGCTTCTGCGTCATGTAAAAACTGTCCTGGGATAGTGGATGTCAGCTCTGTAGACGAACATGGCGGCCACCCACCGCCTATATAAACAAATCACGAAGCTGGGTGCCTGGGTGAAACCCTCCATTGCTGCACCCCCAAAAGTGTTCTGAAAAACAATGTCAAACAAACAAAGCTGACAGACACACAACACATGTCCAAGTACACATGCATTCGTGACATCCACCCTGTGCTCCATGGACACGCCACGGCTACCCCCGCCCTCAGAAACGCTTCTGGGCACAGGTAAGCTGGGACAATCTTGCAGGGGACAACATAACCTCATCTTGTGATTAACAGTGAACAAAAAATCCGGGTAAAGATCTGTCACAAAGGAATTTGTATTACTGCTAACCTGTGAGGGAGACCCAAGGCAAAATCCTGCCAACCTAGCTTTGTCCATTCTCTGAGGGCTTTTGGGAAACACGCTGAAGAAACACTAATGTTGCTGAGAATGGAGGTCAGCAAATCCATCCCCTCTACTCCTCCAGATTCCAAAAAATATTAGGAAACAGAAATCTGTAGAGGAAAATGGATGTACTTATAGTTTGGCTAACCGGGGGATAATTTCCTCCCCACTGTGCCTGTATTACAAAATCACAAATTGGGTGTGATGGCACACCCCTTCAATCCCAGAACTCAGGGAGGCAGAGGCAATGGGATCTTTGTGAGTTCTAGGCCAGCCTGGTCTACAAAGCAAATCCAGGACAGTCAGGGCTACACAGAGAAACCCTGTCTCGAAAAACAACACAAAACAAGATCACAGAGAGTTGAGAAACAAAGACTAGAGTATGCAAATTTGCTGAGACTCATTAGCACATGGTCCTTTGGGGACGGACGGACATGGTTCCCAGGTTACCTCTAGCCCCTCAGTTCTCTGTTACAGAGACAAGTTTTTTATTGAAGTCCGACCTGAAGAAGAACAGGAGTCTATAAAGACCTCAGATCTCCCACTTTGAAAGAGAGAAGGGTCTTAGTTTTATTTTTCCTTTGCAGGTGGTGTGTGTGTGTGTGTGTGTGTGTGTGTGTGTGTGTGTATGTGGTGTGTGTGGGTGTGTTATGTAGTTGTGTGCATGGTGTGTGAGTGTATGTGTGTATGGTATGTGGGGGTTGTTATATGGTTGAGTGAATGTGTGTGGTGTGTGAGTGTGTGAGTATGGTGTGTGTGTGTGTGTGTGAGTGTGTGGTGTGTGTATTAGTGCTAAGCTCTCCACTGGTTCGAGGCCTGGAAGAGTTTGCTCTCTATGGGATTCATGAATGCATGTTGGCAGAGCTAGCTCTGGGGTAGTTGTTCAGCCCATGCTGAAGGCTCCACCTCCTTCTGTGTCGCTTTCTGTTAGCAGACCCAGAGAGAGCCCCCTCATATGCCCCTGCCTTGTCTGCTCCTGAGCTTCAGAGCTTAAGGGGAAATGGCCAGGGTTGTGAATCAGAGGGAGGAGTTGATAGGTAGGTAAGAACTACTCATGGAGAAGCAGGAGAGGAGGGATGGACTGAGGAAGACTAAGACACAGACACAGTTCTAAAGATCTGAACGGATGCTTGAGCTCTGCGTCTTGGGATGAACAAGACAGCTTGGACCTCTGGAAATCAGCCATATCTCCAGCAGGCAAAACATACTGAGAAGTCCCACGGACCCCTGGGAGCTGAGCTGCCTTTTCAGAGGGTCTGATGGGAGATGTATTAAGTTGGGCTCACTGGAAAGGTGGGGCCAAGGGACTGTAGCTAACTTATCTGCCACAGCAGAGAATTTAGAGGCCTGGAAGGCCTGCCACCTGGCCACAGCAGAGGATAGCTTCCTGTGAAGGATCCTCCTGGCCCTGAGGCTTTCTGGGAAATGCATCCTGCTAAAGATGAAATGCAAGAAGAGGATAAGAAAGGAGCCAAACCCTTTCCTCCTTTGGGCACAGGGAAACAACATGTGCAGGCCCTTTGACAGCTCTCCCAGCTGCCACCAAACCCTCAAGTGCTGGGCTGTGCACAGGGGAAGCTGGTCCAAACAGGTGACTGACTCAGACATCAGCCGTGGGGTCAAAGTGCCCTAGTAACTCCCATGAGGTACAAGCACACCCGATGGCAACCCACCTTAGAGACCAGCCTCTGCAAGAACAGCAGCTGTGCTGGGCCTGGGATTTTAGCTTCAGGATCAGGTAGGGAGCACACAGCAGACTCCAAAAGCAACAAGGGCTTGGGGGCTCAAGAATACTGGAAATGCCCGTGGTTGATGAAACAGCAGACAGAGGCTGACCTGAAGTTAGGCAGAGACACAGCTACACACATGTGAAGGCATGCCTGCATGTGGAGCACATCATCAACAGCTGTGAAGACAGGGAACATGCGGGCAGCACTCGCTGAGGGGTAGCAGGTAAGGGTAGCGGTTCTTTGAGGAGTCTGATAGACTTGATGTCATCCAGAGGTGGTGAATAGGTTTGCGTGCTGAAATGTTTGAAGACACCGGATTTGACCTGAGACACGCTCCTTCGTTACAGGCCTTCTCTTGCAAATCTGCAGGTTTGACCACGCACCCCTTCTCTCAGGATCACTTGTGAGAATCGCTGTCTCCTGTATAGATTCAGGGGAATGCTGGGACCCAATATTTACAGAAAGGAAAGAGAGCGGAGACAGAAATGCAGCTCTTCTGTGGCAGGTGATGGCCAGCTGTTCTGACCCCAGGAGCAGTTGTTGCACATAGCAAAACACTAGAAGTTTAGACAGCAAATACAAACAAGCCACTCACAAAGCCATTGCTTCTCTAAACCACATAATCGAGAAAAAAAAAGCTGTTTTCTAAAAGAAAGCTGTTTTCAAAAGTCAAAATAAACACAAGCCAAGCTGGTATTTGTAGTCTTTGAATTACCACACACACACACACACACACACACACACACAGAAAAGTAGCACCTCAAGGAAAAAAGCTTCCTTTTCAATAAATGGCCAATCTTATCGAAACAGAAAACACACTCTGTGACCTTCTGTGATTTCCACATCCAAGTGCAGTGGGCCCTCAGAAACCACAGGCTACAACAATGCCACTGTCAAGGAGCCCCAGCATGAGGTCACCTCCTCAGACCCTGGCAGTCTGCAGAAACAAACAAACAAAAAAAAAATGAAGGAAAAAACTCAAGGGAAAACAAACAAACAACAACAATAAAACACTGACTCAAGAGAGACTACAGAAGCGACGACGGGTCTTCAGACACTCAAGACTCAGAAATGAAGGCTTTCTGGGTCACTAATATAAGAGAGACTACAAAAGGGGAACTTGCAAATATGTCACAAACACAATTTTCTAACGTCAGCATCACTAGAGAGTCACAAAGTGTAAACTTACACAAGGCCAAATCTGCCAGCATAGCAATAAGAGACGATGCTGAGCAGCGTGGTGGGAAATGGTGGCCAGAGCCCATGCTAGTCAGAGTTAAGAGCCTGAACAACTTCACAACAGAAAACTTGGCAATTACAGCGTGGACCTTAGGAATGCTCATATCTTAGCTGCGTGGGTAGAGAATAAATATTATATAAAGGAGCTTCACGCTATCTATGTGTTAAAGCCTATAGGATACAAACAAATTTTGTGTTTATACTTGGGTTTTCTCTTACTGTGTGTGTACCAGTATTCCTTTGCTGGGGATTGTCTTGTAGCCAGCTCCACAGGTGTGTTCCAGTCCCATGTTCCCTATGGACAGAGCAGCCTGTGTTTGGTTGACTGTATTTTTGTTGTTGTTGTTACCTTCTTGGAGTTACTGTTGTTTTGTTTTGTTTTTCAGACAGTGTCTCATGTACCCCAGGCTGTTCACAAACTTCATCTGCACATAAAGGGATCTTGACTTCTGATCCTCCTGCTTCCACACCCGGAATACTGGGGTTGTATATGAGTACCACCACACCCAAGGGCATATGGTGCTGGGAATGAGACCCAGGGCTTCATGTATGCTAGGCAAGCATTCTACCAACTGAGCCTCACCCCCCCCCCAGCTCCTCCTCCTCCTAAAACCTTAGCTCTTTTTGAACCGTTTTCCTCCCTCAGGAAACTCAAGTCAGATATTTACAAGCAGAATCTTTGTGTCTTTCAGGTGGTTGGTGGCATTGCCCTGGCAATGCCCAGCCTCTGGTTGATCTCCAACTGCTCTACTGGAGTTTAACTGCTGTTGGAATGGCCTAAAGAAGCAGGGCCTCATGGGTAAACTGATATCCCTGTCAGAGAAACAGTGTCTCAGAGCAAGCCCTGCTGTGCTAGTCTTGCCACATGCTGGCTGCCCTTCCTTCGCCTGTGGTGTAGCATGGGGGCTGAGGGTGGGGCCTCCCTTCGTGCTCACTGGCACTGTGTCCTTGACCTTCCAGCCTCGAGAACAGTAAGAAATCCAAGGCAGGTGGTACAACTAGAATATCCCTTCACTGAGGCAGGTCATAGAAACTGTCCGTTCCCCAGTTTCCTACACCTCCCATATCATACAGAGCTGGGTTTTAAATTTTTCTCTCAGCTTGGATGAGGTCAGAGGAAAGACCTCCTCATTTCAGAGGGTCCTGTGCCAGGCCCTGGTGGAGGAATGCTGAACCGAGGGACCGAGAAGAATCTGAACAGACTGGCTTTGCTGGGTTCATTGGAGACTGTGTCTCTGCAATGAAGTCTCCATGAAAGGCCTCAAGGACAGTGTTTTGAGAGATTCTGAAAATCTGTGGAGGGCGGTGCACACCCTGTCCATCCCCAGGAATCTTTGCCTCCACGTCCTGAGCCCGTGAAACATCCAATTATTAACCAGACCCGGGGAGAGTGGAGGGAACTCAGCCTATAGCCACTGCGTAGACAGACAGGTGGAAACAAGCTGGGTCTGTGACTGGCTTGAAGAAGGGGGGCAATCTTGGGGGCCACGAACACCTACATCAACCCCCCCCTTTCTGCTCCTGTGGTAACTGACACCATGACCTGCTAGACTGGGCCAGCGCTAAATGGGATTAAAGGACACCCAGTGGATTGGCTCCAGAAGCCATTGTTTCCGTTCAGGTGAGGAGACAATCATAGACACCTGCTGTTAGTGCTGTGGCAGTAGGGAAAGCTAGGTACTTGGCTTCTCCGACTTTCCGAATGACACAATCAGAGCCCAGAAGTGGGCTATTGTGATGCAAATACCTAAAACTATAGGCAGGAACTGGGAAACTCTGGAGGAGCAGGCTAGGAAAAGCGCAGATCACATAGGCACGGCCAGCTTTTCACTCCGCAACATGTGACACCATCATCCATAAAGTTCATGCCGTGCTTTCTGAATGGACACACCTAATGATTCTGGTGAGGACTCAGGAGGAAGACTGAGGCAGAGTACAGGTAGGAATGTCAGTGTTGAGCAGGAAAGCAGAGTAAAGGCCATTGCATCACACATGGGCCTGGGGCTCCCTGGAGAGCAGTGCAAGAGTGACTCGCTCGCTGGACACCTGATGGAAGATGCTATCTAAGCATCAGAATGTTATTATTGCTGTTGTTACCAATATTTTGAGATAGGTTCTCATGTAACCCAGGCTGTCCCAGCTCCACACATGGCTGAGGATGACTTTCAGCTTCTTCTCCAGCCTGCGCCTCTCAAGTGTGGGCATTGCAGGGATGTGCTCTGTGCTGGAGACTGAACCTAGAGCCTTAGTCTCTAGATAAGCAGCCAACCAACAGAGCTGCATCCCCAGCCCTGTGTGACTTATTGTAAGATGCCTGGAACAAAACCTGCTTCTGGGTTGCCTAGTAACTTATGATGTTATCATGTGTCGCCGGCCAGGTGGCCATACTTGGAAGGCGTGGTTACCTTGTCCCTTAAAGGGACAACCCAACATGTGGTCGCTCTCTTGGCCCCTCTTGGCCTTTCCTCTCTTGGTTCTTTCTCTCTTGGTCCTTTCTCTATTGGGGCACCCCCTCTCTCTTTCCCCTTCTCCCTCTTTTCCTTTCTCTCTCTTCCCCCTCCCTCTTTCTTTCCCCCCATCATGTCCTGCTCCCCCTTCTCTCTCTCTCCATATTCACCTGATAAACCTCTTCATATCCACCTAATAAACCTCTTTTATATATAAGATCTGTCGTACACCTAATCGTCTTTAATTAATTTTGTTCCATAACCTTACAGCGATATTTGAAAATGTTGAAGCTTGCTTCTTTAAAGTGGAAGAAGTATCAAGAAAGAAAAGAAAGGAAGAAAGAAAGGAAGAAAGAAAGAAGAAAGAAAGAAAGAAAGGATGAAAGAAAGAAAGAAAGAAAGAAAGAAGGAAAGAAGGAAGGAAAGAAAGGAAGGAAGGAAGAAAGGAAGAAAGGAAGGAAGGAAGGAAGGAAGGAAGGAAGAAAGGAAGAAAGGAAGAAAGGAAGGAAGGAAGAAAGAAAGGAAGAAAGGAAGAAAAAGAAAGAAGAAAGAAAGAAAGAGAGAAAGAAAGAGAAAGAAGAAAGAAAGAAAGAAAGAAAGAAAGAAAGAAAGAAAGAAAGAAAGAAAGAAAGAAAGAAAGAAAGAAATGTGTGTGCAAAGGTGTGGCCAGGATGCCCTAGATCAGTAGTTCTCAACCTGTGGATCATGACACCCGTTGGGAGCCACATATCAGATATCCTGCATATCAGATATTACATTATGATTCATAACAGTTGCAAAATTACAGTTAGAAAGTAGCAACAGAATAATTTTATAGTTGGGGGTCACCACAACATGACGAACTGCATTAGAGGGTCACAGCCCTAGGAATTAAGAACCACTGTCCTAGATAAGAAGACTAGTGCAGACAGAAACAGGCCAGAGGCCATTCATGGAAACAAAGACCCCCAAAGGCATTTCAGAGATCTTTAGGGCTGCGGCTTCCCCCACAGGCCCAGAGTGCTCAGAGGGCAGAATGGTTTCAAAGGACAGGCTGAGGTTACCCCTCACAGGCTTAGCATCCCAAGCACTCTTGATTCTCTACTCCCTGAACACCAGCGCTGTGTTCCTTGACTGCTCGTACGGGTCAGGGCAGCCCCAGGAACAGCTGAACTCATCTGTCCAGAAGCTGTGACAAACCTTAGTGACATCCAGAGCATGGCAAATGAGCAAGCGTGCAGAAAGCAAATGTTGATGGGGTGTGACTTTTACCACCTCAAAGGGCATCACAGGCTGCCTGGTGACCCAGGCAGGCTTTCACAGGGATGAAGCCATCACAGAATGCTGAGCAGAGACGTGGGTGGAGCTCCTGCAGGGAACTCTGATCAGACAGTGCAGCTGTTACGCTGGGCCACCGCTAACAGCCCAGAACTGCAGGGTCATGACTGCAACTCGGCTGGGAGGACTGGAGGGGGAGTGCACATCTAGGCCCTAAGCCCCCTACGTGGCTAGGTGTGGGCCTTTGTGTTGACTTCCATTTTGGGATCAGCACTTACTTGGGACCTGTAAGTCTCGTCTTCTTTCCTGGTTCTTACTTTTGGGGTATCCTTTGCTGCTCTCAGCATTGAACTTTAAGAGTTAATGCTGGCTTGTTTTAATTCACGGATTGTATGAGAAGGACATGGTATGCTGTGGTTTGGGGGTACTGGAGTCTTGACGTCCAGGATGGAGCTTATGGGAAACTGTGTGGTAGTTTGAATAAGAATGGCTCCCATAGGCTCATATATTTGAATGTTCAGGCACCAGGGAGTGAAACTGTTTGAGAAGGATCAGAAGGTTTAGGAGGTGTGGCCCTGTGGGAGGAAGTCATTTGGGGCTTCAAAACCCCCACACCAGGTCCAGTGCTTTTCTCTCTTTCTCTGCCTATGAATCAGATGTAAAGCTCTCAGCTGCTGCTCCAGTACCAGGCCTGCCTGAGTGCTGCATTCTCTCCACCATGATGATAATGGACTAAACTTTGGAACCTTTAAGCAAGCTGCTTAAGTTCTGTCCGGGACTTATTACTGATCATGTCCTTTCTAGGGTCTTCTGTAGTTTGGGAATCCACCGGGTGACTATTCAGTCTGTCTTCCTCCCACAGACCTGTTCCCATGTGTCTCCCACTGAGAGGGTCACAGGCCTTACGACTCATCCTCTCACACAATTGTGAGACTCAGACAGCAGCTCCTGGTCAAATCCCAGCATGCTGTCCTCTCCCAGCAGTTCTGAGCCCAGAAGCTTGAGGCCCTGAGTAATGGCCACAAGTCATTTGAACTATGACATCAAGATGTCATAAAGGCCATGGTGTTTGCATTCCTGGTATGAAAAAGTGAGACAGAAAAATCCAGTTCTCCAGGACAGCAGTTGTGGCTTGATGGGAGAGTGCTTGCTTCACATAATGATGCCCTAGGTTCAATCCCCAGCACTTCCCCCACAAAGAAAAGAACATCTAATGCCTGGAAGAGAATCAGCAGAGACAGGTACAGAACAAAATTGAGAGCAGAGGGACCAGAGAGCCTCCCGGAGAGAGCTTGAGAAAGGAGGCTGGTCCCCAGGGTGCCAGTGTTCATTCAAGATCTTGTTCCTGACTCTCCTACAAGGAACCTTACAAACTCTCTTGAGCAGCTGAAGTCAGACTGTAGCCCCCAGGAGGACCCTGCATATTCTGCTGGGAGTGGCAGGGTACTACTTGTGACAGGGCCTCCCTTTCCTTTCCTTTCCTTTCCTTTCCTTTCCTTTCCTTTCCTTTCCTTTCCTTTCCTTTCCTTTCCTTTCCTTTCCTTTCCTTTCCTTTCCTTT
>REGO01000036.1:2793592-2812847 GCA_010120015.1 Rhombomys opimus | reverse complement strand
AAGCACACATGCCATGGTGTGTATGTGGAGGTGAGAGGTCAACGCCATGGAGTTGGTTCTCTCCTTCCACCTTTCCATATGTTCTAGGGATCAAACTCAGGTTACCAGCTTTGCACCTCAAGTGCCTTTACCTGCAAAGCCACCTCACCACGTCACATAAAAAACCTTGAAAGCAAAGCCAGGAATCATGGCTTTGTGCAAATTTTCCTCTAGGAGAGAGGGGCTTTAAAGAAAACATAATCACATAATATCAGATATGGAAAAGTTAACAAGGAAGTTCAGTTCTATCTTGTACCCATTCCATAATCAAATGTCCCCAGTTTCCCCAAAAACAAAACAAAATACAATCCTCCACCCCTCTTTTCCCAGTTGGTCGGTTTTAGTCAGATCAGCCCATTGTGCTGGAGAAAGTTAGGCCTCCTGAGTTGCCGTCCTTCAGAAGGCCCACGCAAGGCCAGCAACACGTTTCCTCACTTAACGACTACATAATTTACACTATGATTATCTAATAAATTATTTGCTGTTCTCATTTCAACAGTAGTGTGTTGGGAGCACAGGGGTCCTTGTGCCCACAGATAACACTAGGAAAACCAGGAGTGTTAAAGAAAAAACAAACTAAAGCCCAGGGGTGTGTTTTCAAAGAAAGAGAAGGCTGGGATTGGAAGGGGCTGATAGCTCAGGTGACCCCAGTGCTATCTGTAGGGTCAGGCCATCCCTGCCTGCCCCCCCCCCAAGTTCTCACAACCAGGACGAGAGGTGGCTAATATAGCCCAGATGACCTCCACTTTATCTGTACGGCCGACACCACACCGCCCCAGATGCTCCCTAGCCCACTGAGATAACGCAGAGAGCCTATGTCTAGACCCTAACTTCCTACAAGAAATGGCACATGCTTGAGACGAGTTGCAGTGTAATTATTACTCCTTGTGCACAGAAGAAACTTTTTCAACATTACACTGTGCTTAAACATGCCTAAGATAAGCTGCCCAGTGTCAGACTCTAGAAGTTTGAAGCAACTCCAGCTGCTGAACTGTGTTGAACCAGATTTCCCTCTTGCCTCGTGAGGACCCTTCCCCTGCCGACCCTGTTTGCAGAGACCCCCACAGTGGTGAGCAGGGTCCACAAGAGATTCCATGTGCTGCCGCTACTGCTGGAGGTCAGGCCAAATGCTGTACGGTTACTTTGCTCTCCAAATTATGTGTCTGTTTGTGGGCACATGCCTGTGAGTGCAGGTGTCTGAGGAGCCCTGAAGGGGGCATGGAGTTACAGGCAGTTGTGAGCTGCTGTGGGGGGTGCCGGGAACTGAACCCCGACACTCTGCATGAGCAGCAAGTGCTCTTAAGCACCAACCCATATCTCAAGACCCCAGCGCAAACATTTTTAATGGATGTGTGATGTCTCTCTTTGGAGATCAGTCTTCTGTAGCTTCACCACTCTGTGGTACTTACTCAATACCTCTGATGTGTTGGGAAGGAAAACTTGCCCTCTGCCTTCAGTAATCCTATATCTGACCTTGATTCTGCGTCGTGGATCGGAAGAAGAAGCAAGTGGGGAGGGAGGAGAGTCAGAAAAGGAGGTGGGTTGCCTGAGATGGGTTTGGAGGATTGCTTTCTTTTCATCCTTTGGGGTGCTGCTGCTAATCTCTGTAGGGTCAGCCCTGAGACAGGGCCTTTTGGGGCACAAACTGCAGTCATAGCAGTGAGCAAAGTCCTTCATCCGTCAGTGTGCATAAGAAGCATAGAGTGTCGGTGCCAATCAGCAAGCAGCTGACATAGGCCACAGCTGGATCTTTAAAGAAGAGCCCCTGATCTGTCTCTGCAGGATGTATTGGTGAGGGTAATGAGACATTAGGTCTACAGAGCCCAAGTGCCAACAGTAAACAAATGTGGTGTTCTGTTTATCACTGAGACCTCCCAGAATAACTGGTTTAACTAGGCTCTGGCACAGTCAGGGAATCACCATCACCTCTACTCATTGTGACAAATAGTATTTGTGACACAGAAAAGAATATTGACAAGAACTCTAATCTGGGTGCTTCTATGGTGGCAACTCTGTTGCTATTTAATAAGCATTTTCAAAAAAACTCTCAGGACATATGGGAGGCTCAGACTTTTCTTGAGAGGCCAAGCATGGTGACTGACATCTGTCATCAGCCCTTAAAAGACTGAGGCTGGAGGACTGTGAAAAGTTTGAAGCTAGCTTGGGTCACATAGCGAGTTCGGTGTCACTGTGTTGCTTGGGCTTTTTAGGAAGACCTGGCCTCAAACAACAACAATCAGTTTTTTTTTTTAAGATTTTAGGGAAGGGTTATTGGATCTCAAGCTGAACAGATTTTAGAAGGCGGCAGGGAAGAGGGATGGAAAGCCAGGTAATGGTTTTTTGTTTTGTTTTAAAAGTCACAGATTGCCAACACCGCAGGCATAAGGAGGTCAGGCTGTTCTGACCACAGAGCACAGAGAGACATACAGTGTAGGTACAGGAACTCTTAGAGTAGCCACTCTAACAGTCCAAAGTACTATGGCCAGTGTCTCCTGGTAATCCCATCCTAGCAAACAGTCGATTAGTGGAATGAGAGGCCCCCTCTGAACAGAAACTTGGGAGGCCAGAAGACCACAGAGGGACAGAGCCACAGCCTTTCCCAAGGGTGTCCTCACCCTTTATGCCAATTGTGTCAAGTGCCACCAGGTGTCATGGGGTGTTTCTAAAATTTACAGCTTAACATGTTGAATCTTCCAAAGCTAGCCCCACTGGTGACACCTTAATAATTGCCTGCAGTATCAGTTTTGTTTCTGAAGTGACGATGAACAGCCCTACCTGGAATATTGGCACAACGAGGCCACCGCAATAAAGACATCTGTCAGCAAGGGTGGCAGCACCTGCTCTGCGTACCGACTGATACAGCTCCAGCCGGAAGCGCAATTGATGTTTGCTGGGTAATACGGAGTTATGTCACAGAATCTGTAAGACGAGCCGAGCTGACAGCTATAGGAAGTGCAAAATCAAATACTGGGGAAATATGTTCAAGACAGAAACAGATGTTCTCAGATCAAATATTTCTATAAAAAATTGTTGTAAAAGAATCAACTGATAACGTGAGAGGAGATATTTAAGTAGCTTACATCATGCTGAGGAAGAAAGAGAAGAGGGGAAGGAGGAGGGGTGGGGGAAGAGGAGGAGGCGTGGGGTGGGAAGAAGTGAGAAAGGGAGGGGAAGGAATGGGAGAGGAGTGGAAAGAACAAGAAAGAAAGGGAGTAGGGAAAGGGGCAAAGATGCAGCCACTGGGGGAGGGCAACAGTACCTCATGAGCAGCCTGGGCAGAACTCAGTCTCCCCACCTGCAGGACACAGCACTGGTGAGGCCAGGCTGGCTCTTGATTGTAGGTCTGGTCTGTAAGTTTCAGGTCAACAGGGGCAGTGACATGACTTCCTATGATAATCTTCCTACTTGGGACATATATTTTCAATGATGCCATCAAAGAAATGAAGCAGAAGGATGAGAAAAACAGCAGTGGGGGGTAGGGAGGGGGAAGAAGAGTGAACTTTATCTCTGGGATGTTTAAAGGACTGATGCTAATCTAACCCAGCTGATCTTCAACACAAATAACCTTCAAGAAGGTGAAAAGATTGTCTCAACCCAAATCCTCTCCATGACCCTCCCCACCAAATGGGGGGAGTTTTTGCAGTTTGGGCAAGGATCAATGATGAGGACCCCAGTGTTCAAAGCCAGGCATTCATGCAGGGTGTTACTATCCTCGGGACCTCTCTTGTGATGGTTGATCAATCTAGAGTCTCAGTGAAGGGTCATCTAGATCAGGTTGGTTTGTTGGCACATCTGCACAATTGTCCTAATTGTGTTACTCGAGGTGAAGAGATCCATCCACTGTGGGTGTTACCATTCCCTAGGCAAGGGCCCTAGAGTGTGCAAGCATAGAAAAAGTGAGCTGAGTGCAAGGCATGATTGCATCCATTGCTGTTTCTGATTGTACATAAGATGGGACCAACTCCCTCATGCTCCGTTTCCTTGACTTCCCCACAATGGTAGACTGTAACCTCTAACTGTGAGCTGAAATAAACTCTTCCATTCTTAAAGCTGTCAGGGCAATGCATCACAGCAACATGAAAGGAAACTAAGACATCTGCCTTCAACATGTCACCCGTTCATGAATCCCAGGTGTTTCCTTCAAGACTTCCCTTGTGTGGGCGCTGCAGATTTTCCCAGAAGCCCCAGGGAAGCGTCTCCAGGGTCAGTGTGAATGGCGTTCCTGCTTTGCTACATCTTGGCTCTGCCCTTTCTCTCTCTTAAAACAAAGGAAAAGGAAACTTCTTTTCTAGCCCCTGTAATATGAAGCAGAATGAGGAAGGGCTGTCACTTGGCCTGCAGTTTGCAACCCCAGAGGCAGCGTTGCTACAGATGTCTAAGCACTGAGCCCTGTGGGCGACACACTGAGCAGAGGTTGAGCCTGGAGCACTCTCTTGCGCACACACATACACACACACACACACACACACACACACACACACACACACCCTCCTATCTGTTGAAGAAACGCAGAGCCAACCTTTGGTCCTCAGCACCAGTTTCTCCCCCTCTTGTTTCTTTCCCTTCCCTGCGGAACAGCTTCTCAGAGCAGGAAGCACAATGACATTTCTGCCTCTGGCTCCCTAGCGTTCATTCTTGTCCTGGGTCTGTTGTCTATGGGTCTTCGCTCTGTCACAGGTTCTCGTGATTTTCCTCATAGAGCACTCTAGCTACAGAGGTTAAGCAGGGCCTTCCTGCCTGCATTGCATGTGACCATGAGTGTCTGTCTAGGGAAGGCTTATGTGTGGTGAGCCCGCTAAGGACTCAACAGTGTTACCCTGCTCCCCACAAGCCCCCTCTCATTCCAGGACTATCCCTATGTAAATTCTTTGGGTTTTGCTTTTGGAAATGGAATCTCTAGAGTCCCAGGCTGACCTTGAACTTCCCATCCTCCTGATTCTCTCTCCGTATCAATGGGGTAACACAAATGCATTCTCATGCCTGGTTCATGCAGTGTTGGGACTAGAACCCAGCACCCTGCACATGCTAGGCAAGCACTCTCAACTGAGCCACATCCCCTGACCCAGGGTGAACTTTACCTCATCACTAACATTTCATCTGCAAGGTGGTGGCCAGAACTTACGGAGGTTGACTCAGTACCGCATTACTTGATTATACTGTGACTTTTGTTTTACCTGTCGTTAGATGTGGAACCAATGGAATGAAAGATAGCATGCTCGTAAGATTCATCCTTCCCAACCCCGACTGCTTTGTTTGTATTTTTAACTGATGACACTAGCCCCTTTCCTCTTTTTTAAAATTTATTTATTGTTTTATTAATTACAGTTTATTCACTTTGTATCTGAGCTGTAGCCCCCTCCCAATCCCGCCTTCCCTCCCTCATCTCCTCTCATGCCACTCTCCAAGTCCACTGATAAGGGAGGTCCCCCTCCCCTTCCCTCTGATCTTAGTCTATCAGTTCTCATCAGGACTGGCTGCATTGTCTTCTTCGGTGGCCTGATAAGGCTGCATCCCCCTCAGGGGGAGCCCCTTTCTTCTTAGACTCCATAAACCTCATGACTTTGGTAAAACTCTTCAGTTAGAGGTCCTTTCTGCCTTGGAGTGCTGCTGTTTGCCCACAGGGGGTTCTGATATTTCGTGTTTGGCTTTACAGCACGGAGATTCCCTCATGGGTTTGAGCAAGCCTGAGCTGCCTCAGTCACCCTGGGTTGACTAATATCTTTTCACAGAATCGAGACAGAGCTGTGGCTGCTGTCTGTGCTGGAGATGGTCTGCGGTTTCCTCATTTTCAGAAAGGAAAGTCAGCTCTCCTCTGTATCAAGCTTTGTTTTTGTGACCCCAAGTAACACCCTGAGGCCAGTCTCTAGAAGGGCTCAGATCTGTGACATCAAATTTCAAATTAACTTCTGGGTTTGCACTCTCTGTCTCTCTCTCTTGTTTTCTTTTCTTTTCTTTTCTTTTCTTTTCTTTTCTTTTCTTTTCTTTTCTTTTCTTTTCTTTTTCTCTCTTGTTTTCAAAAGTAGAGAACAACATCTTAAAATTTGGGAAGAACCCTTTCTTTTCCAATCAGATCGGGGCAGAGCTCGCAGGTCTGCACACAGGGTCTCCTGAGAGCCACCAAGCACACAGTACCACTCACAGCTGTATACATGGTTGGTCTTTTAAATCTCATGTTCAAGGCCACAGTCAAAGGTGGGGAAAGCAGACCCTGCCTCTTTGGGGGAGGCGTGCCCCATAGTCAAGTGGGAAGAGTGAGCTCATTAGGCTGGCTGGCTGGCCACCCACCTCAGCCTACAGAAGCCAGATCCCACTTTTCTTGCTTCCAGTGCTGTCCTCACTCAAAGGGACTCAGCTTGCTTCTCAGTGTGCTGCAAAGCCTGACTCCATAAATCTCAAGGCTTTGGCAAAACTCGTCAGCCAGAGGTCCTTTCTACCTTCTGTTTGCCCATTGGAGTTCTGATATTCTGTGTTTGGCTTTACAGCACAAAGATTTCCTCATAGGTCTGAACAAGCCTGATCTACCTCAATCACCCTGGGCTGCAAAGTTGACACCAGTACATCATCCAAACCACCTAGCAAGTCACATAGTGTGACCACAACGTGGGTCCCTAAATGCTGGGAGCAAGAGTCTCATCCTTTCTACTCTGACAGAACCTTCAGGAAGGGGTGTCTTGAAACTGATTTTGAGGGTTAAGCTTTCGATGTCCTATTTGGTTGCATGATACAATAGCTAATCAAAAACAAAACAAGAGTAAGCCTTAAACTTTGAGAAATTCCTTTCAAAGGTCATTTTCTTTATCTTTTTAGTTACCTTCATGTGGTGAAGGGGATTTTCAGCTGACAGAAGAGAGTCTGCCACTTTCCTGACATCAACTAGAGGCCAGTCACAGAGACCCGACAGCACCCCGGGGGTGGGCTTCAGGTTTCTCATTACTTGCTCTGCCTTCTCCAGTGGCTGATTAACTCTCTGCATAACTACTATCTATGCTGGAACAAAAGATGTCAAGGAGCAAGTCATGTGACAGGAAAAGCATTTAGGGATCCTGGGGCCCCCATTTCTGTCACATCTATCTTCCCATCTCTGTGGACCGTGAAAGGCAGGTCCGGTATGCCCTCAGAAATGGCTGACAGCAGTTCTCAAAGGGTGTTCCCCAGGCATCTGCCTCAGCGGCTCTATACACCCCCACCTACTCAGAAACTCAGAGTGGGCCCAGCCACCTGTGTGTCTGTCACCTGTAGGGGCACTCTGATTGGAGTTTAAAATTTGCACACTGCTGATCCAAGCCATCAGCAGCCTACTAGGATTGCTGCTGTAGTATCTGGGGTCATTGAGTACAAGCTGTCCTTAAATATAACAGGGCATTCTCCCACCGTTTCCAGAGTGTGGAGAGAAGGTGGTGGAATGAACTTATTGAAAGATATTTGGGTTGGTCACACCTTTAATTCCAGGTGGCAGCAGCAGGTAGATCTCTCAGTTCTAAGTCAGCCTGGGATACAGAGGGAGTTCCAGGACAGCCACAGCTACAGAAAGAAACCCTGTCTGGGAAAACAAAACAAAGTAACAACAATAACAAAAACCCAACTGAACAACAAGAATGGTATCTGGAGGCTCTGGCCCATTTGGTGGCAAACCCTGTGATGGCAGTGGAGAGATGAGGCAGGTGGGTAAGCTCAAAACTCTCTTGTGCAGTTGGGTTCGAAAACTCCTACCAAACTGATGTGAATTTGAGGCTAGCATGAATTACAGTGATTTCCAGGCCAGCCTGGCCGGGTGAGACCTTGCCTCAAAACAACAGGAGCAAAGCCTTTCTATGTTTGGCATATAGTTGTGTGTTTCTCTCTCTGGTCCTCTCTGAGGCTTGGATTTCCAATCTGTTCCCTATTCTGCAGTTATTCTCAGAAGGGTTATTTCTGGCCCAAAGAGACACATCAGGCCATGTGATAGTTTATATGGCATCACCTGCAGCTGTGCCACCCTTCACCGGAGTAGAAATGTGCTAGCTCATCAGTAGAGACAGGACAGCTCTCCCCTGCTCCTTCCCGAAGAGTCCTGGTCACCTGCCAGGAATCACCTCCTCATCGCTGCATTCACCTGGAAGGCAGCAACCGTCTGCCTCCTGAAGGCTTGCTTTCACTGAGCCTCTGTTCCATGTTCCTCGACTGGCTGCGTGGCTTGCATCTTTGCATCTCAGCCACTCACCTTGAATCTTTAACAGCATGGTAGCCAAGCCTCCAAACTACCAGAAGACATCTGCTTGTGGGACAGGTGGCGGCGGGTTGCATCCCTGCAAGGGACAAGCCTCAAGGACTGATGAGGAAGCCGAATAAACACACCATTACAGGGTGTTCGCATCGGCTGAGCCAGTAAGCAGTTTCCAGGGTCAGCATCCTCAAAGAAACCCAGGTTACAACCAGAGAAGTCCACTCCAAGCACCGTTACTATTCTGAGGGGACAAAGGACAAAGTGAGCCAAAACCAAACCAAACCAAACCAAACCAAACCAAACCAAACCAAAACAAAACAAAACAAAACAAAACAAAACAAAACAAAACAAAAACCTGGAGACATCCAGGTGTGCCTGGTATAAGACTAGGACTAGAGCCAGGCAGATAGGGCTTTCTAGGTAGGGATGTGAAGGAGACATCCTCCCAAGCTATACGCAGACATGCTGTTGATGAGGGTGAGGGCTGACCCATGGCATCTGATAGAAATTGGTTGATAAAGTTCCAAGGTCCTGGTGCCATTTGCCTCCACCAGCTCACCTGGTGGTCTTCGCAAAGAGCTGGGAAGAGCTCTGGGTCCTCTGCCCCACTCCACAGTTCATCAGGAGGGGTAAGGGACACCGGATTGTCTTCTGGAACTGCGATTTGGGATTGTAAAAGGAGAGAACCCAGCACTCAGAGGCTGAGAGTCTGTGTGTGAGAGGCTTTGTGGCAAAGACAGATGGAGTAGAAGAGACATCAGTCTCAAACTACAGACCGTCTTCACCATCCCTGGAAGGATAGCAGAGGCCCTGGCATGTGTGCCTTTCTCTGCTGCATCCTCCCATCCTAGCTGTGCGATGAGCCTCTCAACAGAAACTGTGAGGACATTGTCCTGAAAATCACAGCCGCAAGACAAACCACTGTAGAGGGCTTTGTCTTGCAAAACAGACTTCACAGAAACATGTGGTTTACTGTCTTCATGGAAACCTCAGCCAAGGGCTCACTCAAGCACAGGCAGGAATTGCTGACTTCCCTCTAGTGTTTACAAAGAAAAACTTCCCATAAACCTACCCAGAACTGCTTGAATTCCCCTTTCTACACATATTCAAGCCCAGCCAGAGCTCAGTAGGCAGCTTCTGTCCCCAACAGCACCTTCCAGCAGCTGCCATGTGGTGCTCAAAGGGGCGCTGAGCATCTCTCAGCTGCAGGGCTGGGGACCACACCCATGCCGTGAGATACTAAGGGGGCACAGGAGAGGCTTCCAGCGCCAAAGACAACCAAGGACCCTGGCATGGAAGAAAGCTGCATGGGAGGGAAAATGAGCAAAAGGAAAAGAAATGTTGGGCATGGTGGAGACAGGAGGCGGAGGCAGGGAGACAGCTGTAAGTGTGAGGCCATCCTGAGCTATGTAGCAAGATCCGGATGAGAACCAGGACTATATAGTCTCTCTCTCACACACACACACAGCAGGAATATAGACATTTGTGATCTATGATTTAAACCCAATTCCAAGTCAGTAGAATTCCCAGCATGCTCAGGGGCTGGCCTGTGGTTGCAGAGGTTGCTGTGCTGCTGGGCGGTATCAGCTCTTCTGTTCTCTCTGCACCCAACTTCACAGTGACACAGGAGAAGCGCTTCAGATACTGGGGAGTAAAATCTGGCAGGCAGCTGTGCAAGAAGCATGTGCCTGCATGTACGTTTGCGTGTATGTGTATCCTACGGCGTATGTGTCTCTGTGGCAGAGGCTGTATGTGCTTATGTTTATATGGGGCATGTCTATGTGCATGCATGAGTACAAGCACGCATTTGAGTGTGTCTGCATGTGCCATTTGTTTGTCTGAGTTGCTGTGTGCCTATACACATGTGTGTCTGCTCATGTTCAATTTTATGTGTAAGCATGTACATATGTGCCCCAAGGGGGCCAGTGGCAGAGCTGTGCAGGGTGGAACAGAAGCAAACAGTGAACGGTGGAAGGATCATCAGGCAGAAAGCTGGTGCCAGAGGGGAACATCATTGGGACCCATCCTTAGGACATGACCCCACATTTCAAAATAAAATGTCTCTAGCTCCGTCCTGTGATTTTTGCAGGAAATCTGAGTATGACACCAGTGGCCAGTGGCCAGCTGGACCTCCCTCCCACCCCCGTGAGAAGGAGATGCTGTGCACAGTTGTGCCCCACACTTTCAAATGAGAACACAGCCTCCAGACTTCCCCTTCCCTCCATGGCCTGACCTCTGCTTGGTGTGAGCTGAGCGCCTCTGGCCATAGCACCCTGGACCTCACAGAGCCTCTGGTTTGATAAAGCCTGTGGCCTATGGACTTTATAGCAGTTGCTGTTTAAAGCTGGAAGCCATGAAGGATGGCGGCAAAGGTGCTGATTATCTCTGTCAGAACAGGGAGAAGTTGAAACACGTGGTGGGATTGACTTCTGACAGGCGGGGTACAAAGGAATGGCAGCCATGCCCCATACTCACTCAAAGGCTGCCCTCTATCTCCCTTTCAAGTCTGGGGCAGGACAGGCTTCAGAGGCAGTGGCTGAGGAGACTGAGGAGCTCAGGGCTCCCAGCTGACGCTCATCAGCTGGGGAGTGTGAATGGGGGACCACAGCCCTACTTAAATGAGAAGTGCATTTTGCTAAGAATTTGCTGAGACCCAGCAAGATGGCTCAACAGGTAAGAGTACTTGGTGCCAAGTCTGAAACCTAAGTTCAATTCCAAGGACCCACAGGTGGAAGGAGACCAAACTCACTCAGGTTATCCTCTGACTTCCACAAGTATGCTGAGGTACCCATGTCTATGCCTTTACAATAAATAAATGTAAACAACATTTTTAAGTAATTTTTTTAAGAAGAGATGCTTTGACTTACCTTGGAGTCTTCCCCAGGGCAGCCAGCATGAATGTAGAGCTGGGACAACTAGCCTCACTCTCAGAAGCCCCTGGCAGAGGCCAAGCTGAGCCCTCCCTCCCAAAGGCTGTGAGCTGACCAATGGTTTCTGTCTCAAATTACCACATTGGTGGTCATTTGTTGCATAGCCTTTGCAAACTGTATGTAGTCTGTCCTCCATAAAGGAGAACACAGACTGAGTCTGTCACTCTCGTCCCCTCTCCTAGATGGACATTGTTTAATTGGGCTTAGTGGGGAAAGTGCTTGCTTTCAAAAGCATGAGGACCCAAGGCACTTTCTCACCTCAGCCCTCAGAAGGTAGAGAGACAGGAGGATCCTTGTGGCTTGCTAGCCTGCCAGCTCAGCTAAATCTGAGAGCTCCAGGCCAACACAAGCTTCTGTCTCAAAAACAGTGGATGGTATTCTTGAGAATGACACCCGGAGTTTTCTCAGGCCTACACATACACAAAAACTGCATGTGTGTGCTCATACAAACAAACATACACACGTACACATGCGTATATCCACACACAGACGAGCACACACACAGGCACATACATATATTTAGGCATGCACATAAACACGGGAGCATGTATGTGCACAGGTATATTTATGTTCACAGACACACAAATACCCAGGAATATTCATAAACACACAAACAGGCACATATATACACTTAGGTATACACACACACACACATGCAAACAGGTACACACATACATATGGACATATACACAGGCACACACATATATACAAGCACATAACAGTCACGTACTCACACACAGGTACATGCATGCACAGGTATACACACAGGCACATATACAGGTACATATGGACACACACACATTGCATGAAGGCACACACATACACAAAGGCACATACATACACACAGTGCACACACACACACACATACAGGCATATGCTTACACTCAAGCACACACTTCCACTAAGGCACACATGCATATTTGAAAAGAAAGTCATTTAAATTAGCCTGTCTTAACTGTCACTGGGCTTTATCATGGCATTTTAATAACTGACAAGTGAAAATGTCACTTCATTATGTTTTAATTTGCATTTCTTTGGCTTTCTTGGAGAAATGCTGCTTTTCACATTATTTCCAGCACAGCAGTCCAGCAGCCCCTGGGAGCGTGCTGACTCCTAGTGTTTCCTATTTAACCTTACAGCTAATTTCTGTTTCTATAGATGCCCCCAACACATTAGGTACTATATAAATATTTCCCAATGAATGCCTGAATTAACAAATACTGAGTGAGTAAGCCAGTCCACGTAGGGGCTCGGGCTGCAGGGAGCTCAGAAGCTGGTGTCATATCTGTGCTGCAGAGCGGCCTGGCCAATGCCAGCTCAGACAGCAGATGCCACCTGACATTCACACATCCTCTGTCATGTCATCCAGAAAGGAGGTGGCCCTGGGAAGAGGCAGGTTCAGGGCAGGTCAAGAGCAGGCTGGAAGTCACCGAGAATCAGAGTTCTGCCTTGGTGACAGGGCCCAAGGGTGAAGGGCTGGGAACCGAGGGACATATGGCTGTTTCAGGGTGTAGCATCAAGTCAGCAGAGGTGTGAGATCAAGTCTGAGCTTTGGGCTTTTGAAAACAAAGTAGTTTCTTTTTAAAAAGTTCATGCTGGTGAGATGGCTCAGTGGTTAAGAGTGAGTAATCCCAGCTGCAACTGGGGTGGCGACAGGAGGACGACTAGAATTTGCTGGCTTCCTTCCACCCTCACGGAAAAGACACGAGACTAAGGTTCAGAGACCTCGCCTCAAAAGGCTTAGGCAGAAAGTACTAGAGGGAGAGCAGAGACTTCTTCTGGTCTCTGTGTGAATAGCCTTGTGGAACCACACACATACACACACACACACACAGATACACACACAGAGAGAGATACAGAGACAGAGAAACAGGGAGAGACAGAGACATACAGAGAGAGACAGAGATACAGAGAGGGATACAGAGAGAAGAGAAACAAATCTTTGTCTTAGAATGTTCACTTTAGAAACTATTATCTTTTTAAGAAAAGGTTTATTTTTATTTTATATATATATATATATATTTGTATTTTGCCTGAATATGCATGTGTGTGTGTGTGTGTGTGTGTGTGTGTGTGTGTGTGTGTGTGTACCATGAGCATGCCCAGGGCCCACAAGGACAGAAAGGAATGTCAGATGTCCTAGAGCCAGAGTTACAGGCTGTGAGTTACTATATGGCGCTAGACACTAAACCCAGTTCCTTTGCAAGAACAGCAAGTGTTCCTAACCACTGAACCACCTCTCCAGACGCTATTATCTTAAAAGGCGGTGTATTTGCTGTTCAAAAGGCTTCTAAGAGTTTAGAAATGTTCTGTTTTGTTTTTAAGGACAAAAGGATTCTTTAGGCCCTCAAAGTTAAGTTCATGATCACCCCCTCAGATAATGAGCTGTAGTCACACTTCAGAGAGGAAAACTAGACAAGTGTACTGCAAATGAAACACATTTTATTTGCGCTTAAAATATTTTGCATGCGCTGTTCTAGCTACAGCCCGTAGATCAGAAAACGGAGGTCTTAGATCTCCAGGGGGTCTTCTCAAAGCTTTATTGGCACCAGAGAGCCTGACACAAATAGAAAATTCAAGGCTTTTTCGCTTGGGCCAGGCTGGGGAGTGAATCCAGAGCCTTGGGTGTGCCATGCCAGTGCTTGGTGGCTGAGTTACACCTTGCCCGAACTCTTTTTTTGCCTCTGACACTGTAATTGTTTTATGAGTCTGGGACACCTTTTTATGAAATTGCCTCTGAATACCAAATGTCTTCCTGCTCAGAGTCTCTGAATCTATGACTTACACAAGCTTCTTTGCTGATCCTGGGAGATTAGGAGGATTTAGTAAATCAAAGCACAGATTAAAGCTCCAGTTTGCTTTGACCCCGGTTTATCTGCTCTGTTTGTCCGGGCCTTGCACCAGAGGCTCTTGGGGATCTGCTTGCTTCTTTGGCCTCTTTACGGGTTGTATCTTAGTGCGGGCCTGGTGAAAAGTGTCCAGTTGATTACTATTTACCCGCGTGGCTGGGAAGGGCCTCATCCTTCCTGAGCCTGGCTAGCTAGTTCCTATAAGGCAATGTCTATGAGAGACAGGAGGGAGGCAGAAGGATGTACTATGTGATTGGCAGGCATGACTCTCTACAGACTCCACCCACAAAGGGAGGGCCAAGTTGCAGTACTTGTAGCAGGCAAGGAAAAGAGATGGAAGACTCCTTAGGAAATGCTGATTGGAACAATTTATCAACTAAACATTTAAGTGTGGGTTTTGCCAAACTTCTCGTGGGAGATGATGTGGGCCAGTGTGTAGGTGCACGCTAACTCTTAAGGGACCACTACTTAGAGCCGAACACACGGTTGTTGTTTTTTCCTAAACTTTTTATTGATTCCCTATGAGTTTCACATCATGTACCCCAGTTCTGCTCATCTACTTGTCCTCTCAAATCCTCCCTTTGCCCTTGCAACCTTCCCCCAGAATAACACACACACACACACACACACACACACACACACACACACAAACAACAACAAAGCATACAAAGCAACTCATTGTGGAAACTGTATTGTGTCACGGTGCATCGCGTAGCATATGTCTCTGTCCACACAGCTTCACTCGCAAGTGTTCATTGCAATGAGTCATCAGTCTGGCCTGAGACCTCTGGCTTCTGTGACAGCATCAATATTGAATTCTCACTGGGACCCACTCCAGGGCATCTCGTTGCTGCCCTGTGTCATGGAGATCCCACATCCCTGGAACAGCAGGACTGTCCCAACCAACTTTTCATAGTCCTAGATCTGGGCCTGGGTGGTAGCTGAGCTGGCCAGTGCACCAGCTCTTCCTTATCTGCACTACTGGAGCTAGGCCACCCAAGGCCACCATTGGAAGGAGCCAGGTTCAGCTCTCCTGTTCTCGTGTGCTCTGAGCAGCTAATCCACATCCTTGCCTCCAGAACCAGCTCCACTGTGCTGCTCCGTCAAGGCACTGGTCCCCACAGCTTGTGAGGGAATGGAGAAGCTGTCCTGGTCTCACACCCTTGGGGCTGGCTCACCTCTGCCTTCATCATCAGGGCCAGCTCTACCGTATTGCCCAGGCAAGGTGCAGGGTCTTCTCTTTTGAGTGCTACAGCCAGCGAGGGGCAGGGATAGCTCTCCAGCTCTCATGAACCCTGGGCCAGCTTTCCCTGTTATTGCAGTGGTGAAATGGGGAGAGGAAAGGCGTCATCCCTGCACCCACTGTCACCTCACACCAGAGAAGTGAAGGGGCCAGCTCTCCTATACTTTTGACCTTGACCTGCATCCTTCTCTGCCAGGGGCAGCTTTCCTATGCTTCCCAGGTGAGGTGCAGAGCCTGCTCTACCTCAGCAAGGGGCAGGGCCAGCTCCCCCACTCTATGACCTCAGAGCCAGCTCTCTGGGGCAAGGGTGAGTGAGGGCATCACCTCCACATCCACATACCATGCCACCTCACAGCAGAGGAGTGACAGGGCCGGCTCTCCTGTACTTTCATCCTGAGGGCTGGCTCACCAGCATCCCCTCAAACAGGGCCAACCCTACTGTGCTGCCCAGGCAAAGTGCAGGGCCCACTCTCCTAAGTACTGCAGATGAGGAGCAGGGACAGCTCACCTCTTCTCAGGACTTTGGGACCAGTTCTCCTGACTGCCACAAGTGACAAGGGGTGAGCCTGCCCCCATGTCATCTCATACTAGATGGGTGGCAGGGAGCCAGCTCTCCCATGTTATCTCCCTTGGGGCTGGCTCACCCATGCCCCCTCAACCAGGGCCAGCTCTACTGTGCTGCATGCCACCCCATGGCAGACAAGTGGCAGGGTTAGCTCTCCCACACTCACACCCTTGTGTGTGTGTCCATAGAACACCCCACCGCCACCACCACTACAAGGGCCAACTCTACTGTGCTGCAGGGCCAGGCACAAGGCCCACTCTTCTGAGTACTTCCCACCGTGAGAGATGGGGCCAGTTCTCCAGAATGCTACATCCAGTGAGGGTCAGGGCCAACTGTGCACACTGGACACACCTGGCAGCTGCCCCATCTGGGGAGTCCCCATGTTCTCTAGTGGTAACATCTGTGGACACGGACCCAAGTCCTGCCACTGCATAGTCTCTGACCCAGACCTAGGCCTCAGCGGCAGCTTGGGCTATAACTTCACCATGACCCCAGGTGACAGGGCTGGCCATTCACCACAGGCTACTCCTCTCTGCACCTGAGTCTCCAGTTTCATCTCTCCTCGTAATGCCCAAGCTGTTCCACTCTCATGTTCTCCCATCTGACCAATGCATACTTGTACATCGGGTGACTCCCTGGGCACGTGTCTGGCGGGCCCCTGGGTGACATCCTCCATTCGCACTGTGGGGCATGGCAGCAGGCAGGTGTCTACGGCCTGGCTGTGCTGTGCTCTGGAGGAACAGGTCTGTGTGTGTGTGGGGGGGGGGGGGCGTGGGGCTCTGCAAGTCTCTGCCTGTCTTCCTCCTCCCGGGCTGCTCTGCCTAAATTTGATTTGATTTGATTTTTATGAGTCCTGGGCATAAGACAGCTTTGGCCACCAAGCCAGGCATCAAGCTAGGATGAACAGAAGACCGCCATCTGCTCTGCCCCTGACTGGTATGAGAACACCACCACCAAGAAGGTATCTCTTTGCCCACTTGACTTTGTTGTCTTTGACACCCATGGCTTGTGTAGTATGAGACCTTGGAGGACAATATAGTTTCACACAGCACAGTGATTGCTGTGAGCGGAACAATATTGGTGCATCTGTGTGTGATTTCTGAGAAGCAGGAACCAGGGTGGGATTAGATACGCCCAGGCTTTACTGGAGGAAATGCTTGTGTAGATTATGGGGGAGGATTTGAGGGGGCAGAGGAAGCCTCAGTGAGCCCTGTGGGAAGAGCAAGAGCAGGAAGGAGCTGAAGGAGCCTTGGAATCCTGGCTGGCGGCAGAGGGGAGGTCACAGTCCTGGTTGTGTGCAGTCAGGGAAAGCTGAAGCCTTGAGGCAAACAGCTCGGAGGAGTCACAGTCTCCCTCAGTGGTCCTTCTGAAGGGAGGAAGATCCGAGCATCTCCCTGGGGACTTCTGGGTTGGCTAGCTGGGCAGAAACCGTTGCTACCATTACAGCAGCTGCAGCTACCCCGTTAAAAGGGACCCAGACTTGCCAGAAAGGACCCAGACTTGCCAGAGGCACACTACCCAGCTCCCTCACAAGCAGGTCACACCTTGTATTTTGCCTGTCTGTGACTCAGGAACTCAGGACCTTTACCTGAGACAGACATTCTGACCCATAACATCCATTGTTGGGAGCCACTGGCCTTGGCTCGGATGTTCTGTGACAATTTCACTTCGTTGGAGTGGAGGGCTTTGTCTTCATACTCTACAGTTCAGTTTCTGAAGCACAGGCAAGGGGTGTGTGATGAACTCTTGGCTGACAACCTGGCTGGCTTTAGGATCTATGGGACAAGCCCTTGGCCACTCCAGTGAGGGATTTTTTTTTTCCCCATTAGATTAATTGAACTAGAAAGACTCATTCTGAAAGTGAGTGGCACATTCTTCCTGAAGCCTAGAACTTCCTTCTAGGTCTGATGAAAATCCCTTTGCTTTTTGCCTGCTTGACTTTGCATAGTGTTGGTAAGTTCATCTCTGCTACCGCTGCCGCTCCTGCTGCTGCAGCCTCCCTGATAGCCACCACCATCCTTGCTGGCATCAGACTCCAGCTTCTTCAACTTTGAGGTATGCTGACAACCAGTGGCTCTCCATGGATCCTCCAGGCTTTCAGTGCCAGGTTGGAACTGTTGAGGCATCCAGCCTCCTGGACTGAGAAGCCAACTGGGCTCTAGACTTGTCCAGTGTGAAGACAGCCATTGTTGGACAACCCCAACCATACTGTATAACTCAACCTAATAAATCCTCTCTTAATACATATTCATTCCCTTCATTCCTTTTTCCTTTTTTTTTCCTCTAGAGAACCTTGATTAATATACAGTGTAACTTTCCCTAAGCCCACGTGTGTGTGTGTATGTGTGTGCACGTGTGCTCACATTCATGTATGCTATGCTTGTGTAGATTATGGGGGAGGATTTGAGGGGGCAGAGGAAGCCTCTCTACCTTCTGAGGGCTGAGGTGAGAAAGTGCCTTGGGTCCTCATGCTTTTGAAAGCAAGCACTTTCCCCACTAAGCTGTCTCCCCAGCCCAATTAAACAATGTCCATCTAGGAGAGGGGACGAGAGTGACAGACTCAGTCTGTGTTCTCCTTTACGGAGGACAGACTACATACAGTTTGCAAAGGCTGTGCAACAAATGACCACCAATGTGGTAATTTGAGACAGAAACCATGGTCAGCTCACAGCCTTTGGAGGGAGGGCTCAGCTTGGCCTCTGCCAGGGGCTTCTGAGAGTGAGGCTAGTTGTCCCAGCTCTACATTCATGCTGGCTGCCCTGGGGAAGACTCCAAGGTAAGTCAAAGCATCTCTTCTTAAAAAAAATTACTTAAAAATGTTGTTTACATTTATTTATTGTAAAGGCATAGACATGGGTACCTCAGCATACTTGTGGAAGTCAGAGGATAACCTGAGTGAGTTTGGTCTTCTTCCACCTGTGGGTCCTTGGAATTGAACTTAGGTTTCAGACTTGGCACCAAGTACTCTTACCTATTGAGCCATCTTGCTGGGTCTCAGCAAATTCTTAGCAAAATGCACTTCTCATTTAAGTAGGACTGTGGTCCCCCATTCACACTCCCCAGCTGATGAGCGTCAGCTGGGAGCCCTGAGCTCCTCAGTCTCCTCAGCCACTGCCTCTGAAGCCTGTCCTGCCCCAGACTTGAAAGGGAGATAGAGGGCAGCCTTTGAGTGAGTATGGGGCATGGCTGCCATTCCTTTGTACCCCGCCTGTCAGAAGTCAATCCCACCACGTGTTTCAACTTCTCCCTGTTCTGACAGAGATAATCAGCACCTTTGCCGCCATCCTTCATGGCTTCCAGCTTTAAACAGCAACTGCTATAAAGTCCGTAGGCCAAAAACTTTGCTAAGACAACACTGAGTACCTTCTCTGCCCCACCCTACAGGATCACTGTCAGCACATTATAATGCTGCAACCCGCATTAAGA
>REGO01000036.1:2762044-2793582 GCA_010120015.1 Rhombomys opimus | reverse complement strand
CTGTATAACTCAACCTAATAAATCCTCTCTTAATACATATTCATTCCCTTCATTCCTTTTTCCTTTTTTTTTCCTCTAGAGAACCTTGATTAATACACACTGTAATATACAGTGTATATTCTAACCCCACGTGTGTGTGTGTGTATGTGTGTGCACGCGTGCTCGCATGCGTGTATGCTATGTGTATTTAGTTGGTATGCTATGTGTATTTATCCATCCTTAGAATCTACGTCATAAGCACACGGTTTATGTTTGTTCAATGAATGAAAAACACGTTTGAAGACGCTCACACCTGAGTGTAGCTAGGCACTGTGTGCAGAGGCTGGGCTGTGAGAGGCTTCCAAAGAAGCAGAGGTGCTCTGAGAAACCAGAGTTAGGGAGGAGCCAGAGAAATGAGGCTGAGTTTGAGTTTTCTCCTCCTCTTCCTTGTCTTAGGCTGTGTGTGCTGGGCACAGAGAACTGACGGCTCAGGCTCCTGTGCTCACAGGACATAGGCAGCCACGCAGCCTATGCGGAGATGCGAACACTGAGGTCTCAGGCAACAGAGAGGAGCACCCCTCTGCTGGCACAGCCCATTCAGAGCCTTCCCTGTGAGATGGCAAACTGCAGTGCCTGGCTGGAGGAGAGGCAGGCCTTTCAAACCAAGGAAGCACATTTGTGGCTATGTCCTGTTCAGACAGCTCCAGCATCAGCTGAATGGAAGAGAAAGGAGGAGGGGCATGAGGCAGGAAAGATGGTGATCTTGTCACCTACTGCAGATGAGGATAGTCATGGGGAGGAACGGGGGGCTCGGGCACACCTCGGTTCACCATGGTGGGCCCCTGATGTCTGCTGTGCTTCCAGCAACCGGAGCCAGCAGCCAGGTGTGTGTCTCAAGACAGCTGGCAGGGAGCAGTGCGTAGACAAACACGTGAGAAAGGGATGGCTGGGGTTAAAGAGCTGCTGCAACCGTTCTCAGACTGAAGCCCTGGAGGGAACGGAGAGAGACGACAATACCACCCCAGCACCAGCTAGCAGACTCTTGGCGTTTTTACTTGCAGAGTTCCTCTGTGCCCCTGCTCTTCACTGTGCTGTGTGGTCTAAAACACTGGCTTCAGGCTGCCTTGCCCTGAGTGAAAGCAATTCACAAGCAGCTTTTGATTCTAGCTGGGTGCTGCTGCAGACAGCACGACCCTGTATCTCTTCATGGACACAGATGCCACCATGGAGCAAGCATAGGCTGCTGAATAACACCATCCACAAGTAAAAGGGGCACTATCCGGAAACTTCCTAAACTGGATTGGGCACACATAGTGTATGAAAACCATTTCGTAAAAACCTTGTTCTCTTTATGTGGAATGAAATGACCAGGCACACCTGAGGACAGAGCGTACATAGGGTCCTCACCAGGACCCTATGAAGAGGATACCTAACAGGATAACAGCCCACCACCCTGTCATCTGATTACTGGGTCTGTGAGCCAACTGGTCCATAAGCAGAGAACTCTCTACCGTCTCCAAGGCTTTAGCCCCAGGCCTGGCCTAAGAGATGTGTGTGTGTGTGTGTGTGTGTGTGTGTGTGTGTAGCAAACACACATAAAATATATAGATATATTATGTAATGGATTGAATAACAAACCTGCAAGCTACCTGGATTTTGCTGGCTGTTTTTTTTTCCATTGAGTCCCAATTTCCCTTTTTGGGAAATGATAGTTTTATAGACCTCTCAGCCTCAGCTCTCTGTGCTTGGTTCCACCCCGCACCCCTTCATTCTGAGCGCAGCTCTGTCTCCATCAGCAGCTCTCCAGCTGGACTCATTAATAGCTCATCCACCCACCGGCAGTGCCCCTTTGCCTCTCATTTACCTCTTTGTCTCTGGTGAGGCCCCTTTGAACTCCAAGGGCCTCTTCAACCACCCTGAGAGCCTCTTTAACCCCTTTGTGCCCATCCTGTAACCTACATATATATACATATTTATAGGTACAATTACCATGTGGGCTGTCATGTGTGACCTGAGAATTAATAATAGTAATTAAGATTAGAATAAAAGAGTCTGTGATGGTGCAAGACCGGCCAACAAGGGAAACTGGGACTCCATAGAACAACACAGCCCACAAAAGCCAAGCAGCTTGCGGATCTGTTACTCCATCCATTATGACGTTAGGGAAAGACTCCAACACGCTGCCGGTGTTTCAGGTCAGTGTGGTTAACAAGCTTTCAGGAGTCCGAGTTTGGAGATAATCTCCAAAGAGAACATACGAAGAAAACCTTCCATTCTCCAACTATCGAAAGAAGAGACTTAGGGCAAAACAGGATAGCAAATAGCCCGAGAATATGTGAGAATCGTATGAATCCGTGACGCCGTAAAACGCTTCAGGTGTTCAGGTAAAGGACCTTGCCGAGAGGCCAGCTCTCGGCTCAGAACACATGGTGGTGGCAAGGCTGTCTCTCACTGGTTGCTCTTCGGTCTTCACACTTGCACCCTGTATAAATAAATGTTTTTCTTGTTTTGTTTTTTGTTTTTGTTTTTGTTTTTTTAAAAAGCTCAGACTTTTCTATTTCAAAGATAGGAGACGTTTAAGACGAAATGCCTTCCCTATTTCCCTCAGGCCTATAGTTTACTAAAAAGTATTGTCTCTGTAACAAAGAACAGAAAGATTGGAGGCAACTGGCGACCTCAGTCACCATCCCTCAAGCAAAGAATAATGGGTCAATTTGTATTTTCGTTTTGTTTTTAAAGGTAAGATTTTTGTTTGTTTGTTTTTAAAAGGGCTTTGGTTGGAATAAAGACATCCTTGGTTGGAAAGGATGAGAAAGATGCACAGATATGAGTACAAATGTATGTATGCACACAAATGACAGGCAGGAAAAGCTATTTCTCCAATAAATAGGACAATAAACATGATTAAGGAAGGACTGAAAGTATCGATCGTTTATAGGACACAATAAAGGAAAAAAAATCAACAACGTGCCATTAAGTAAGCCAGCAAAGAAACGTTCAGCAAATGAGAAAGATGAAACACAGGGATGACAACACGGGCTTTTCTATGAGGAGTTGAAGAAAGCAAAGTGAAAAGACCTTTGCCTTTGTCAGTGGCTGATGGGGCATCCTCAGTGGCCAGCGAAAATGTGCTGCGCCTGCCACACATCCATATTCCTCGACAAGAGGGTAAAGTCTCGGTGCAATCATTTATGCCAAAGCTTAATTCGTTTTAATGTATTTTGAGTGGGAAAAAAACCCCACAGGGGTTAACTGTGTGTGTTTGTGTGTGCAGAACTGAGGAAAATGATAAAAATAAGCTCAACCCTTAGAGTGGTTACATTTTGGTGATTTGATGTTCTCTCCTTTTTAGTCTTTCATAACTGTCAAAAAATTTTTAAATGACTATTATTTCAGCCAAAAACTTTGCTAAGACAACACTGAGTACCTTCTCTGCCCCACCCTACAGGATCACTGTCAGCACATTATAATGCTGCAACCCGCATTAAGATGCCGATAACCCTGAAGCAGACCGGTCTGCTCAGAGCCAGGAGAGCAAGCGCACATTAAACAGATCGATACACGGCCACTCAGTCGTCTCCCACTAAGTCTCCAGGAAGCGGGATTTCCTCTGTTTCGTTTGACAGAGGTCGTGTTTTGACACGAAGGTTAATGAGTGGGACTTTCGCAGGTAGAAAAGCCAGAGGATGACTCTATCGAGGCGTGTCACACACAGGGCCAGGGAGCCTGAGCCAACTGTGGAGTGAGAAAAAAGATGGGAGAAGGACAAGACAGACGGTGGGATAGGGTAGCATCCAGACAACAAAGGGATGGACCGGCTCCTGGGCAGAAGCAGGCAAAGCGGCAGAGATACGGGGAGAGCACTGAGCGTGGGTCAGATGTTATCTGGAATGATTTGATGAGCCACAGCAAACTTGCTGCAGGGGGATGCCTCTGTAGTACCCTTCTGGAAGGTGAAGACTCTCAAGCTAGAGTAATTATGATGAAATGAAACGAAGTGGGAGGGCCAGATTCGGATGCTGGCTCCCCCGGGACTTTTCTGTTCCCACCTGCTCTCCCAGCAGCTGGAAAACTAATCGGCCGATGGTTATATATAAATATTTATTAGATGGATGAATTGATATAAAGACATAAGATATTTGTAATCCAATGCTGGCAGGAGCCAGTGAGCTCGCAGAGGAGGGAGGAAGTGGTGGAGTGTGTGAGAAAGGCCAGGGCAGGGCTGGGTAAATGGCTCAGTTTATGATGTACTCTCTGCACAGGGGTGGTGATGGCAGCTCAGGTCCCCAGAAACCCACAGAAACCCTGCATGCATAGCGTGTGACTCCCGTGCTTCTGTAGATGAATGGGAGGTGGAGCGGAATTCCTGGAAGCCTGTGGACTAGCTAGCCTGCATTACACAGTGGTGAACTAGCTGCTGTCCACCATAGTGGCAAGAGAGAGAGAAAGAAGGGACAGTCGTCCTAGGTTGTCCTCTGATTGTCACACTCATACATGAATATTCACACACATACACACAAAGCCCCCCCCACACACAATAAAAGGCACGTTTGTGGTGGTTTGAATGAGGATGGTCCCCATAAACTGATATATTTGTGTCCTTGGTCCCCAGCTCATAGAACTGTTTGGAAAGGTTTAAGAATGTGGCCTTGTTGGAGAGTGTGTGTCAATGGGGGTGGGCTTTGGTGTTTCACAAGCCCACCCCATTCCCAGTTTAGCTGTCTCTGCCTTGTGCTTGTGAATCAGATAAAGTCTCTCAGCTATTGCTCCAAAGCCATGCCTGCTGGCCTGGATGCCTGTCTGCTGGCCTGCTCTTTACTGTGTTGGTCATGGACTCGTTTGTTTGAGACAGGGTTTCTCTGTGTAGCCCTGGCTGTCCTGGACTTGCTTTGTAGACTAGGCTGGCCTCGAATTCCCAGAGCTCCCCCTGCCTCTGCCTCCCTGAGTGCTGGGATTGCAGGGGTGCGCCACTGCACCTGGCTTTTGTATTATTGGCACAGTCATGGACTCTTAACTCTGGAGTCACGACTCCCAAATTAAATGCTCTCTTTTATAAGTTGCCTTGGTCATTGTGTTTTGTCCCAACAATTGACATTTCTATCTTGTAGTCGTTTGACTTGTAATTCTATAGGTCATCGAAACAGTTTCAAGGGCCACAATGATATTTATGTTTGTTTTCTTAATTATATACATATGTATATATACATGCATATACATATATACATATATTGTTTGTTTGTTGAGACAGGGTCTCTACTTGCAGCCCATAGCCCAGCCAGGCAGCAAACGCCCCACGGAGTTGTTATATCACAGTTTTCTTTGAAATTGAAACATTCTATCCCACAGGGAAGCTTCTTAAGCAGGAAGGTAAGCAACTCAAAATAGCTTCAGGAAGTCCCTGAACCTGACCAGATTCACTAGACCCATCCCTACCAGAGTAAACAGTAAAAGATGAGAGTCCCTCTCAGACAAAAGGAAGCTGAGCTGGAAAGAAGATTCTGAGGCCAAACCAGCTGAAACGCCTGGAAGAGATTGAAACCAACCGAGAACTCTGGAAAGAACACTCCAACCTGCAGAGCTGCCTGTAGGCTGTGCACTGTGGTCCAGGTTTCCAGCGATGTGAGCTGTCATCTGTGCTGGCGTGGGCCTTGGTGATGCAGCTGTCTTTGAATCATTTCTGTTCCTGTAAGTAACCCCTCACCCATACTCCTGTAGGTAACTCCAATAAAACTTAGTAGTTCACCAAGTTGGACTTTGTTGGTGTCCGTACTTCGGTGTGTCGTGTGATCCCTATCCAGGGTGAGTAGACACATGTGTTGTGTCTCCAGGGAAGGTTTTGTCACACAACAGTAGCCGAGGCTGGCGTTGAGCTCGTGAGCCCCCACCCCCAGCCTGAAGCATCAGGGATTGCAGGCTTGCAGGACCACATATGTGTGAGCATGTTCATTACGTGGATGTGTGGATGTGAACTCCTTGCTAGGTAGTTTCGCCCTGTTTAACTGTCACAAGACAACCAAACTTTCATTTAACGTTAGGTTATTTTCAAGATATACAACTTAGAATGTAATTTTAGAATCCAGACCAGAGTGTTGCTTAGGCCACAATACCTGCAATAGGCCTTCTCTTAGAGATAGTGACATTGTGAATCCCCAGCTGAATTCCCCAGGTGCCTAGATACCTCACCTTGGGGATGTAAATCTACATCAAAGGAGGTATTAGCAGCCACACCTCCTTCTTCCTACCCCCTTCTTACCTCCCGCCTAGCTACAGATACCTGCTGTGAAACCACACCTTCCCCGAGCTATAAGAAGAGAACAACCAACTTCCTGTTTCCACTCCTACTTCCAACCTGCTCCTGAGTCATGGGTCACCGATTCCTTTCTAAAGAACCCCAACCAGGCAGTCTCTCTCTGGTGCTGGAGCCTTAACACTTTTCAGCGTCCCTGCTATGTTGTCGTCTGTCTGTGCACGGTGCTAATGTCTGTCTGTAAGACCTGTACCTGTCTGTCTTCTTTCCTTCCTTCCTTCCTTCCTTTTTTTGTTTTTGTTTCTGAGGCAGGGTTTTGCTCCGGCTGTCCTGGGTTGTAGACCAGGCTGTCCCCAGACCCAGAGATCTGCCTCCTCTGCTTCCCAAGTGCTAGGATTAAAGGTGTGTGACACCACTGCCTGGCTTCTAATAATCTTTCTGATAAACTCATCACAGCTAATAATCTGTCTGTGTCTCTATTGAGCAGGCTCCTGGGACCGCTCATACAAGTGTCTTACATTCTCTGTATCTCCATAAGGGTTCTTCAGTTCTTCAAGAACAGAACTCATTTGTCTGTCTATGGTGCTAATAATCTTTTTTTATTTCCTTTTCTTTTCAAGACAGGGTTTCTCTGTGTATCCCTGACTGTCAACGCCCATCTTCTGGGGGTGAAGTTAAATCAGATGGACTGCTCTGCTTTTTCTCGCAATGCTTTGTTAATCTACAATAATCTCAAAGAGCTTGAAGTAAGGGTCCGACGAGCCACCTTCTACCTTCAGTACTTCTCACATTATAATGTTACCAGAGCACCTTGGGTTTGGACACAAGCCCTGGGAGACGGTCAGTACCTGTACTTACTTTCTAGAAGACTCCAGAAGAGATCATTCTCCATGTTGTCATCATTGTAGCCTGCCTTTCCCCTGCTGCAGCTTCAAAGCGAATACATCTCTTATTTATGGCAACCAAACTGCAAGATTGCAGCCATGGTTATTGCCGTGGCTTCTCTTAGTTTTATTGCACTGTCTGCAGATGCAGTCTCTGCCCAGAGAAGGTGTGCTGTCAATTCAAAACAGCGAAGTAAATCATTTCAGAGAGCTTTGGGTTCCACCAAAGCTCGATGTTGTCTGTCTTCATTTGCCTCCTTCTATGCCCCATAAAGAACTCCTGGCTAATCAATATGGTCTCCCATGATGTTGACAACTGTAAACGTACCCCTGGCTATGCAGGCAGTAGAGGCAGTTCACTTGGGCTCAGGGTAGGAATGGCAGGAGGGGAGGCAGGGGAAGTGGTTGAGTGGGGAGGCTTCACCAGGGTCTTTTGTCCTCTTCCTTCTCCTCTCATTGACTCCGCTACAGACTGCCTAGGATGAGCTCTCCTTCATGTATTCATGAAGGTGGTCACCTAGTGCCTAGACTTTTCTACCTCTGAGCTCCCTCAAAGATCCCCTGCGCCAGAGGCCAAGCTGCCGCGCGTCAGAGATTTAGCCTCTGACCCCTGGCTAGATGAGTGTGAGTCCCTACTACCCTGATCACTCACTTCCTATCTTTGTCGTAACCTTGTCCTTCCCTTGACCTATTGACCGCCTCCCAATAGGTCCCTAAGGTCCATGGCTATTCTGTGTCCTCTCTCCCTTCACAGGGAGACAGTGCAATTTCTGTTTAATGCAAAGTGAAACTTGCTGATGGTGTTAGTGAATCCAAGTACTTCAGGATAAATTAAAAGTCAGTACAATGCAGCAAGGTCTCCTATCATGCTGGCCAATGTCCCCCACATTCTGCCTGTGTCCATGTTTGGCTGTGTGCGAGACACCTGTAAAGGCTGCTTCTGCTCAGAGGACTGCATTGAGTGGCCCAAGCACGTTGGCATTCCATGTCCTCACCAGTGTCCTCTAGCACTGTCCTTGGTCCAGTGAGGCTTCCTGCTAATGTATCTGGTTATAATATTATGAGATGACAGGGGTCTAGCTTCAGAGATGGCCGCCATTACCACTGGTGTGAGGTGATGGGAAACAGAATCACAGGGTTCACTACTGGGCACCGAGGGATGTTTACCCAAGACACCTTCACCTACTGGCCCACCTAAACTGGAGTAGACACAATAGGTGTAAACATGGCTCCTGGGCATTCCCCACACAGATCTGTAGTCACAATACCCCAACTCAGGTAGGCTGGGCTCCTGAGTTCTGCAGGCACCCTACACATCCTCTGTCCCTCTGTGCTATCTAGAAGGGGTGCTTCCCTCAGCAAGGGCAAGGGCAAAAGGCCATCACTGGGGCCTTTAGGAAGGAAAGACTTCCTGTGGGGGACAAGGCAAATGCTAGGCCAGAGCCAAGAACAGCGACGGCCTCAAGGCAGCACTGGATCAATTTAGGACTGGGTCTCTGATCTTGAGGCTGAGTGAGATTATGACTCCGGTGACATGAGGACCACCTGAAGAGCCTGTCAGAGCAGATGATTAGAGCAGGGTTGCCAGGCTCCAGAGCAAGTGGGTGCTATAGTTCAGTCTGTCTAGGTGGTTGGGATGGACGCCTCTCCTTGCAACTGAGGAAGTGGAGATTTGGAGGGACTCTGTAACCTTCTTCATCTTACATTCAGGAGGATCCCGATCCAGATCCTAGGGAGCCTAGGCCACAAGCTGGGATCACAAGTGGATAGCCACCCTGCAGGAAGGCTTTACCTCCATGTCTACAGACTGCAGGATGAATGGGCGCAGGGAGGGTGCAATGTACAAGCTACACGCCTATTCCGAGAGGCCGTGGCCAGAGTCAGTGTACAGGCCCCGTGGGATGGAACAGTGCTGAGCTGGGCGTGTGGGGAAAATGAATACAGGAGATGCAGCTGGAGCCAGGTAGCAGGCAGCAGGCACTGGGACCTACGGAGAGAGACTGAACGGACATCTCTTTCAGGGGAATCTTGGGTCCAAGTGTAAGTGAGCTAGGTAACGCCATGAAAGGGGCTTTCCCCAAGAGTTGAGGGCTCTGAGGGCTCTTTCACTGCTGGCGCAAGGAAGGTCTCGTTACCATGTCCAAAGTCCAAAGTTTTGGCCATGGGACCAGTGAATTCCTGGCTCAGGGAATCTAATCTCTTCTTTCTTAGCCTGTGTTGTTCCAGAGCCCAAAGAGTTGGCCACACTGAATCAGGTACAGGGCCTAGCAAGCCTGCACAATCCCTATAAGCAAGAGTGAGACAAGGATAGTGTCCTAGTTCATGCAAAAGGAAGATGAAGGATGTCTTGGGAGGTGAAAAGTCCGGACAAAGCAAGGATACACGATTGGGAACCAGACTCTGTCGGAGGCCAGTGCTCAGTCCCGGGCAGCTACAGATCACTGATCACCCTTAACTGCTGCTTGTAACCGCTGCAGCCACGGCGGCCAGGGTGTTAGGGCCTGCTGTTCGTAGGACAGTACATGTTTAAAGACTAAATTAAACCGTGGACGGAGAGCCTGGCAGTCTGAAGCCTGTCCTGCCTCACAGCGCCCTCTTCTGGCCTTACGGGAACAGCCTGTTCTCAGGAGCAGCGGTCAGAAGTGGGGACTACTCCACCAAGGTTGCTGGATACACACACACACACACACACACACACACACAAACACACACACACACACCCTCGCGGAGAAAGCAAGGTAGGTGTGGGCATTTGACTTAGACAATGGGGTGGAGGGTGGTCAGGCAAAGGTGAAGCAGAAGCTTCTAGCAGATAGGTCCTGACTTGGAGACAGCATTGTGTGCTTGAACCTGCATACCTGCAGATACCTTGTCATCTAATGGACAAGGACGACCACTCTGCACAGTCACCTCCTGCAGTATCCCTGGGTTGTCATCCTTCCTGGCAGCATAAGCAGCCAACCTGAAGTGGCATCCCAGCCTTCTGTGTCTACTCAGGCCTTCCTTGACCCTGAATTAACTTTTGGTCACGCAGATTTTTCTTTTTATTAAACTAGCATACTTTCTCATCATATGGAGAATGCAGGAAAATACAGAAGCGAAAGCAAAAATGAGTCTCTCCAGCCTCTAAGCTGAGAACCCACTAGCATTTTCATGCAGCTCCTTCCAAACCTTGAGGTAGCATTAGATTTTTACATTGCTAGTAATGTCCTGTTATCTTCTGTAGCTGGCCATGTAACAGGAAGTCTGTGTCTTACACACTCGCTTGTTTAATGGCTTTATCACCCCTGACCTGATTGTTTATACGATCACCATTCTTCCACTGGACATCGTCTCTCAGAGCTTAACCGTCATGAACAAAGCTTGTGCATGAGGCTTAGTCACTGGGGTGAAGTCCTGGATGACAGGTCACGAGATGGAAGGATGCAGGTTAAAGTTCACACAAATGTGGCTGCCTCCTGGATGGGCAATGAGGCTCCCACCATGAAAGTCTGTGAAAGAGCCCTTTCTTCTGATGCCTTTTGAAGACCCACCAGAGGGTGGGCTTTTCCACTTTAAAGTAAGCGTGTGTGTGTGTGTGTGTGTGTGTGTGTGTGTGTGTATAGAGGCATAATATAGACATTGTATGCCTTCCCCTATTTCTACCATAGTTGTGAGACAACATCTCTCTTACTGAACTTGCTAACTATTTTGGCTAGACTGATTGGCCAATGAGCCCCCGAGAATCCTCCTGTCCTTCTCCCCTCCACCAGCTTTGGGGTTACTTGGATGGTTCTGTCATGTCAGGCTATTACAGGTATGCTGGAGACCTGAGCATAGATTCTCATGATTGTAGAGCAAATGCTCTTGAGCCAGGTCCCCAGCCCTGCACTTCTGTTTCCACGAGCATCTGTTCATTATCAGAGCAGCTGGGCACTGTATTCATGTATGGCTGAAGGGTTCCTGGATCTGCAGGTCCGTTCCTTAACCATAGAAATAAGATCAGAGAAGACCAGTGGGATCAAATACCACCATAAAGATGAAGGTGGACAGAGGCTCACTTGAGAACCCAATGAGCCTCTGAGCAGCATTAGGGTTCAATAACATCCCTCTCTCATCCCCGACAAGGCCACAGAAGAGGCTACCAAAAGGTCAATGGGGGAGCAGGCGTTCCCTCAGGAAGGGCTCTGTAGTGGAAGAGATACCTCTTTGGTGCCTATCAACTACGTGTGTGTGTGTGTGTGTGTGTGTGTGTGTGTGTGTGTGTGTGTGTTTTCCTGTTGCTGCTAAATGCGTTTACACTCTTCTGTCAGGATTGACTTGCCAAAGTGATTTATTTACTAAGGGCTCTATTTGCCTTTTCTTGGCCAGGCTGACAACATTTTCCAAAAACTGTTTCAAAGGAGTGAGTGGCAACAACTACTGGCATCTTTGACTCCATTGTGTTCGTAAGAGCTCCATGTGCTACCCTGTTGAGCCCTGGACCTTGTGAAATGCTCATGGTAGCTGAAATGTGAGGAAGGAACCTTGTCTGCACAGAGCCAATGGCCAGCTGCCAAGAACACAAGTGATGTAGGGTCAGGGAGTGTGACTCCGGCCGTCACCTCAACGGCCAGGTTACCCTGGCGTCAAGAGCCGTGGTGTCTCAGGGGCTCGCATTCCAGAGCCAGGCATTTGGGAAATGAGAGCATTTATTTGGGTTTCTAACTGCTATGCCGGGAAGTGCGCTTGCAGTTGCTGATAAGGGCTTTTGCAGCAGACTCCAATTTAGGAATGATGAGAAAGCTCCGGGGAGGCCGGGACTCATCGCAGTACTCTGCTGTGAGAAACATCAAAGGCCACCCAGATTTATCTGTCTGCTTAGAGGCACAGCTGTTCCCAGTAAGGGGCTCATGCTTGATGCTGTTGGTGGCCCTTCCTCCTCCCCACTCTATTTTGTTTGCTCAGTTTTAAAAGTAAGTTGCATTGCTGAATCAAAAAAATGTAGCCGCTGGGCCAGCTCACCAGTTGAAGCTGTCTGCTGCCAAGACTAATGGCTGGAGTTCTGTCTCTAGGACCCACTTGGTAGGAGAACTGACACCCATAAGTCCTACTCTGACTTCCACAAATGTGTTGTCACAGACACACATGCACACACACACTGAAATCTTAAAGAAAAAAAAAAACACAGTCATGTATTTTTAAAATAGCTTAATAGATAACTATTACCTGCTAATTTTCTAAATACTACTGCTCACCTACTAGGAACAGCTCTGGTCGGGTTTGGAGGCACAGATCAGTGATGCCCACAGTCTCAGCGTTTGCGAGAGGTTGCAGCATGAGGGTCCAGAGTTTGAGACCCTGCAGTGCAGAGTAAGACTCTGTCTAAAACAAGCATACATACAAACAAAAGTGAACCGTGAGCAAGCATACAAACAAACAAAAGTGAACCTTGAGCAGCTGGAATAACATTACAGAAACGGTTGCTATTTAAACAGCAGCAAGATCTACCATTCATGTATGTGCCAGGAGTACAGCTCAGCGCCAAGAAGCCTCACAAAGTTCCGTGTGTCATCCTTATTGCTGTTTTACAGGCGAGGAAACTGGGGCAAAGGCAAGTTAATAAGTTGCTTAAAGCCCATGGTTTGTACACCCCTGAGATGAATTCCAGCTTGCGTTAGAGCCGAAGCCCATGATGTTCACTGCTCTGCCCTGTTAGGAGAACTCGAGCCCATAGGCATGTTCTTTGTTTAAGTAGACACGAAGAAATGATCTGGATTCTGAGAGTTCCTCAGAGTCAGGGAACTGCCCAGGTGCACAGGTGAACTGCACAGGGAACTCGACCCAAAGGAGGAAGCACACCATGTGTCCTCAGACAGACACACTCTCCAGAGAGAGTGGCTGTAGTGTCACTCTTCCTTTCCTTTGGTTGTGTCAGCCAATGAATAGGCGGTCCCATCCTCAGCAGTGTTGGAAATCTGCATTCTCTCCCACCCGTTAAGCTGAGACAGCAGATGCTAGATGATGGTGGATCTTCTCAAGCAGCCAGAGCTTTCCTGACCAGGAAAGCCAGGGGGTCCTGGTAGCTCTGAGGTCTTGCCCATCCCCAAGGACATGGCTGTCCTAACTTTCCTTTCCACTGTAAGAATCTGGGCATGTGTTCAACATCTTCAGCTCATGTTTTTCTGTCAGTACCAATTTTATTTGTTCTATATTTATTTCTTTATATTTACCACTGAGAACCCTGAAGACTTAAAGAACACCAGAATTCTTCCAGTTCTTCAGCCTGAAGTTATAATCAGTGGGGAAATCAATGCCCGGCAGAAGGCTGTCCAGCTTAATTATTGATTCTTAGCTAAGTTTTTAGAAAAGGAGGGATGGTGTTATCATCTTTCACAGTTTCTTGATGGGATTAGAGAAGGGCCCAGGGGCTGGTCTCTCACAGTGTGGGTGGAGGATGGGCTGAAACAGTTGAGTGTGTAAGAATGGGGGTGAACTGGGAGGTTCCATCTTCTTTAGTCCTCTGACTCCTTTCTGTCACTTCCCCAGTGTTTTAACTTCATTTCCTGTTGCTGTGATAAAATATCACACCAAATACCAACTTAAGGGAGAAAAGATCTATTTGTAACAGTTCACAGTTCATCACTGCAGAGAGGTCAAGGAAGTAGGAGCTCAAAGCAACCAACTAGTCACATCATATCCGTAGTTAGAGGCAGAGAGCAGTGACTGGGTGTATGCCCAATGCTTATCTCACTTTACTCTTGCAAGATCCCTTCCTAGGGAATGGTGTCACCCACAGTGGCCCACAGGCCAACCTGATCAAGACCATCCCTTGTGGAGACTCCTTTCCCAGGTAATTCTAGATCATGCCAAAACTGACTACCACAATCAATAACGGCCTAGGTTTGGGCTTTCACGTAACATGGTAGTTGGACTTTCTGCTTTAGTACCTTCTGCTCAAGGGTTCCAGTGAGCAAGGTGTTGTGAAGGTAGGTGAGGTGATATTATAGCTGGCTTTGGAACATACAGTCTTTTCCAGGGTCATTCACTCTCTTTTGGGGAGGAAGAAAGCCTGTGCAGTATTATGCAGAATGAGAAGAGAAGGTGGCCAGAGGGAAGATTCAGAGTGAGGAGGGGCAAACAAGGCAGGTCTTGGGTGAAATACATGAGTCTCACCGGCACCAAATTTAAGGAGGTGTTCTCTTGTGAAGCCATGCAACTGAGTGCTGTGTGCCTCACTGCACACTGGTACCAAAGAAATAGGAGGAAGAAATGTACATGAGTTGAGGAAAAGGAAGGCCACTTGTATGGCAGAAGCTCCAAGAGGCTAATGGGATGCATAGTTCTTAGGCCCCTTGTCAGCAGCCTGAGGTGATGGGTATCAACAGACTTTCATGAGGCATCATGGGAAATGACTGAAGGAGAACACTTGCCTGTGGCACTGGTCATGCTCATGGGTTGTTTGATTTCTTGTTTTTAACCTTCACTGTATTTAGTGTAGAAACTAAGTTGGAGATAGCAGAAAGGGGAAAAAAGGAGAATGGGGAGAAGTTATGTTTGGTGGGATAGCTTGGCTTCCTCATTCATACCCCATCACCCTCCCTGTAAAAACATGGTGGTTCTCCAGGGCTCCTCTTCTTTTCCCTGTGGGATGGGTACCCTGTGAATGGAAGATACAAGAAGCATATCCCCTGGTCTAGTCATACGAGACACAAATATTTCCATAGTACCTGACCACTGACCTGCACACTGAATAGCTTATCCATAAAAGTCAAGTGAATCAAGATAGGCATTTTTCACGAGAAGGCAAAAATATTACCAACATCAAGATCAAGGAATATTTGACCTGGGGCCCCAGATCTGAATACTGAAATGGGTTTCTAGGGAGGGTTCTATGCACAAGCAAGGTGAGGAGGCCTCAGTGGTAGGGGTATATGTCACATGGTTCTGTGATCTTGTCACCACCCAGAGTCCCTAGGAGGTTCATTTGCCTCAGACTGAGGAACTACATACAGTTGGGCTCCCCCAGGGAACTCACCTACTGAACCCAGACTCAGCCAGAACCCTGGGCTGCTGCACTTGCCACTCACAGGGGTTATTTGACTTCTTTTAGCCTTCACTGTATTTAGCGGGGAAACTATATTTGGGGTAGCAGAATGAGGACAAATGCAGAATGGAGAAAAGTAACGTTTGCAATTCAAATGAGGAGAAGGAGTAGGGGACTCAACGGTGGGGAAAACACCGTGACTCTTGCATCTATGTCATGGACAAAGCCCAAGTATCATCAAGACAGACACTTGGAAGAGGGAGAGCCAAGGAGCCACCCAGATGGCGTGGGGCAGGTGATGAACTCGAACAGGAAATGATGGAAGAAGAAAGTACCCCAGTATCTTCCTCCTTAGCTGTGGACAGGGTGACTCTCACCAGGCTCAGATCTAATTTCAACATCTCGGTAGTACGTCATGTACATCTACTTTTTTGGGTCCAGATCCTGGAGACTAACTGATCTGACTCTCCTGGGACTGAGGGGGCCCTTGCTGGAGATTTGAATCTGAGCGATAAGGTTTGAGATCTAAGGTTAAGGAATGTGAGAGGCGAGACTGCCCCACTATTTCTGTACAGTTCAGGGAAGGACACTATGTCACAGAGATGCTTAACGTCCAGAGCCTTGATGTTCCCGGCTGCAGGCCAGGGTCGCCCGGGGAACACTGTGAGGAAGACACAGGGGACAGATGGTGGTTTTGTTCTGGAGAATGTTTAAAGAAAGTGTTCTCGACTATCTTGCCCCCTCTTTCCCTTATTTCTCCAGAGTACCTTCTAAGCATGGCAGTATCATGAGGACTGTGATAGAAGAAGCAAATAGTTGTGTGCAGGAGCGAATAAGGCAGAATCAATGCTTGTGGTCTCAGAGTGGCGTAGGGTGCAACCCTCTAGACAATAATAGTGGATTGGAAAATGGCCTTCATGCTAGTCTCGGAAGCCCCTTCACTCAGGTGGCAGCTAAACGCAGTCACCGTCAACCGCACGAAGTGGCTTCAACCCCAGGAGGATGCCAACAGCTAATGTCCATATATCATCACTGGAATCCTTGCCCTGTGGCACGTGGATTATTTGACCCAACCAGAGATGATGAAACAAAGGCCAATAAAGTCTAAATAAGTTGCCCGAAGACAAGGAAGCTGGTTGCTGGCAGAGCTCAGATGCACAGGTGTGGCTCCAGAGCTTTGGAGGGCAGCTTGCTGACTCAGCCACTCTCTTCTGCCATTGTCCTTCTCTGACTCTGTCTCCTGACTCACAGGAAGCTACTGCGGGGGATTGTCCAGGTTGTGGGCTACACGACTCCCAAACATAGTGATGTTTCATTGCCAAGACCAATCCTTCCGATCCTGTCCTTGACTTCCTTTGCAAGGAGGCCTGGGTTTTTGTTCCTATAAAAAGAAATCTCTCTTTCTCTCTCTCTCTCCCTCCCCCCAACAAAGGCTAGTATTGTTTTGGTTTATACATGAGATGTTACATATTAAGAGCTTGCCAGCCAGCTGATGGACTTTGGGGGAAGTGGTTGGATTCTGAGGACTCTCACATGCTCCATGAACTAATTCCTTGATCGACTCATAATCTGAGTTCGAAAGTTTTGAGTACATAAACTATGCCACCAGGGGAACTGGCATGGAACTGGCAAGGTGGAGCATGTTCTAACCCCTGAAATCTCAAACTTGAGATCAGCAGGAGTAAGAACCACTGTTTCCCTGTTCTGAGCCTGCATGCCCTGGCGCATGTAGGCTGTCGAACCCCAACTCTCAAGGTAGTCATAGGTAGCACTCCCAGCCGGGCCAGGATCTTGTAGACCCCACCCATTCCAGATTCCACTTTATTCTTTCCAGCTCGGTATGCGGTGGGGTGAGACAGGGTGGAATGCAAAAGTGCCCAAAAGTGGGAGGTGGGGCCTAGTTAGTGAAAGGAAACCATAGATGTGCCCTGGAAGCATGTGTCTTGTTTCACAGTTAGTTTTATTATCAACTCAACACATCCTAGAGTGACTTGGGGAGAAGGAGCTTCAGCTGAAGAATTACCTACATCAAACTGATCTGCAGCCACGTCTCTGAGGAATTGTCTTAACTGATGGTTGATATGGGTGGAAGGCCCCAGCCCACTGCGGGTTGCACCATCCCTAGGCTTTTCTAGGATTTATTGCATTATGGTCAGATGTTTAAGCACTCAGAAGCTGATGGTGCAGTGGTTTAAGGAGGCCTGGCCACTTTTTGAGCTGGTGGCTGATCTTGCCAAATCTCTGGAACCCTGGTCCTTGGGACATGCAGAATTCAACAATTATAGGGTCATGGAGATCCACAGAGATTTAAAAGGAACATTGGGAGCAAAAGCAATGTGAAGCAGGATCAGATGGAGTGCAAGCAGCCCCTCAGAGAGCAATGTGTTGAACTGTGAGGGTGAAGCTGAGGATGTAACTGAGACCCCAGGAAGTTAGAGAAGCCGAGAATATAGAAAGTCTGCTAAGGTAGCCTAAGAGAGAGATCGTATGGACTGCAACGGGCAAGGTCAGGCTGGACAAGACATTCAGGACTTATATTCCACTACCACAAACCTGGGTATTGGTGGACCAGGAAGGACAGGATGTTTGCTCTGCTAGGTTTCAGTCTTGTTTGAATCCTATACTTCACTTCTATGTTCCATGGCTCCTGTTTGGAAAGCAATGTTTATTCTGTGCCACTGGAAATATGTAAGGTCTTTAAGAATCTTGCAGGAGTTCATATTAATAGCTAAAAGGTGCTGGAGTCTATAAACTTGAGCTTTTAAGTAATGCTCGGACCATTAAAAATTATAGAGATAGACTGAATATATTTTTCACTGTAAGATGGTCTTCTTTAGGGACCAAAGAAGAAATAGTACAGTTTGAGTCTGAAATGTCTCTGTGGGGCTTACATGGTGAGGTTTAGTTGCCAGCTTTGGGGCTTTGGGGAAGAGATTGGGTCCTGAAGGCTTTGGCATAATAAATATCTTAATTTTGGATCTGAAGATGGAAGGGAAGTTGATATACATGCCTGAAACCCAGGAGAATTGGCTTCTCAGGAAAAGAGGAAGAGCAGGGATAATCAAGCGAGGTGGCAACCCCCTCTGTTGTGGGGACAAGAAGCAGCAGCTTGCTGAGCTCATTTGTATTTCACAGTCTACATTGCAGTGTTCTTGTCTGTGCAGACACAAATAGAAGTAAAAATAGCTTCAGCAGCAGAAATACAATCTGTGAAACATCCACTTTAAAGATTCATTTCAAGACACAGCACTGAGCACCCTACAGTTACAAATCACTTGTGACAATGGGAATGCCCTCCTCAGGTACTGGTAAGCAGAGCAAATTAAATAAGAAACCCACTATAGGAGCTGACTCATGGGGAATATGCCACAATCGAGTGAGCTCTCTGCATACAAAAATGCATTTTATTAATGACAAAGCAGGTATTTGAAGGAAATTTCCTCTTCCTAACCAATAGTTATGCAGGACCCTGGCTGCTATAGTGGGGCTGAGGGTGGGACTGAGTGCTTCAGTACTGGCTTAGCACATGTGAGTTGGTTCAGTCTTGAACATCACAAAATAAGAAGAAACATCACAAAATAAGAAGAAACATCACAACATAAGAAGAAACAAAAGAATGAGAAGAACTGTAACTAAACAAGATGCCACAAGGATGAAAACAAATAGAGATTGGATTCCTATGCAAATAGACTCTTGGGGAGAAAAATCTTGGTAAATAGTTTCCAAGGGCCAGTGAGATGTCTCAGTGGGAGAAAGTGCATACCGGGCAAGCCTGAAGACCTGAGTTTATTTTAATGTCCAGAACTCAAGTAAAGTTGGGAGGAGAGAGCCAGCTCGGGAAAGCTGTCCTCTGGCTGCCACATGCAGGTCACAGCACAGATGCCCCTCTCCCCACAGGCCCCTCCACAAATAACAAACTGAATAATTACAAAAGAAAGGGAGGGAGGGAGGGAAGAAGGGAGGGAGGGAGGAAGGGAGGGAGGGAGGAAGAAAGGAAGGAAGGAAGAAAGGAAGGAAGGAAGGAAGGAAGGAAGGAAGGAAGGAAGGAAGGAAGGAAGGAATAGCTAGCCAGAAAGAGCCTCCAAACACACAATGAAGATAACCATGTAAAAATTCAAAAAAATAGATGGGGAAGAATTTTAATAGAGAACAGGACCAACAATGACCACAAAGAGAGAAAAGGGTGAACGAGGAATGAAGAAACAGTTGTTCAATACAGAATACACTTTTACAAAGTGGCTTTTCAAATATGGTCTGACTTGACTATGGAGAGCAATGAAGTTAAGTTTTTAACAGATATAACCAAAAGCCAGCAGCGCTGAGACTGGCCAGATGCTATGAAGTGAGTCTACAAGAATTCAGAGAGAAATCAGAAACCAATGCTCTACTGTTAGTTGAGCCTTTAAGCATGACTGCCTCATCTTGACAGTGCCTGTCTTCCCTCTGGGTGGTAGTTTGTAGGCTACCTGTTCTCTTCTCACAGACTGCACACAGGACCAAAGCCATCCCCTTATCCTTTCCCACGGCAACTCAGAATCAGAGGCAACCTGACCACAGTCAGGTAGCATGAATTACAAACAGTCATGCCTGCTATCTTGTAGTGTGCCTCCCCTCAGAAACCTTTGAGAGAGAACATTGTGCTTTGCCTAGTGGGACTGAAGTTTCTCTTGCTTCAGAATCCCTACTATGTACTATATATGGTGTTAATTTAATCTCCAAGCTTCAGCATAGGCCACCACACTTGGCCTTGGGCCTTCAATCACCACCACTACTACTTAATTCTTCTTTTATTGACACAGGGTTTCTTTGTGTGCCCCAGCTGTCCTGGAACGCTCTCTCTCTGTAGAACAGGCTGGACTTGAACTCACAAAATCTACCTGGGTCTGCTTCCCAAGGGTTAGGATTAACGGTATACTCCTCAGCTGCTTTTCATCTCCTCTCCATTTCATGATAATATGTTATTAAGAAATAAAAATCTATGGCAGGAACAATGGATGCTTTTCATCCCAGTACTCAGTAGGCAGAGGCAGGTGGGTCTCCATGAGTTTCTGATCTTTGGACATGCAATTCTAATTCTTGGTTTCATAGGCTGTTGATTTCAAGAAGAGGATCTACCTCGAAGCCTGCTAATGTCTAACAAGCTACCTGGATCATGTGGCCTTAGTGAGACTGGGACGTTTTAGTGACATAGCTCCTGCAAGTCATCCACACCCCTCTAAGTAACCACAGTAAACTCACTGTTCACCAGCTGGGCTCAGATAGAGTTGTTTCCATGCTCTCTTCATGTCCTTTCTGGGTGAGTCAATGCTTCTTTACATCTTCTTGGGAAAAGCAGTGCAAAAGAAAATAGAAGAAGGAGAAGGAGGAAGAGGAGGAGGAGGAAGAGGAGGAAGAGGAGGAGGAGGAGGAGGGGGAGGGGGAGGAGAAAACTCTAAACCAAAACAACAATAACAAAGCAGTAATGGCCAGTGCTGAGAACTGGCTGGGCCCTGCCCTGCATCACCCTGAATGTGTGTAGCAGTGTTTTTAGGCTGTGCCTTGCCCCAACAGACTCCATCTACGTGCAGCTTCAACTCCGTTTTGGGTTGTGAATGATGATCATGCACCTGGCTGGACACAGAACCATGTACAAGGCGTGGACTGATGAATGACTTACTCCTAAGACAGAAAGGGTGCCGTCCTGTGACTTCACCTAAGTAAAGGGAGCCTATAGGAGCATGTGGGTACATTAAGGCTATATTGGGAAACTAGGCCCAAGAACTTCTCAGATATCATACTGAAGAAAAGATCTGACTCCCTCACCGGGGCTCCATATACTGCAATGGCTAAGACCCCTCTGGGCTTTCATCAGGCCACTATGTGTATATATCAAGAGACAGGCATTCAGACAACCCCTTGCCCCACCTACCACTACCATCACCAGGAGCTTCTGCTTGGCTTGGTCCCCACTGCTAACAAGACAAAGTGGTTTGCTGCCCTTTTGTCAGTTTGTTCATCTGTCTGGATCTGCTGACCTTTCATCTGCCACTTCATTTCCCTGGCTCTGGTTCTGCTCTTCAGTTGTATGGCTTTCATCTTTGCCCTGCAGCCTGACTCTGTGCAGTGGCAGCAGCAGCAGTGGCAGCAGCAGCGGCGGCAGCAGCAGCCCTCAAGCCTGGTCTGGTTCGTTGTAATTCAGCTTTCCTGCCTCTCCAGCTCTTTGAAACCTCTTGAATTCTGCTGTGGCTCCTTTATCCCTTTCTAACAATTCTATAAGCTACATATAGGTAGGCAGATAGATAGTTATAGAGATATAGAAGATAGGTAGGTGATAGAAATAGATAAATATAGATAAGTAGATATAAAGATAGATAGGTAGATATAAAGTTAGATAGATAGATAAATAGATAAATAGATAGGTAGATGATAGATGGATAGATAGATTGATAGATAGATAGATAGGTAGGTAGATGATAGGTAGATAATAGGTAGATGATAGATAGATAGATAGATAGATAGATAGATAGATAGATAGATAGATGATAGATAGATAGATGATAGGCAGATGTTTACTGTGCAATGTGCAACATGTGATCTAAAATTTATTAATTGAGATTGAAATAAAGGAACTTGGTTTTTGCCTCGACTGAGGCTATCAAGGAAAGTGGAACTACTTGGGCAGTTTCTCCCAATGAAACAGCTGTACCTTTTTAAACTTATTCATAACTAATAAATTCTGACATTGTAGAAATACAAAACTGCATTTGCCCATGTTTCTGATAATCTACTCATGAGAATTAACACTAAACATAGACTTCTAGATAGAAACATGCAACAGGGACCAGAGTCATGTGTATATAGAGAAGAGAGAGCCATTCCTGCTAAAGCTACCTCTCTCTCTCTCTCTCTCTCTCTCTCTCTCTCTCTCTCTCACACACACACACACACACACACACACACACAAATATCTATGCACCAAATAGTGTAGGGTGGAAACTGGAAACATAAAGCCTTTACTTTTTAGACAGAGCTGAGAGGTAGAACTTAGCACAGCTGTAAGACAAAGTGGTTTGCTGCCCTTTGCAGTAGGAGATGCCCGAGCCGTACAGGAGCGAGGGAAGTGAGGAATACACACACAGCACGTATTCTTTATGATCCGAGTGTAAACGTTAGCTTCAGGAACGTTTGTCACGATGAGACTTGAGCTAGAAAAGTAGATTCTGGGTTTTCCCGGACTAGCTAGCTGTGGTTCTGTAGCAGCTGTCCTTTCCTGGGTTCACACACAGGGCCCATGGCTCGCCTGTGCCGGCTTCCTGAAGGTGAGCACCCCTCCACCACCTTCGTATACAATTCCACAGCTGCCATTTAACAGGCCCGGGGATTGCTAAGGCATCTCTGCTAGTGCAGCTGCCACACACACACACACACACACACACACACACACACACACACACTGCTCTGTGCTTGATCTTGGGATAAAAAAACGTTTTATTTACATTTTGTAGAGCTGTATATTGAGATATTTGAGGAGAAGGATGATGAAGATACGAAGAACTTCTTGTTGAAAGAATATAAGGGTTTGAGGGCAGGAGAGATGACTCAGTGGTTAAGAGCCCTGGCTGTTCTTCCAGAGGACCTGGGTTCAATTCCCAGCACCCACATGGCAGCTCAACTGTCTGTAACTTGTGTTCCAGGAGACCCGACTCCTTCATACAGATACACGCAGTGAAAACACCAATGCACATAAAATAAAAAAATAAATTATAAAGGACATAAAGGTAACATATGAATATATTTCTACTGTCAGAGATTCAGGATTCTCTGACCAAGACAGCAGCATCACTGTCTTTGCCTTTGTTCATCACTCTCTCAGATTTACCTACTGCCAACATTATTTATATCTCTTTAAGCCCACTTCTGGGCAAATACATATTCTTAAAAATAAGACTTTCTATCTTGAGATAATTGTAGGTTCACATGCAGTTGGAAGAAAGAAAACATTGCTACATATTGCTCCCACATGACAGCATCTTACATAACCACAGTGAAACGTAACTACCAGGAAACAGCCTGTGCCCGTGCATCTCAGGACGCCGTTTCCACAGGGTACCACTTTGGCACAGGTTTGCTTCGAGGAAGAGCAGAGACAGAAGAAGCTTAGAATGCAGTCTCCTTTGTAAGAGGAATGTGGATCTGTAAAGGAAGGCTGTAATTGTACGTTTGTCAGCATGGCTGTGTCTGTATCAGTAGGAAAAGAAAGCTGAGGGTGGACAGAAGTAAGGAGCAGAGGAAAAAAGGAACAAAAAGAAGGAAGGGGAAAGGAGGAAGAGGAGAAGGAAGAGGAGGGGGCGTTAAAAATCATCGATGGAGAAGATCTGAAAAACGAAACCTATCCCTGCTAATAAATCTCTCCCTGGCCGCTTCCCAAGGCCTTTCTCCACTCCCCTTCCAGGAAAAGATGGTATATAAGTCTGACAGCCAAGCTCTGAGGCTTAGAGATCCTTCTGGGTTATCTCTCATGTAGGGAATGTGTGCATCTCTAAATGTATGGGTCTTTATCAATTGTTAGTCTGATTTTGTTGTTTGTTTGTTTGCTACAGGGCACCCAAGCTACTTTATATGAGTGGCAGAGAAGCAAACTAATTTTTCTCTCTGAAGTCCAAAGTCTTCTCTTACTTTTCTAGGAAGTTTTAACTGAACAGTAGACTAGCACTATTCTAAGGAGGTCCATGCAGTGGGAAATAGTGTATCTGAACTATAGATGATGGAGATGGGAAGGAAGGGAAACAGGCAAAGAAAAAGGAAGAAGCATTCCTTAGTCTTGTTTTGTTTTGTTTTTGTTTTTTTTGTTTTTGTTTTTGTTTTTTTGTTTGTTTGTTTGTTTGTTTTTTGACAGAAGGTCTCATGAAGCTCTGGCTGGTCTTGAACTTGCTATGTAACTGAGTGTAAGAAATAGTGATGGTCCATTTTCAGTATGAGTCATGCCTAGAGTTCATGAGGGTCACAGAAAGCAGGAGGTGCTGGGTCCCTTTGCTTCCTAGCTGGCAAGTGTGGAACACTGAGAGCAGGAAAATTTAAAGGAGTGTTCTATGTGAACAGAAAAGTGGTGGCTTCAAGCCCCAGTTTCTTCCTTAGTTAAGGCTCTGTGTCCTGTACCAACAGGACGGGGAATTTGGGTGTAAGGCAAGTCCTGCAGGCCTATGGGAAAGAAGACAGAGATTTCTCAGTTTCTGGAGACTTTAAAAACCACTGTTTTGAGCCAGCACCCCAGCCGGTTTTTGTTTGTTTTCATCTTTTCTCTATGAGCATTTCTTTCTGTAGACTGCTATATCAAAAGTTGATTTGTTTTCATTAATCCATTATACTTATTACTTGGGGGTGGGAGCATCAATTACCAACTGGGGACCAGTTGTGCAAACCCAAGAGCCTATGGTAATGTTTTACATTCACAACAGTCTTGATGACTTGCAGAGTGTATGGGTTGGACAAGCTAGGCAGCTAGTTTTATTTCAGTGTCACACAAGCTAGAGTCATCTGAAAGGAGGAAACCTCAATTGAGAAGATGCCTCCATAAGATGCCCTGTAAGGTATTTTCTTAATTAGTGATTGATGGGAGCGAGCCCAGCCCATTGTGGCTGTTGTGAATTTTTATCTTCAAACTTTAATGAAAAATTAAAATAAAATGAACTAAATTTAAATTTTTTAATTATTAATTTTAATTAAATTTAAATTTAAATGTCTTCATAAGATCCTGTTGTAAGGCATTTCTTAATTAGTGATTGATGGGAGAGGGCCAGCCCATTGTGGGTGATGCCATTGGTGGTCCTGGGTTCTATAAGAAAGCAGGCTGAGCAAGCCTTGAGGAGCAAGCCAGTAAGCAGCACCCCTCCCAGGCCTCTGCATCAGTTCCTGCCTCTGGGTTCCTGCTGTATTTGAGTTCCTGTTCTGGAACTAATTTAAAAAATGAAAGACAAGTCTCTTACTGCCCTCCCTCCTGCCCCCAACTCCCATTGCATTGCCTAGCACATGGATCCTTCTGATAGCTAGTTGTTAGCTTCTTGAGTTCATGCCAAATTATCCCAGATCTATGTATATTCATAGCACACACCCACTTACGTAAAACAGGATCATTATATATACATTCATGTGTACATACATAAATCTTACAGCTTAATATATCACTGATATATTTCTACAGTAGTATTTTTAGACCCAAGTGAGTCTCAGTAGCTCCTAGCATTTCTCTCTTGGGCTGTTCAGTGATTTGTTCAGCCACGGTCCTCTTTTAGAAATGAAGATGAGTTTCCAGTGTTTTACCTAGTTACTCATTTTATTTTATATTATCTCTCTGGTGTTGGGGATGGACCACAGGGCTTCGCACAGATCAGGTCAGCACTCTACAGCCAGTTATAGTCCCAGCCAGTCACTTCTATCTTATTTTTCCCCAATACTAACAATGCCTAGCCTCCTTGAATTTGTTCATACTATTATTTCTACAGGGTGGACTAATTAGTGTTATCATCAGGCCAAGGGTTTGGTATTAAGCTACTCTACCCAAAACAGCATGGTTAACAAACCCGAATCGACAGCAGAAGGATGAAAATACAAGGATGAGAGTAATAGCCATTTAGCACTGACAAAAGTGCCTTTCTAAACACTAAAGACATGAAGTTCTATTAAAATCTGCCAGCAAGATTTGGAGGCGCAGATAAGGACAGTCTCCGGAGACGCCTGGAAGCTCTTTCTATATGTCCTCACCCCACCTCTCTCCCTCTCCCTCTCCCCATATCCCTAATAATAGCACTCATAAGACACAGATACGTGTTTCCTTAAGTGTTTTGAGCTGTACTAGAAAACTACGCAGACTCAAGAAGCGGCCGTGGGAACCCAATTGGGCAAAAGTATAATCAATAACCTTTAACCTGTGACTAGTATGTGCAAGTACAGTTCTCATCTGGGGATCTGGGATTCAGTGCTTCCTTGTGGGATGTGACTCTAGTCTCCAGGAAGAGTTGAGGTACAGGCTGCTGAGCCTTTGTCCGCTGGAGAACTGATTGGTGTCAAAGAGTTTGCTTCTCTACAGATGAAAGTAGGTGTCAGGCTAGGTGAACACTGCTGCAAGGAGAGATGCCACTGGACTATGTGAGTATGTGTGGGCCCATGGCCCTGACCACTATGCACAGTGTAGAGATGGCAACCACTCTCCTGGTGTTTGGGGATGGATTATTGTTCTAAGGCTAGAAGGTTGGCACACTGCACTCAGTCAGGCTAGGTTCAGAAGGACCTGGCCTGTCAGGGGGTGGAGGAAATCAGTGTAGGGGATGGCATGAGTAATGGGCATGTAGAAGGAATATATTGTGTATTACATGGCTGTAGCAACCGTTAAGAATAAATCTGATGGCCTACAGCTTAGGCGAGAAATAGGAGGTAGAACATCTGCTAGGCAAAGAGGATTCTGGGATAGAGGCAGGTGCAGGAGATTCAACTAGCAAGAGGTGAGGAAGCTGGATATGTGGTACTTGAGCCCAGGTAACCAGCCATGTGGCAGAATGTAAATTAGCATAATGGGTTATTTTAAGTTATGGGCTAGTCAGAGAAGAACCTTTCTATATGGCCTAGGTATTTGTAAATAATTATCTTGAGTCTCACAAGTCATTATTCTCGGAGCTTAAGGACAGGAGGAAACACCATCCGCAACATGGGTACTTCTAAAATACTATACTTTTTTTTTTTAATCCATTGAGTCTAATTAGTGCTGTCTTTATACTCTTGGGTAGATGTCCATTCCTTGTAGTGTGGTTGACTTACTATGAGACACCCCTTTCAAGAAAACCTAACTCTTGGGAGGGGAATCCGTAATTGGGGTGTAAAGTAAGTAAATAACTTAATAAAAGAAGAAAATAGGGCTAGAGAGCTGGCTCAAAAGTTAAGAACACTCGCTGTTCTTTCAACGGTCCTGAGTTCAATTCCCAGCAACCACATGGTGGCTCATAACCATCTATAGTAAGATCTGCTGTGATATTATTATAGGAAGAATGTTGTATAAATAATAAAAAAACCCAAATCTTTAAAAAAAAGAAGAAAATGAAAACAAAAACATCGAAGGGAAAAGAAGTTGAAAACCCTAGGCATAGTTGGTGACATATTCATATTCCAAAATAAAAACTTATACATCAGCTAATAATAAATCCTAATTCTCCATTTTCAGGCAGCTATCAATTAACCAATAGCTCCTTAGACCAGGATGGGGCTTAAGTCATCATGCATGGTACATGCTCATGTTTGGAGCATGGGCATGGTGCATGGGACATAGTCTTGGGTATGGTGCGTTGGACAAGGTTATTTTGTTTGGGGCATGGCCATGGGTTATGGGATATAATTAAGTGTGTCTATGGTACACAGGGCATGGACATGGTAAATAATACATGGTTGTGGTGCATGAGGCATGCTTCTGGCCTATGGGGTATGATCACAGTGTTTGGAGCATGGCTATGGTACACAGGACAGGGTTGTCTGTTCATCACCCATAGTAAGTGAGCTACCAGTAGAGGTTTTGAAAACTCAACTGTGGGCTCTGAGATGGCTGAGTGGGTAAAGGTGCTTTACCATCAAGCCTGATGATCAACCCTTGAGTCCCAGATGGAGGAAGGAGAAAACTGTCTCCCACACTCACGCTGTGGCATGATGGTGAACAGAAAAGGGTGGGGGAGGGGATAGGAGAGAGAGAGAGAAAGAGAGAGAAATATAAAAAAACAAATTCTCAATTGGAATGAAATTTGCCTTTATGTAGTATTCTGCTGTTACAAAGATCCTCATTCAATCCCTAGGCGGGAGCCATGACCTAGGACCCGTATATAGCCATCAGGGCCGTCTACACCGCCTGTGGGTCTCATTTTCCCACTAGGACTACTTTCTGTGCATTTCATTGCGTGCTAACAAAGGTGAGCGGCTTCCTTTGGAAGTGAAGATTCCTGCTACACCCCTCTCTTCCACTGGCTGTAAACTGCAGCTTTCCTAATATGTAACTGTGTTTTACTGTTTGGTTATTCAGAAGCCAGCCAAATTGCTATCGACTATGAATGGCAAGTTGAAACATGTGCTGACGATTGGATTTTTAGGTCATTGTCTTATTCCATAGTCAAAAGAATTCTGGGGACATCTTCCAGGAAATTAATGCTTGTCTTTGGGATACACCCATAAGGACATGAAGGGTCCATTCTCCTTTGCTGCAGACTTCGGTGTACTTTCCCTTCTTCCTCACACCATCTCACATCCTGTGAGTCACAGAAACTAGTCTCCCAGGCAGGAAGAACCCCCAGGGGAACGTGTGTGGCCAGTGCCAGGTGTTCTTGTCAGAGGGTGGTCTCCACACATGACCTCAAAACACGCTGGAGCGAGATGAGGGGAAACTGCGCCTTCTAACCTCTTGACTTAGAGGGGTCTTATGTATTTGAAGGCTTAACAGAGTCCCAGAGGTCCTCAGAAATGCTCTCTCTGAGCTGAAGCTCCGCACAGGGTGCAAGAATGCTGCTTCACCTTTTCCATGTTCAATACAGAGGAGGCTGGAAAAATCGAATGAGTGCAAAGGTAGATTGCCTGGTATTTAAATGACACTATTTCCAAGGCTGCCATGCCCTTGCTTCCCCCCCCTCTCTCTCTCTCTCTCTCTCTCTCTCAGCTTCCAGGATAGGAAGATGGCTCACTTAGTAAAGTGCCATACAAGCACAAAGACCCGAGTTGGTATCCACAGAACCCGTGTAAAAGCCTGGCACGATGGCATACATGTATAGCCACAGGACAGGAAGGAGCGGTGTAAAGACAGGAGGAGCCCTGGAGACTGATGGCCAGCAGTCTGGCTGAATTGATGAGCTCCAAGTATTGTAAGAGACCTGTCTCACAGACTAAGGTGGAGAACGATAGACGGCACACACACACAGAATGTAAGTTTTCTAAGAGTAGAGATACCAGCTCCTTTATCGGAGTCCTAGAATTGTGCCGGGACACGATGAAGGCTCAGTATACACTTCTTAGCTGACTTTTCAAATTAATACTGAAATATTCTGAGCTCAGAAACATTATTAGAGTGGACCAAAATACTATATTTTGGTTGCTTCCTTCACTGTGATTTCCCCGCTCCCCCAACGATGACAAAATAATGATACATTATTCAATGGCACAAGACCAGCTCCTCTGCTCCACAGGCTGGGCCATCTCCTAACGTGCGTGAGTTCCTGCAAGCACCAGCGCTGCCCTCATGGCATCTGCACAGACAAGAAGCCCGAGATTCCCAGGTAAAGGAGGTTTCCAGTCTGCCTAGCGAGTGCTCACTCTTAACCACTGAGCCATTTCTCTGGCCCTCAAGGCATCTTATTTTTGTTTGTTTGAGAAATCTCTTCCTTTCATGCCAGATAGGATACACTTCAGGAGCAGCCGGATGTGGTGTTTGACAATGTTGGTCCCTGAGACAACTGTCCAATTTCCAATCCCAGTTCCACCAATCACAGGCAGCGGGACCCTGGCAAGTCACTTAATACACTGGGGCTTGATGGTCACATCTGTCAAACAGAGAATGAGTAACTTACCAAAAGGAAAGGCTCATTTAGCTCGTAGTTCTGAAGGGTGGCTCTTCTGGCTGCCTGGCACCCACATCACCTGCCCTGGTACGTGGTGAGGAACTTCCTGCTGGTGGGGACTGTGCAGTCTCCGGGCAGCACAGGGCATCATGAGAGAGCTAGAGCCAGCTTGTTCTGTCCCATCCCTCCTCTTAGGGGCCACTGACATCACCAAGAAGTCCTGTCCTCACAAACCCATTTAACCCTGACTGCCTCCCAAAGGCCCCCACCTCCAAACACACTTGAGATAGAGAGACTCCAGCACATGAAATTAGGGGGCACATTCAAACCATAGCCGCATAACAGCAGTACTTCTGATAATTTCATTTATTTAAATAAGCATTAAGGGAGGACGGGGAGCCTACAGGTGGGGTTAGCCCATAGAACTAAGATCAGTGGCAACTTTGTCAGTCTCTGCCTAATGCATTTTCAAAAGAATGCCAAGATTCTGTAATCATATATATATATATATATATACCAACTCTTCATCTGTTTTTTAAAAAATTTGAACACACAAAAAAGTGGAATTCACACATTATAATATAAACAGATAAAATCTCCTGACAAGTTGGCAGAATAGTAGCCCCAAACAGCAAAATGTTAATGGGAAAATAGCAGGTGCGCACCGACCACGTCAGCTCCCACCCCTGGTCCTGCTGGGAATTTGGCAGTCTCCCTGGAAATTGTGAAAATGACTGACACGTCTATTTTCACATGTTGGTCTGCCAAGAATAAGACTAGATGAATAAGACTAGATCTTCTCCCTGCAGGACTCTGTTGCCAGGTGCTTGGAAAACATGGAAGGAGGTCTGGCGGGGAGCACCGTTTGCCTGCACAGCCCCTCTCCTCAGCCCTGACCGTCCCTCTGGGATGCGCGCCTTGCTTCAAGCTCACTTCAGACCACCGTGTTTATAAATTCTACTTCCCCAGCACAGACATGTGGCAGAGGCAGCATTCAGTCTGCTCGTGATTTCTTCTGCTGACATTACATGAAAGACCAAGAAACAACCTCTAGAGTGTTCGGAGATAAGGGAGGAGAGCATCATGAAACAGAGGACAAGTCCCTGCCCTGGGAGCTGACTGTCTAGATGATCGGAGTGAACACAAGGATCGGGAGCTGGAGGGATAGCTCGGTGGGCAAAGAGCCTGGAAGGCACCAGAACCCAGGTTGGTCCTCAGATCCCATGTTAAAAAAAAAAAAGTCAAGGCATGGTGGTGTGTGGATCCCACTGATGAGGAAGTAGAGACAGGAGGATCCCTCGAGCTCACCAACCAACCAGCTTAGCCTACTTGGTGAGCTTCAGGTCCATTTGAGACCCTGTCTCAAAAGCATGATGGGTCTGTAGATTTTAGTATGTTTATCCTATGTTATAAGGCTAATATCCAAAAAAAAAAAATAAGGCTAATATCCGACTATAAGTGAGCATATACCATGCATGTCTTTCTGCTTCTGGATTACCTCACTCAGGATGACCTTTGCTAGTTCTGACATGAACTCTGTTGCCTGCTCTTTAACTTCTCCCCTCTTGCAGGGCGACTTAGCCAGCCCACAGAGGAAGAGGATCCAGGCAGTACTGATGGGACCTGATAGGCTAGAGTCAGATAGAAGGGAACAGATAGGGTCCCCCTATCAGTGGGCTAGAGGAGAGGGATAGGGGAGAAGAGGGAGGGAGGGTGGGGCCAGGAGGAGATAAGGGAGTGGGCTACAACTGGGATATAAAGTGAATAAATTTAATAATAATAATAATAAAGCAAGATGGATGGTGCCAGAGGAATGACAACCAAGTTGACCTGTGGCTTCCACATGCACCCACACACATGTGCACCCCCCC
>REGO01000036.1:2711164-2732436 GCA_010120015.1 Rhombomys opimus | reverse complement strand
CTACTCGCTGACCAGCTTAGCTCTACCACCCAGGCCCAGATCCAGGGCTCTGAACTGGCCCGCCAGAAAAGCTGTCTCATCTGTGAATGGTTGCGGCGTGTGGAAGGCCCAGTCCTGCTGCTCCAAAGCGGGAGGGCCTCCATGACACAGGCAACAACAGGGGCACTGGGAAGAGTCACAGTGAGGATCCAATATCGATGGTGTCACAGAAGCCAGAGAGCTCTAACCAGATCAGTGACTCACGGCAACGAGCATCTGCACGTGAAGATGTGCAGACAGAGGGTTATACTGTGGGGCACAGCGTGGCGTGCTACGGCTCCCACAACGAGATGCTCTCTATGCTTCGTTGTTGTCGTTGCTCGCTCGCCTGCTTGTGTGTTTTATTTGGGGGTGGGAGCAGTTGTAAGGGTGAAGGGCAAATATGAGGGGACGAGGAGATGAGCAGGAGATGGATGGCTTGGTGAGTAAGAGCACCTACTGTTCTTGCAGAGGACATGGGTTTGGCTCCCAGCACCCACATGGTGGCTGTGTTTCTAGAAGTCCACAGTCAGTGTGTTAGCATGGCCAAGCTCTGGTGGTGGCCACAACCATCCACAACTTCAGTTGCAGGGAATCCAGCTCCCTCTTCTGACCTCTGACAACACCAGGCATGCATGTGGCACATAGGCATACATGTAAGCAAAACACGTATACATAAAAATGAATAAATCTTTAAAAGAAATAAAAACAAAAGCAAAATAATAAAACACAAGTTTAGGCAAATCTACATTTTGTATCTGAGAAAAATGAAATATCAAAGGCAGAAATAAAGGTCATGTTATGAGTACAGGTATCTATGAGAAAGTATCTGTGAAAAATATCACCAGGAACAAATAACAATCCGGGGAAACACTGTCAGGTCATGTCAGCTTTACAATCAATATAGGAAATTGTTTAAAACCAATGAAAAGGGCTGGGAACATAGTTCCCTGCATCAATCCCTAAAGTCAGGTAAACCATACATGCCAGCACCAAAAAGGTGGAAGAAGGAGGATCAGAAATTCAAGGTTGTCATGGCTACATAAGGAGTTCAAGGCCAATGTGGGATACAAGAGATCCTGTCTCAAAATATACAGTAACAGCAACAACACAAACAAACAAACAAACCTGCTACCACCAGAAAAGAGGGAACTATTCCAAGCAATAAAGAAGTCATTTAATTATAAATAAATACGTATACATAAAGCTTAGCATGCAAATATGTGACTCCATGAACATCTGTATGTATGCATATAATTAAATACAAATAAACAGCAGAACAATTGAGTTGTCACCCATTGAGAGAGGAGTGAATATGATCTGTGGTTTTCATGGTGAAGGCAACACATTGTGAATTTGTCATCTTTGGTTTAAACACAATAATTAGTGTGTCCTTTCCAAAATCGAGGTGTTGCTGCCCTTTGTTCCCGGGAGTGAGGGCCTTCAAGTGGTGGTGGGAGGGCCTCCTACCTCCTGGACCAGACTGAGATTCTTGTAGAGGAAGCACTGCACAGGGTTCACCAGCCTGCTGACTCACATTTGCCATCTGCCATTCAAATGGCCCTCACCACCACACATACCCAGACCTGGAACCTCTCAGTGGGACCTCACCAGACACCAGCACCCTGGCCATGGATTTCCTGGTCTCTAGAGCTGTGAAAAGTGAGTTTCTATTTTTAGCAAAGTATCGTTGTCTGCCCTATTCTGTTATAGCAACAGAAACCAACCAAAACAGAAAGTTTCAACAAACAACCCCATCTTCAAATTGGCCACAGCGAGAATAGTATATGCTTTTCAGAGATGTCAGTATTATTGAAAACAAAGAAAGGAGAAAGAGAAGGCTCTACACCAGACTGAATGGGGACATGAGGTGTGACAGCTAACTCAGATCAGCTCCTCGATCAGCTCAGAGCTGAATACCATTGCAGGTGTATGTAGGTAAAGAAGGAATTGTGCGTGCTCATGTGTTATGCAATAGTACCTGAAGATGTTAAACTGCCTGAATGTTGTTGCAGTTTGGGATTTAAAAACATACTTGCATTTTATGTGTTCTATTTAATATTTAAAGATGAGATATTTTGGCATCTACTACTTAAGTTAAAGAATGATTGACCAGTAAAAGAAGGGATGAAAGGATGGAGAAAGAGATAAGGGATAGAAAGAGAGGGAGAAGGTGAGAGAGAGAATGAGAGAGAAAGAGACTGCTCAACTTATGTCACAGAGAGTTAACAACTGATGAATCTTAGGCAAAGAAAGAAATGTGTATTCCTCAGATAATTCTTGCAACTTTTCTATAGATTAAAATATTTCTAAATCAAAAGGTTAAAATTATTTTAAAATAAATAAATAGAAGTCCAAAAAAAAAAGAAGTGTCAGATAAATGGATCAATGCTGTTAAATAAATGATTGATAAATATTTGAAAATGGGAATCCCAGTTTTTTTAATTACTAGGGTCAGAACTAACAATATAAAAACAAATTGTGGCTTGTTATAGAATTCTATACAGCAAGAAAAATGAGCAATTGCTAACGCTGAGTGTGGTTGTGTGTGCCTGAAATCCCAGCCCGTCAGGAGTGGGGTGAGGTCCTTGGACTCAGAATTGAAGCTCATACTAGCAATTTAGTGAGACCCCATCTTATAAACCAAAGAAACAAAATCAAAAGCCCAGCGGATGTGGATGAAACTCACCAACAGTGAGGAAAACAAAATGTCAGACAAAAAAGCTTAGACTCTACCTCCATTTACACAAAGCTTCAGAGGCTGCAGAACTCAGCAGAGGTCAGGGCCACACAGCCTTCCAGGTGCTGACACCTCACTCTTGTCCTGTGTCTGCCCACACTGGGAAACTCTTCAGTCTGGATCCTCATTAGCAATATTTGTGTTTACATGTTGCTCTTCAGTAAAAATAACAAATGAACATGGCTAGGTGCCTGGGAAGATTGCACAGTCAGTAAAGTTCTTGCCATTTGTCCTGTGCATTAATCCCAGCGCTGGAGAGGTGGAGGTGTGTGAAGCCCTGAAAATCACTGGCCTGTGAACTCCCTGAAGGAGAAAAACTTTGTCTCAAAAACCAAGATGCACTGATCATGAAGAATGACACCCAAGGCCACACACACACACACACACACACACACACACACACACACACCTGCATACATACAAACACGCATCTACATGCACACACATGCATGTATATGCACATACACTCAATAGAAATGAAAACAAATGAAACCGAGAGAAGAGAAACAGGACAAGGCCAGCCAGGCGGCTCAGGAGAGACAAAGGCAGTTGCTGCCAAGCCTAGTGACCTGAATTCCACCCCGGGAACTCACATGGTGGGAGAACAGAACCGATTCCCACAGACTGTCCTCTGGCCCCCATAACCTGTGTTGTGGGATGCACTCTGGGCCTGAGCTTGGGGGCATGTACATACACTCTAAATAAATGCAAGGGTAAACACTAAGGGAAAAGCTGGAAACAGAAGCAGCTTGTCACCTTAATCCACTCCTAAGACTTCCTGAAGCACCTCCGGTATAATCCTGCTGTTAGCTGTGGGGCTGGGAGAGGTGAGTCACCCTGAGAATGCAGAGAGCTTTTAAGAGTAGCTTTGAGTAATTCCTGCACAAATACGAACCTGCAATTAGTCACTGACAACTAAAGCAGTCGAGTGTTTGAATTAGGAGCCAGAAAAATTAAACCAACCCTATTAGAGCATGTTTTGGAACAGCGAACATACACTTTAAATGTGTGTCTCAGGCAAAACAAATGTGTCATCTTGCTGGTGGACTGGGAGTTTCTCAGAGCCTGCTGGGGATCATCCCACAGATAGCACAGTTTGTAGACTGCTAGCATCCTTAAACTTCACCTATTATTAATTTTTTTTTGCCCTTATTGGTAGTTACTGACAGCTACCAAGTGAGTACTGATAGATTACAAAGGCATGGGCTATTTCCCAGCCGAAGGATCTGAAGGCTCAAAAATGGCCAAGGGGCTGGCAAGAAGGTTCAGTGGGTAAAGGTGCTTGCCACTGAGCCTGTTGTCCTGGGTACAATCCCTGAATCCCATGCACTGGAAGGTGAGGACCAGCTCTCCGAGGTCATCTTCCGACCTTCACACATAGGTAGTGGCACCTGCGTACCCTCAACCCACACACGTGAATTAAATACATGAGTATAATAAAAAGTTTTCATGAAGAAGAAGAAGAAGAAGAAGAAGAAGAAGAAGAAGAAGAAGAAGAAGAAGAAGAAGAAGAAGAAGAAGAAATCCTGTCCAGGAAGGGCACCTGCAAGGCTGAGCAGCAGTGGGTGGGTGGGTATTCTCTGCACTGGCATCATAACAGGTCAGTGCGCACAGTGCTGTGCGGCCTCTTCCTGACTCCTCAGCAGTACCTGTGGTAGCTAAGGACACAACTTGTTGATTTTCAGAGCCCACAGAATGAGCCCCATAAAGCTGGAGTTTAAAGTTACCACCCTAGGCTTCCTACAAGAGGAAGCAAGTGCAATCCGAGTTCTCGGGTGCACAATGAACAAAAGTAAAATCAGTCTTGGATGTTCACTCTGGTTTGAGCTGGTCCCTCAAAAGTTCATGGGTTCCCTCAAAAAGTTCAGCCCTCCCTCAAAGTCACAAGTTGATGGTGGGGCCATTGAGAGATAATCATGAGGATGAGGTTCCTGTAGTGACATCAATGGCTTTTTATAAGAGAGACCTAAACCAGCACATTTGGCGTCCTGTGTGTCAGGTGATGTTCTCTGCATGTTCTGAGGCAGCTCAAAGGCCCTCTCTAGAAACAGTCTCTTGGTCTTGCCCTTCTCAGACTCTAGAACCACGAGATAAGTGAACTTCTATCGCTTAAAATTTACCCAGTTTGTGGCAGCCTATGACAGCAACAGAAAACAAACTAGCAAAATGTTGTTCTTAATGGCCAAAGTTAAGACCCATCAGAACTGGCCGCACCGAGGTCAACCTGCACGGCACCGATCTTGCCCTTCCTCAAAGGACACAGCATTTAGAAATCAGGTTCAGACGTTGTTTCTAGAGCTTTTTTGATGACTCCCCTTGAGTGAATTTCCATCTCATTAACCTTAGGTTCCTGAGCTACAAACGTTAAGTGGGCACACCTGCTCTGGGGATGACGGGGATATTGCCAGATGGCCATGGGATGTTGTTCACGGGTAAATGATGGTTACTCTCTTCTCAGCCTTGAGCTCCCCACCTAGAAGCTGAGTCCAACAAAAGCTAATGCTTAGCAATGGGAGGCATATCCTAGTCCACAAGTAACCTGATCTGGACCCATTTCCTTCCTGCCAATATGAGCCCCACAGGATGCCAGGGTCTCTGTGGGCACAAACAAGTCAGGGTTATGGCGTTCCTCTTCTGCCTTCCAAGCCATCCCCAATGATGTAACTGGCTTCCAGTGGGGCTTGCACTTAACACTCAGCTTCTTTGCTGAGATTCTCCCTGGTTTCTTTTCCCGTGTTGGAATCTAAAGGCCCACCTGGAGCTTCCTACTTTCCCGGTTCCTACTGGCCTTTCTTCATCTACCCTCAAGCCAGTGTCTGGATCTGCCAGTGTTGGAACTTCCCAGAAACCTATTTCTGTAATGGGGCTTTGGTGCCCTGGAGGTGGATATTAGTCCCAATCAAGCAGGTTTCTGTTGCAGAAAACCATGGCCTCAATTCTGAAATTCACCCACCACAGCATGCAGCAACAGGTTTTTACATAGCTCCTAAGCCTGGGTAGGGTGGGGTCAGCTTGACAGGATGGCTCTGCTCCTCGTGGCTCTCCTTCTCTTTGCAGGGCCAGCAAGCCAGCCTGGTCATGCCTTGCCTTGGGCAATGGCAGACACACACGGAGGTGACAACAGAAACGCAGGCCTGTGTGTGCTTGCTGGTCAAGTCTGTTTACCCCCCGGAGCTAAGGCAAGCCAGAGGGTCCAGTCTGCTTCTACAGGCATGGGGACTTGTTCTGCCTGCAGATGTGGGTGGGCCTTGAGAAGCTGCAGGGCCAGCATACGGACACTGGAGCCAGACTCATCTTCTCATTCACAGAGAGGGTTCAGATTGCCCTTTGTCCTCCTTATTGCTCCACACTGGCCATTTCTGCTCATGATCTTATCTCCCCTTTTCAGAAGTGACCTCTACTGCTCCTGCCTCCAAGTACCGGGGTCTTCTTTTCTCACAATGCTCTGTACTCTTCCTGCCTAATGCTTGCTTCTGGTGCCAAAGAAGGACGTTCTTTCAAACCATAAACAGTGGAAGTCTTGAGGGCACGAATAGTCTCTAACTCAAGTTTCTTGCTTTCCTGATAGAAAAGCTGAGGTCCTGGTGGAACTCAAACTGACCTGGCTGGGCTGCAGCTCTAAGGACGAAAGCTATCTCTATGGAAAAGTGGGGGAGGTGTCCAGAGCATAGGAACAAAATAATCTTCCTTCCACTCTTATATTAGCCATCAAAGGAAAGTGGCACCCATTCACAGGTGTGTGTGTGTGTGTGTGTGTGTGCGCGTGTGCGCGCGCGCACGTGTGTGTGTATGCTTCATTTTATTGGCTGTAATTGTTCCAGACCTTAAATACTACACACATTTGAAGCTCTGCACAAAACATTAATTAATACTGACTAGTACTTGGATTCAGTTAGTGCAGCTAATGTGTTCCTTCAGCTGCTTTTCCCTGGGAAGGGACACACATTTGTTTCACACCATCAGCAGTATTTCTTCCTAGTGATGAGTTTGATAACAGTGTCCTCCTCCCCTCCCCCGACAGAGCAGTCCTCAGAGATCGATTGACAACACAGGGCAAACGATCTATTGTTGCTGAGACTTCTCAGGTTCTCTGAGAGCTCAGCCCGTACATTTCCAGGGAGATCCTCTTCAGGAAGGGGAAGCCCTTTGGAGGGTAACACAATGCAGTGAACCTCAGCTTCACTTGTTCTGAGTTCCTTGCTTTTACCCCTAATTTTCGGGGTCACGGAGCTGAGCCTGGTACTGTCATTAGCTTTGCTTGAGAACTCCTCTGATGTGTGGTCACTATGGCAACGATTGTTTAAGTTGTTTTTCAAGAATGTGGAGGCAGCTTTGTTCTAGCGCAAATGGGCCAAAGCCTCCAGCTCTTCTTCGCTTGGGCCAATGCAGGTCTCAGAGGAGTGACATTTAGACATCAAAGAGCTGAAAACCTGACCTATGGACACACAGATGGTGCTATTTCTGAATCTTAGTCCTACCATCTTATAATCAGTGAGGTCTGGTGATAACGCTCAGTCTGCTCTCTGCTCACTCCAACTTCCCCTCCCTCCAGTCACCTTTCCCCATGCCTTAGGCCACCCTGCTTTTCTCAGTCCTCAGAAATAACAGTAAGGCCAGTCCTCAAGGACGCTTTCACTTCCACATGGTGGGCACCTAAAAATAACCCATTTCTATTCCACAAAACTCGTCACTCCAGCCATTGCTCCACTCTGCAGTGAGTGAAACGGACTCAGTTTAGTAAAACATGTGGGTTCAGCTGTGTGCTGTGAGCCAGCACATTGCAACAAAGACATCCAACGGAATAATGCGCTCAGCTCTCACCACGCTCCCCTGGTGAATAAAATCAGTACATGTCAGGCTGCAGAAAGATGTCGTTGCCTGGCCATCAGCTCTAAGCCATGCCAGCTAGAGACCCAAGTTCATTATGGAGCCGCAGCTCCGACAAAACTGTAATCAGACAGTAATTCTCTGTCAGCCCTGGAGAGCGGGGATGCCTGGACAGCCAGGTAATGGTGTTATGAGGGAGTGCTGAGGGCACTGCCGCTTTCATTAGCCACCTGGTAGGAGGGTAATGCAAGCCTCCTGAGAAGATCCTCCTGTTACGCGGGGAAGCTAGCGCTGGGAGAGGCCACAGCCGCAGGGCCACCAGCCAGAGGTGGGAAGATGCCGTAGGTGGAGGCCAGCTGAGCAGGGTCGCTGGTGATTTCCAACTCCTTGGTAAAGCCAGAATGAAAGAAGGTTCTGACCTCAAAGCTTGAGCTTTAAACAAGTGTGTAAGAAGTCACGGCTTAAAAAGAAATCAGACATCTTATCAAAAGACAGATGGAGAAATAGCTCAGTTTGTAATGCGTTTACCTGGCAGGCATGGGGACCTGAGGTCAAGACCCAGAGAACATGGCAAACAGCAGCAGCACCAACACCAAGAAAATCAAATGGACATGGTGGTGCACATCTGTAATGGCAGTCAGAAGGAGGCAAAACCAGAGAGATCCATGGAGCTCATCAGTCAGCCAAACTAGCAAATCAATGAGCTCCAGGCTACCTAGAAACCCCACCTCAAGCAAACAAGGAACATGATACCCGAGGAACAAAAGCTGATTGTTCTCTGACCTCCGTGAACACACACACACACACACACACACACACACACACACACACACACACACACACACGTGTCCCCTGGCAGGAGCGAATTCCAGAGCCTCATGTTGAGGACTGTCCAACTAAGCTGTTACTGGTGCTGCCTCTGGGAGTGATGCCAATTCCTCAGACACGTGCTGCACACGTCATAGACACGCGTCCTGCGCATTCTACGTAGACAGCACACCAGCATTAGCGACATCCGTAAAGAACCCCTTCTTATTTTCTTGAAGAGTTCAAAGCAGCCCTCAGGCATAGTTCTCTGTGGGCAGCTAGAATGAGTGCTGCCTGCTTCCTCCCATCCTGAGCCAGCCCCAATGTGCAAGTCTAGGAAAGAGTCTTCAGGCACTGCCTGAATTTGTCTTACACGTATCTGAAGCCCCAGCATGGAGGTGGGAAGAGTGTCTCAGAGTTCAAGACCAGGACAACACGGGAGGACCTGGTCACAGTGCAACAACCATAAAGGGCTGGAGGGGTGAAGGGAGAATAGTAACACCTGCCGATTAGCTTTTAAAAGCCCCGTGTGTGTGTGTGTGTGTGTGTGTGTGTGTGTGTGTGTGTGTGTGTGTGTGTGCTCACGCATCAGGATTGTGTTTCATTTCCATAAGTGCCAACATGGTGTCTCTGGGGCCCTGTCTTAACCACTGACCATATTTACTCTGGAAAATATGTTCTGGCAGAGCAGGTTTAGAACATCAGAGCTCTGGCACCCTCTCACTTTTTCTGTGGATGCATGTATGTAGTTGGTTTTCTTCAGCAAAATATTTGCCAAGCACTTTGGACATGCTGGTAACTCACTGCTCTGGGCATGTGAGTGGATGTATCCTTTACAGTCATCAGTAAAATACAAACTTCAGAAGCTTGAAAAGCTAAATTCTCTACTATGAAGACATTATTTTAGGTGTGTGTATGTGTGTGTGTGTGTGTGTGTGTGTGAGAGAGAGAGAGAGAGTGAGAGAGAGAGAGAGAGAGAGAGAGAGCAAGAGGGAGTTCAGAGTCCCTGATATCCTGGCTCCTTCCCTCTCATGTTCCAGGTTTGAGCACCAGCTTCAGACCCTCTGCCATGTCCCTGCAACCTGTCACCCTCCCCAGCTTTATGCCACCAGCCCCTTCTACAGGCAGGACACAATCGGTTCTCTGAGCTTCTGCTCCCTCTAGACACACCTGTGACTATGCACACATTCCACTTTCAACTCCTTATGGCTTCCATCTTCCAATTCTTGCAGCCACCCCACCCCCATGCACCCGACTTCCCCTCACACAAGCAGGGGTGTCCACCCAGCTCTGATGGGGAAGCCCCTGTCAGTGCTGCCTTCTCCAGCTCCACGTCCCTCTCAATGGAGGAAACCTACCCAGACAGTGTTCACTAGAAACCAGGAGCCCTACCTGCTTCTTCTCTGACCCCCTGTACCTCTCTCTATCAGTGCTACATCCCGAATCTATTTAATTCTTCTCTTTCATCTTTAACACAGTTACTGGAGACTTGCCAACACACTTCCTTGTCTACCCTGACTTACTCAAGTCCCTTCTCCCTTTGGCTCATCTCCTAGCTTCCCAGAAGGATGGATAATGGAACTCAAGCTTTTTGCTTTAGTCTTCTGCTCAGGGCATTCTCAGCATCATCTTTAACTTTCATCTGCTGCCGTCCCACACAGCTGTGTCCATTTTCCTGGATTAGTCCTCATGTCTCTTCCCTGGTTATCACTAGAACCAATGGTCCAGGAAGGAAATTTCAGTTTCTGCAGGGAAGTGGCCGGCTGCAGTGATGCTAAAGAAGTTTTCAGAGTCTCAAGAGCTGACCCTGAGTCTGAGGTGTCTACCCACAGTCCAGACACAAATTCAGGGCAGCAACAGGCCTCCCTCAGATCTTCTTTGTTGATGAATTACTTCCTTGCTTGTTTCTTGTCTTTACCAGTTCAATCACATTGACTTCTTTTATCAAAAGTAATGCTCTGGTTTTGTTTTTCAATCTTCCATATTTATATTTTTCTTCCCCCAGAAAAGTTTTAAAAAATGGAAGAAAAATTCAAATATTTTGATCATCCAAAACGAACACTGTCCAAGTTACCAGTTGGATGAATCACCTTCAAATCCTTGCTCTATTCATTTTTTTTATCTTGAAATTGTTATGATCGTGTGGTGTATCCAAATTGTGCATAATGACATTTCAGTCTATTTTCCCTGCTTATAAAAGAATTGCATGCTCATCACAGAAAAGCTGCTTCTTGGTGGCCTGTTGACTGTTCTCATCCAGAGAATATCCAAAGAGCCAGGCTTATCATTATGAGTTTTGAAGACACAGAAAATCAACACCCTAGTTTTTGGCAGTACAAATGGTCGTTATGTTGTTCTTTGTATCTATGCATTTTAAGGAAGAGAAACGAAAATACCCTTTTGTTTAGCTGTTCTCACATCATAGCTACATATGAAAAGATGAGCCATCAGCAACAAGTGCCAGAATATAATCTTTGGCATTTTACCTAGTTGTCAAGACTGCCAAGATGAGAGGGTAACGTATGTGTCCTTGAGCCAAAGACCAGAGGCCACCTTCTAGTTTCTCCATCTTGGGTCTGTGTAATATCCTAGAAAAGGGAGACAGAAGGTTGAAGCTAGTGTCTATAGCCTCCAGGAAGAAGCTGGGTTCCATTAGAACCTGGACAAAACAATAAAACAACCTAAACTGAAGAGAGATCCATCAGGAGAGCGAGAAAGGGTCATAACCAATGTAAACCCACAATCTGGTGGGGTCCTGAGATGGAGCGACCCTGGAGTGCCTGTGCCTTGTCAAGTTGTGTGTGCAGATGATCTCTCTGTGCAGATGAGACCTGCTTGTGGGCACATCTTCCCAGCTGCATGTTCCACAAACTGGTAGGCTAACACTGGCACTTTGGTGGCATTTTCATCACAGAAATTATCAAACGCTACAGTTTATGTTTCCTTTCCCCCACTCCAAAATGTAATCAATCACTAATGCATACAACACTGCCCTGGATGCCTTGAAACAATAAATGATAGGAAGAACAAGTCCTATAGGTCACAGAAGCTGACTCTGTTCCTTTACTCATATGAACTACAACTCCCATGATGCCACGTGGCATGAAGAGTCAGGCCTACTTAGGGTCTTCCAAACCTGTGGTAGGGCAGGGGGAAGTGAGAGAGACCAAGAGTGGGTGTGATATACCAACTGGGTTAAACAGCAGCTTACAGGTGGTAGAGAAGATGATTCGAAATTATTATGTTAGAAGCAAAAGCATCAGTTTCATTGTTCTTTGCTCCATCCCTCAAATCTGTTAATTTACACTTGAAAAGGAAAAAATTCACACCTACCAAACACAAAGCACCGTTGCCTGCATCTAAGTTGCCGAAGTGAAGGAATAGGAGAGACAAAGCTTTCCCCTTCAGTGAGCTTATTCCTCACAGGGGAAACTGCCCCACGCCCAACCCCAGAGCTCAGAAAAACAGTCAGAAACAAGTCCTCTTCAACAAGTAAAACCAAATGTGAAAGGAGAAGGTACTTGGGCTCAGGGTGCAGGTGGTGGAGATGAGAAATGAGAACGGCTTCTGAGCGAAGGATGGGTCGCTCCGCCGCCTGGGATTGGAGAAGGGGACAAAGTAAACGCGCCGAAATCGAGGTTGAGTTAGGCAGCAGCACCTGGGTGGGTTGCTAAGGGATAATTCAGGGCTTCCAGCTCTAAGGAAACACAAGTGGAAGCAGGGAAAGGATTGTTAGAGGCATGCAGCAGGAGATCCAGACGCAGCATGTGTGGATGGAATGGTTCACACCCCAACTCTCCCACCAGTCTTTCTGTGTCCCTCTTACCGCGTTGTTCTGCAACTGCTTTATTCCCATCATTGCTGGTGCAAGTAATTGATGTTTGTTTTTTTCTTTTGTCTTGGGGTGAAGATTCCTTTGGAAGCTTTCGTGGCCGTCACTGGCCAGGAGATCATGTGGCTGACGGAGATGTCTGTGGCATCATGTGTTTTCCTTGGCTCTTAACCGCACCTTTGACTGTGAAATGCTGGAGTTAATGCTTGCATCCCCATTGGTCCATAATAAGAAAAAATGTACCCCTATTCATATTCTCACTCCAGTGCTTTCCAGGGAGCCTGCTATATAACGGAGACTTTATACAGAATTCATCACTGTGTGGCAAGGGTAGAAAAATATGGACACCACAGTCTTAAATTCTCTTTCCAGACAGGTTCCCACATACTATTAGTAATGACTGTTTTTGAAAAGGAGCATTAATTCTTTCCGGGAATAACTATTTGCTAAGAGCCTACTGTGTGTCAAGATAATGCTACATGTGTTCGTCATGCTGTGGCTTCCAAGGATGTTGGCTCTTTTTCATGAGATAAACAGCCACATCATAGATGAAATTTCCTGCTCAGCAACATCCAATTGCCCTCTGTAACCTGGCCCTGCCTTCTGTACTAGATCAAATGGCTAGAATGTTTTGGCCCAAGTGACTATGAATTTTATATGTGCAACAATAGGTTAATTGTCCCTCTTTTAATGAACACTCTTTTACTGGACACTCCATGACACAGGCTGCACAGTTCACACCGACCAGAAACTCTTGCCTAATGAAATCGTTCATTTGAATCAATCCCTGCTAACTTTTTGACAGCCAGAAAAGGTCCCATGCTGAAATGTGTGCTTACATCTGACTGAACATAATCCGGGAAAAATCTGAATTTCTTTGGAAGAAATGTTTTTTGTTTTGTTTTGTTTTGTTTTGTTTTGTTTTTGTTTTTGTTTTTGTTTTTTCTGAAATTTATATCCTGCTACATTGAACTTCCCTAGATAGGCTGACACGTGTTGCATTTGCGCTGAACTAAAATATCCCATTTGCCTAAATCTCCATGGAAAAAAACCGGCTTTTCTCAGGACTAGCAAAGGAAAACTGGGCCTTCCTCTCTCCCCAATGTGGCTCTGGTCACAAATTAGGTTTCCTTGAGGAAGAACAACAGCTCTTAAAGAGTGGGGCAAAGGAGCCCAAAGCAGACACAGTTTGCAATGGCCACCACCGCAAGTGAGTTCCCTCAGAGAAGGTGTGTTTCTTTGAGGGTTGGCATCAGCTGTCAACTGGACAGGACCCTGCAGCACCTGGGAGGCAAGCCTGGGAGCACAGCTTTGAGGGAGTTTCTGGGTGAGGTAAGTGAAGTGAGAAGGCCTACCCTGCACTGCAGCAGTGCCATTCCCTGGGTTGGGGTTCCAGACCTGAGAGAAAAACTGAGCACAAGGCTTCCTGACTGCAATGGCCCCTGTCCCCGCTGCCCCCACTGCTCCCGCTGCCCCCCGCTGCTCCTGCTGCTCCTGCCGCTGTGACTCCCCTGCAACAATGGATTCTAACTTCAAATGGTGAGCTCCAAATTAACCTTGGCTTCCCTAAGTTGGTTTGGTTGGGTATTTCTCACATAGTCATACAGCAAACACACACACATACATACACATCACTCTCTCTCTCTCTCGCTCTCTCTCTCTCTCTCACACACACACACAGAAAACTCACGTGTGGAGGGATCCACCCATTAGCATCTCAGGGAACATCTCCCACCGTTGGCTTCTTCTAATTTCATACACATATTCTTGTTTCCCAGAGCAAAAGGCTCCCTGAGTGAAGGGTGAGAAGGTATGACTCAGCTCCAGACAGTGCTCTTTCCCCTAAAAGTGACCATAAGAGTCTTAAAATAGGACGGATCTGCATAATCAATGGAAAGCAGGAACAAGAGCTTCTGAGTGCTGGGAGAGCCAGGAGGCTGTGCATGAGACTGACACCATCCTTCATATTGGGGCACTTGTGGGTGACAGAGCTTGGGCATCTGAGTGTGTCACGTTGGAACCAGGCAGTTACGCTTGTCTTCCAGTATCAGAACTTACTGAGCAATAATAAGCTACTCACTAGCTGCATCATCTTCATAGGCTTCCATTTGCTGAGGAAATCTGGATCTTACTTGACAGTTGGGCAATAATGGGGTCCTTTATTCTCAGGTCGCACATCACACTCACAGGACTGTGTATGTGTCTTTGCATGCCCAACATGCATCTAACCCTAACCCTCACTCTATATGAACACAAAGGACCTGTTCAGAGAGGCTGTCCTCAAGTTGGAGACAGAGAGCTAACAGGGGCAAGGAAAAGCCTAGAGAAAGGAAAAGTCAGAGAAGTCTAGCAGGCTTTGAGCTCTGAGCTCGATGTTCAAAGGTGTCAGGTGCAGCTTAGAGTGACAGGGTGTTTCAAGGGTCACAACAGGAGAAACTGTCCTGGAGCAGGGGCCCAGGGACAGAAGTAGATGAAGGCAGGAGTCCAGCATGCCTGCTACAGTTTGGTCTTGAATTACTCCTTCTTTTATAGTCCCAGCTGAGAGGCCTTCAGCTTCTGTCGATGAGCTCATGTGTCTGGTGGCTTCTGACGCGATTTGATGTTTGCCAATCTCATTATTTATTAACACAAAAGTTTTTGCCTCCTAGAGCTCTGGCAGATGGTTTGCCGTGTAAATAAGATACGGAGTCTGTCTTTCTTGGCACGTCTATCAAAATGGAGTAACTCAGGTCAAGGCTGCTGTTTGGACGCTTATAGTCCACAAAACACAGAGCATCCCAGCGTAGGTCCGGCCTGTGCTCCTCAGAGAACACAACAAACCCCTCTCTCTGGAGGGATAGCAGCACCAAGAATGTCTTCCCTATGGTCTGGGGCCTCAAGAAGGCCCTGCTGTTTTCCCCCTTGCTGTTTGAGATGTCTGGCAGCCTTTAGAGTTCATGGGAGTTCATTAGCCAATGGATCCAATATCTTTTCCAACTCATGGTAATTCTCTTTGTGTACCTGCCTCCACCCCAGTTTCCTACTTTCATCCTTTTTTTTTTTTTTTTTTTTTTTTTTTTTTTTCTTCAAGACTTTCACTGTGTGGGTGGGCTGGCCTCAAACTCCGAGATCCATTTGCTTCTGCCTCCTGAGTGTTGAGATTAAAAAGGCATGAGCCACCGTGCCCGGCCTTTCCTTTTCCTTACAATGATGCCATTCAGTGGATTAGGGTCCATTTTAATCCATTATAACCTCACGTTAACTCGATCATATCTTCAAAGTCCCTACTGGGTCACATTCGCGGAGATAATGGGGTATTTGAAATGGTAGCCACTCCACAACCCAGCTCCCCAGCACAATGAAAGAAGAAGTCTTGGTCATGGCTGCCTCCTGATATTCACCCCATCTCTGGAGGTGGTCATCAGCTAAAGTGGCACCGTTCCCTTACCCAGCTCATTATGGTGTAAAGAAGTAGATTCCGTTCTTCTTCCCCGGTCTGGGACAGACCATCACTAACCATTGACTAGTGATTAATGACTGCTGTGGCTTGAATGTGAAAAGTCCTTCATGGGCTCGTGTGTTTGGCCACTTGGTCCCCAGGTGGTAGCACTGTCTGGGGAGGTTGTGGAACCTTCAGTGGAGGAAGTGGGTCACCTGTGCTGTGTCTTGCAGCATTACAGCCTGGCCCATTTCCTGCTCACTCTGATTTCTGAGTGTAGATATACAGTGACCAGCCAGCTTGCTGGTTCTGGGGCCACACTTTTCCTCCATGAAGCCATGTCTTCTCTAAGCTGGGATAGTCCCTCTGGGACTGTAAACCAGAATAAACCCCATCTCTGTTAAGTTGCTTTCCTCAGGGTGTTTTACAACAGCAAGAAATGAAAATAAGACAATGGCCCTGATTAGTTCAGAGTAAATGGATTGCTTAAGCAGATCCCTTGAAAGGGAAGGTCAGTTTCTGATACATCAGGAAGGCTCTTTTCCCCATCAGCTGTTAACACATAAAGGTGCAAAACACAATTACTGAAGCAATTTGGCTCATACCAGGAACATGAGCATGACAATGAACCAGATCCAAGGAGGACCTCGTGACTGTTCTCTTCCATGACAGCAAGACATTGACTATATTATTAAATCAGATCATGAGAGGTAAGGGGTTACCTGTGTTACCTTGGGTAAGGTCAGTGTAATGGCCAGGGTCTTTTAAGATAAGAAGAACGGGAGCGTGAGCATCAGAGTAGATAACTGCCAAAGCAGATTATCTACTGATGAAGGATAATCAGTAGATAATGATTATCTTATTAATAATAAGGATGAAAAGTTGTGGGGCAGGCTCTAGAGGCCAAGAGCTGGGGATGGCAAGGCAATGGATCCTCCTGGACCCTGTGGAGAGGACACAGCACCCAGCCCATGGCTGTCCGCTGAACTCCACAAGTGTAGAGAGTGAATTTGAGTCTTAAGGCACTACATTCATGGTAGCACATTACAGTAGCGGTAGGAAGCAAAACATTTACGATCCCTCCAACAGAGGTCAGAAAAGAGGTAGGGGAGCTGGGAAGAAGGGCCAGGAGAGCACACTGTAACCCCAGTCCCAGCATGTGGATCTCCAGAACAAGCTAACTACACAGGACAGCCAAATCAGAAAGCTGTGGGCGCAGCAAGAGGCCCTGCCTCAATAAGTGGGGAGAGATCAAGAAAGACACCTAACATTGACTTTGAACATCCGCATGCTCCAACACATGGACTCACACGCACCCACATACATGAAAATGTACATACATACATGCATGCGCACACCATACACACATCCACACAAGCTATGGAAAACAGGTAGTTCATTCAGAAAGGATAGTTTAACAAAGGGTTCATTGGTGAGGTGTGGGCACAGATGGAAAAAAAAAAAGTATGTGATACACAGCTGCCAGCCTCAGGAAACTATGGCTCTGAAGGGTAAAAGGGCAACAGTAGTTCCTGGTACTCAGAGGTGGTGCAGCTAGCCATTGTCTGCCTGCAACCTGGCATAGAGGCACCTTGGGAATAAATACCCCCTCTTTCTCCCTACCATTCAAGCCCAATCCAAAGCCACAGGATTAGGGAATCCATATGAACCATTCCGTGTAGACTGGCCCCACCAGGCACAGAATAGAAGCAGGGAGCATAGAGGGGCGTTTTCTTTTCCTTCTGCATTCTAGACTTGGGTGAATGGTTCCACTATCACCCAGCCATGAGACCGGGCTTCTGAAGTGCCTGGGTACCCTGCCATGTCTCTGCTCTCCTCCCTTCGTATGGCTCAGTTACATGCCTGGGGTTTTACTTTTTTCCCTCTGTAAGTGAGCTATAATTCTTCGCTTGAAAAAACCTGCACTTATCTTCTTTGCTTGCAAAGTTTATGGGGTGATGAATTTGAGATATGGGCGCATTACAAGGCTGAAAATTAGCTAGCACTGTCGTCAGAATTTAGAGAATGTTCTGCAATATAGCAAAGGCTGGGGAAATAATTCTATGAAGAAAGTAGGCTGAATTTATAAACCCGTCTCCTTATTCAATCAAAGACACAATAGTTTAAGATGATATGTGATATGTGGTTTTCTTGATTGTAAAATAATACAACAAACCGGAGGGATTTCAGAAACTGTATAAAAGCATCAAAGTGAACATATTCTCCAAAAATAGCGCACATAATTCTCTCCAAACCCTGCAATAAGTGTGAGAGTGTTCACTCTTTCTTTCATAACTTGATTTTATTCAGTTATTATCATAGGAAAGAAGTGCCACCCACCCCCCACAACTCCAGGTACTCTGTGATTTCAATCCAATGGCCGTAAAAGAACTGGATTGCTACATGGTATTAGAACAATTTATTAGCTATTGGGGGAAAAAATAAACTTTTAATTCTGGCTTTCCCCCTGCTCCAAGTTGAATTCTAGAGGCAGAAAAAGAGTGCTAAATAATGAAATGCGAAGGTTGCATGAGAAATCTGTGTGGAAATCCATGACCCTCCAGACCAGACCAAGAAAAAAATTCTTAGAAAGGACAGTAGAACACAGGCAACATGAAAGGAGGAAAAGGAGGCTCTCACGGTTAAGGGTTTAAGTGAGGATGGGGGCAGGGGACCGGGAGAGGACGTGGTATGAGTGGGTTAGCCAGAATTAAGAATATGTGGAGAAGCCTGATAAGACCCTATTGATGAAGACACCACTCATTTCGGATGTGGGGCTTGGAGACGTCATCCTCAAGATGGCTCTCTCCCTGGTGACTAGTTTACCCGGAGCCACAAGGTGCTCTGCAGGCTGTGGGGGAGAAAAGGCATCAACTGTCTTAGCCTGTGCTGGACCCTCTATGTTGCCCTGCTGGGATGATGTACCCACTGGAGAAACAGTGGGACGACAGCTATGAGTGTAACCAGCCACTTTCTGGTTTGATGTGAAGCCTGCTCCATTGTAGGGATTTCATGCCTGGTACTGTAAACCTATTCTAACTCCATGACTAGGGAATCATAACCCTAGAGAGATCCTCTTGTTGTTTGCCTAAACCTGCCAAACTACATTCTAAGTATTTGTTTATACCCATATATCTAGGCTACTCTCAACCTTTGTCAGAGAAGCCTCTCTTTTTGGCAGCAGGCAGCAAGCAGAGCAGAGATTCATTTCTGGTCAAATTGGTAACCCTGGGTACCCAGCTGTGGCTGAGTCAGCTACATCAACCTCCCCATATAAACCCCAGATTCTTTAGGGAAGAGGGAGCAGGAAGAATGTAAGAGCTGGTGGGTAGAGATGAAGGTTATAAAATACTGACCTATGGACATGACACTGATATTGCATGTACCAACATGTAGCAGCATTGGTTCCCTACACAAGAACCACATAAGGCCAAGTCACTCAAGATCCAGCATGGATGGGAGAAGTGCCCCAAGGTCCCACTTTTATCAGAGGCGTTATTGGTAGTTGATGGCTGCCGAGGGAGGAGAATCACTCTCTGTTCTCTTATCTGTCATACACAGACACATAACCATGGATTAAAAGGAAAGCTAAGCTGCAAAGAGCAGCAAGGAGACTCGTCTCTAGAAAGCTGTTCCACACTCTCTGGTAGCTGGTTAACAACATTCTACTTTTGCAGAGCCATGTAGTTTTACGGACTTTATGGACACTTTTATAAGCACTGGGTGAAAGGGCAAATAAAACAGCTGGCTGGCATCTCAGCTAAGAAATCAGAGCATGAGCATGGAGAGCAGGCACGCTGCTGTTTTCAGCTCTTTTAACTTATGCATAGCTTGCATAATATTTGGGCCATTTACCTCACCTCCCAAAGCCTCAATTTATTGACCACAAAGAGAGATTAAATGCTCACCATCCCAGGATGTACAATAAATATTCTAGAGTGGCCTGTTGAGGACCAGTGCAGGGCTGCCTGGCAGAAACTGTTCCAGATGCTCCTGTTGGTAATTTAATAATGAGTTCATAAAGCTGTTGCTAAAAATGGTGAGGGAAAGGACAATGAGTTCAGCTGGACTGGAACAGGAGAATCAATACATTGATTACAGACATGCTGTCTACTTTCCCAAACAGTACAGCCGCCTTCTTCCTCTGCTCCAACGCCCAGAGGGATTTGTCTGTGTTAGAGAAAAGATTTTTAAAAAAGATTTGTTTTCATTACTTTTAAGTGTGTGTGTGTGTGTGTGTGTGTGTGTGTGTGTGTGTGTGTGTGTGAGCATGTGTGGGTGCAATCATATTCTCTTGAGCTGGAATTACAGGTAAGCCACCAGACATGGGTGCAGGGAATTGAACCCAGGTCCTCTGCAAAGAGCAGTATGCATTCTTAACCATTGAGCCATCTCTCCAGCCCTGGGAACTGATTTTTTGAGAAGAGAAATGGGTAATGTGAAGCCTGAAGTTTTTCAAAGTCAGTCTTCAAAGGTTACAACCACTTGCTTTTTCGGTTGTCAACACAGAAAACATAGCTCACACCCTAAAGGGTATAAGCAATAGTTTATACTGGAGACAAATATGCCCAGGAACATAGATTTAGTTTGCTCCAAATACTGTGTTTTAATATGATCATGACTTCATGCAGTTTTTATAGTAGAAGAACAAGAAAAAGCACAAATCAAGATAATGTTTAAAATAGATATATGAAAGTATTAAGCAGTCAGGTCCAGTTCTCTCTACTGTATGCCCCAGAGGGCAGGCTTAGCCTTTCGGTTGGGGAAGTAGGGGTCTGTGGACTCTAAAGGATTTACCCAGTAGTCACGAATACGTGAGGTCAATCACAGCGGGGGACTAAGAGTTCACGAATATTTGGCCCTAAAACATTGCAACCCTCCACAGTCATGGCAGCTTATAGAATCTTTAACACAAATGTGACTTTTTTTCTGGGAATTTGATTTGATTCAACCATGGGAGAGAGTCTGGGTGGAGAAAGAGAAACTCTGAAATCCAACAGGGCAGTCATCACCCCTCAGAGTCCAAAACAGACCCCACCACAGGACCACACGGCCCAAATTATCACTGACCTGCTATTTGAGCTACCTTGTTCTACAAGGGTGCACTCTATAATTTAATTCTATCTTTTTTATTGATCTGCACCTATATCCAGTTTTAAATGCCACATCTTTCTTTGAGTGTCAAGGTTAACCATGTCCCCTCCTGGGATGTCTCTCTGGAAATGGTACTAAGGTTTACACTGTATCTGAGATTATTTTCAATTCTCTTTTCCAAGATAATTAGAACCCAAGTGAAGAACATTTTTCATGTATGCTTTGGTCAACAGAAGGAGTCATCTGTGGTCACATATTGTTTCAGAACATACAGCTTTTATATATGGCTTATCCAAAGCCATAGTTCTTGGACTAAGATATCCTTAAATAAAAACCTTGTTCTAAAAGACAAGGTATTGCTTGAAACATGGGAATCAGTAAACTGAAGGGTAACATCCAGGAGCTAAAAAAAATGAAAAATAAAACACAAACAAACAAAATCCCAGGAAGGACACAATGACAAAACCAGAAATACACAAGTCATTGAAAAATAAAAGTGAATTTTTAGCTTAACCCAAACCCCTGGTAACAGCATT
>REGO01000036.1:2684533-2708927 GCA_010120015.1 Rhombomys opimus | reverse complement strand
CCCATTTCAGGAAGAAGAAAAAAAAATGAGTGAGGTCACTGTAGCTCACTAGTCTGTACTTCATTAACCTCAGAACTGAACAGTTGTTTCTCCAGACCAGCTAGGTTGTGATGTAAACATCCCCCCCCAAACCTCCCACAGCACCCTCCACTCCATCCCCTCCCACTTCCCCCACCACCCTAAGCTATCCATACCCCCTCAACAGCTCCACTGGGCCAGGGGTGGAGAGGTTGGAGCTAGAGACCTGGCCTTAGACACTGGATCTATGGTACCTTATCACTGTGTGACTCTTCTGTCCCACATGGTGGCAGCTACCCACCAGTGATCCCAGCACTTGAGAGGCAAAGGCAAGCACATCTCTGTGGGTTCAAGGCCATCTTGATGGGCCAGGACTACATAGTGAAACCCTGTCTCAAAACACAACAAAACCCCTCATTCATTACTCTGCAACTCTAGAAAACACTGCTTTCTCTAAATTCAGAAAGATGGATTTCAATAGGGCAGCTGGGGGATTATTGATCACTTGTTCTTGGGATGCTGCCAGGGTGGAGCACTGTTCTCCTGGAGTCTGTAAACATGACCGTATCTAGAAACAAGATCTTCATAGATAAGATCACATGACTGATACTGAAGCCAGGCTGGGCCTGGGGTGTGTCTTAATCCAGTAGCAAGAATCTTTATAACAAGAGAGAAATGAGACACAGAGAGGGAAGGGAACTGTGTGCCAGTGAGAATGGAAAGAGTGGAGCCATGGAGCAATAGGTCATTGTTTACTTAGGACCAGCTAAGGTTTAAGGCCACCTGGGAATGGAAGAGGCAAGGAAACGCTCTGTGATGGAGTCTTTAGAAGGTGATCTGCCCTGCAGATACTTTGATTTTGGATTTCACATCCCCAAAACATTTTTGTTCATGGTGGAAAGTTTGTCATAATTTGTTATAGTGGCCTGGCCCACCTATTATACACCCTTGCTTAGCACAGTGGCTGGTGCAAAGCAAGCCAGTGATGGGTCATGTGTCTAGATGCCTTGTAGGTGCCAATAAACGTTTGTGGAAGGAAATAAGCATATTAAAACATATATCTGAAGTACATTTTTAAAAAATGTAGGAGCCAAAGAGATGACTCAGCAGTAGAAGTGCTTGCTGCATACCTGTGAGGACTAGAATTTAGGCCAAGGAAACCCACTTAACTGCTAGGTGGGCACAGTGGTCCTCCTGGAATACCAGGCATGGAAAGAGAAGACTGGAAATTCCCCCAAAGCAAGCAGGCTAACAATATCCGTGAGCTCTGGGCTTGATTAAGAGGGCCTGCCAGAACCTGGAAACAACCCAGATGCTCCTCAGTTGCCGAATGGATGCAGAAATTGTGGTACATTTACATAATGGAACATTACTCAGCAATTAAAAACAAGAAATCATGAAATTTTCAGGCAAATGGTGGGAACTAGAAAAGATCATCCTGAGTGAGTTATCCCAGAAACAGAAGACATACATGGTATATACTCATTTATAAATGGATATTAGACATATAATATAAGATAATCATACTAAAATTTGTACACCTAAAGAAGCTAAGCAAGAAGGAGGACCCTGGGTAAGATGCTCAATCCTCATTCAGAAAGGCAAATGGGACAGACATCGGAAGAGGGAGAAAACAAGAAAACAAGAGGGTAGACAGGAGCCTACCACAGAGGGCCTCTCAAAAGAAAACTCACAAAGTATAAACCTAGGAAGACACAAAGAGAGATAAAGCAAGTAGCTCTAATTGGCAAAGAGAAAAAGAAAGAGTTCCAGGTCACAGTGGGACTGCAGCTCCTGAGGGACATGCAAGAGGCGAGAGGTACCAACAGGGTATCAAAACAGATGCTGAGACTCATAGTCAAACTTTGGGCAGAGTGAAAGAAAGGGGAGATAGAAAGACCTGGAGGGGACAGAAGCTCCACAGGGAGAACAACAGAACCAAAAAATCTGGGCCCAGGGGTCTTTTCTGAGACTGAACTTCTAACCAAAGACCATTCATGCAGCTAACCTAAAACCCCTGCACAGATGTAGCCCATGGCAGCTCAATGTCCAAGTGGGTTCCCTAGTAATGGGAACAGGGGCTGTCTCTGACATGAACTCAGGGCTGGCCCTTTGATCACCTCTCCCTGAGTGGAGAGCAGCCTTGCCAGGCCACAGAAGAAGACAATGCAGCCAGTCCACCCTGATAGGCTAGGGTCAGATGGAAGGGGAGGAGGACCTCCCCTATCAGTGGACTGGGGAGGAGCATGGGAGCAGAAGAGGGAGGGAGGGTGGAATTGGGAGGGGATGAGGGAGGGCGCTACAGCTGGGATACAAAGTGAATAAATTATAATAAATAAAAAAGAAGGGGGAGATAGAAAGACCTGGAGGAAACAGAAGCTCCACAAGGAGAGCAACGGAACAAAAAAAATCTGGGCATAGGGATCATTTCTGAGATTGATACCCCAAACAAGGACCATGTATGGAGATACCTAGAATCCCTGCACAGAAGTAGCTCATGGCAGCTCAGTGCAAGAGGGTTCCCCAGTAATAGGAACAGGGGCTGTCTCTGACATGAACTCATGGGCTGGCTCTTTGATCACCTCCACCTGAGGGGGGAGCAGCCATACCAGGCCACAGAGGAAGACAATGAAGCCAGCCCTGATGAGACCTGATAGGCTAGGGTCAGGTGGAAGGGGAGGAGGACCTTCCCTATCAGTGGACTGGGGGAGGGGCATGGGAGCAGAAGAGAGAGGGAGGATGGGATTGGGAGGGCATGTGGGAAGGAGCTACAGCTGGGATACAAAGTGGATAAATTGTAATAAATAAAAGTAAATAAATAAAAAAGAAAGCAGAAGGGAAAAAAAGAGACTCTGCCTGGACAAACAAGCAAAAGAGTGATGGAAGATGATTCCTGACATCAGTGTCAGTCTTGGATCTCCACATGCACATACACATATCTACCCATCAACACACACTTACACATACATGCACACCACACATATAAACACGAGAAATGGGAAAAATAAAACACACTTCAAAGAAAGATTTCAACAGAAAACACATCTACAAGAATGTGGTATTAAAATCTATGAAGGTGTAAGATTGGCACAATAGCTAAATGATCATACATCTGTACGATAGAACCATATACAACATTTTTAAAGCATTTGTAAAGGTTTTAATAATACTGAATTAAGATACCATTTCAGTGTAGAGAGGTAATGATAGGTAATTGTAAGTTTTCTTTTTCTTTATGTGTGTGCAGACACACACACACATATATGCCTGAGAAAGTATATATTACATCTACAAGAAAGTTTACCTTTAAAAAAAAATTCAATTCATTACAGAATATGTACAGTTAACAGCATCTAACTCCTTACCATCTTTTTTATTGCAGCATTGATTTTTACATATGAGTGTAGCGTGTTCCGTGTCTGAGGAAGTGCTTGCAAAATGAGTGACCGAGGACCAAGCTTACATTTACAACCTGAAGGATGTTCCCACGTGGGCTTGGAACAGCGTTATGTCTTGCAGGGAGCTATCTTCCTGTGAAATTATTGTCTGAGGCTCTGCTCAGCCTGCAGATATGAGCCGGGTGAGATCAACCCATCAGTCAGCACCAGTGTCATGACTGCCTGGCACCCATTGTCATACCAGGCCTGAAGGTGAAAAGAAAGTTAAAGAGAGGTTTGTAGAGTTTGGAGAAGAGGCTGCAGGCCTTACAGTTCAATATGCTGGAGAGGGTGGATCTTCTCTAGAATAAAGCTGGGTGATATCAGAGCGGAACTCTAGTAGAATGTAGTTTACTGTGCCATGATATATACCCACATGCCTATGTGGGCCTGTTGAGTTTGCTCGGGCCTACTGACAACCAATGTTACCAAGGCATGCAATGCCAACTCTGTTCCTAAGCTTAACCAGGCCTCATGATTTCTCTTGTATGTAGATCAGTGGTTCTGAACCTGCCCAGTGCTGCAGCCCTTTAATAAGCTCCTCAGGTTGTAGGGACTCCCAGACATAAATTAATTTTTTTAACTAGGCAAAGAATTTTATGACCCTTTTCTAAACTTTATTCCCAGACCCCTTCAGCTTAGTTTGCTGCGAAGAATGAACTGCGTATTAAAAAATTGAAAAGAGCCGCGGTGTCCAGGGGCTTGGGCTTAAAAATGTTAGAGATTTAGATTTTGTCAGATCCTTCAACAAAAGAATTTTACAAAACAGCCAGGACATAAAATAGCAGCTCCTGTAACTTCTGCAAGGATCACCTTCTTCGGAAGTTGCCTCAGTTTGGTTCGCCTCATTCTTAGAAGCCTCATGGAAGTTCTCCACCAGACCCAGAACTTCATCATCAACACCCTCTCCAACTGGGCTTTTCCACCCACAGATTGTTTCAGCCAGCCTCCCTAAACCAGTCAGACTGTCTGCACCAAGCTGCTTTAGGATGCTGGGAAGCCTTTCTGTCAGCTGCTTTGCCTCAGCGTGGCCTGTAATGGTGACGGTGTTTGTTACCAGAGACGCCTGAACTTTTAGGGTTGTTGAAATGCTTTGTAAACCTCTTCACCTTTTCAAAACCAGAAATATTGTTTACCGCTAACTTCTTTAAGGAGAACTGTAGTTTTTATTGTCTGCTGTGGCTGTTCTGTGAACCACCTTCCTTCTTCTGTGAGCAGATCCTTTTCTACCAAAGCACAATTGTGCCTGCAGTTTGGTGAGTTTTTCCTGGTTCACGATTGTTTCTTTCATCTTGTCAGAGTGGAAATGGGTCTGCGAAGGGGACTAGGGTTTGTGCTCAAGGGATCTCGGGCAGACCAGCTGAGATAAGGCACACACATGAGGACTCAAAATGGCAGCTAGAGGAAGGCCGGAAGTCCATAAAATGACTTTTGTTGCTACTTCATAACTGCCTTTTTGCTACTGTTATGAATCATGATGTAAATACCTGTGCTTTCCAATGGTCTTTTTGGGGGAGGGGTCGAGTCCCACAGGTTGAGAACTGCTGATATAGGTAAAGCCAGACACAGCGCAGCATTCTAACTAGTGAGCACCACATGGTGAGAGGCAGCCTGGTGGCGAACAGAGGCTACGTGGAGCAGAATCATGGCCTTCAGACCACAGCCCAGCTCAGCTTCATGTGACACCAGTGCCAGCTCTCCATCCACCAATCAGGCCATCCAGAAAACATGTCCTTCCGCCTCAGTCAGATGCCCGGATAATGTGACACAGTCTGTGCATAGCAAGGTACTTTGCCAGATACGACACACCTGTAATCTGAGGACTCAGGAGACTGAGGGAGGAGGATCATGAGTTCAAGGCCAGTCTAGACTACACAGTGAGACCTTATCTCAACAACAAAATGGTTGGTGAGTGAGATAAGGAGAGAAGCTGAGCCTAAATACTTCAACAACAATGAAGAAAGGTTTTGATTAAAAATTTTAAATAAAAAAGAAAGAGGTTTCTTTATCTTATAATTTTGGAGGCTGAATGTGCAAACATGATGATGGCTTTGGTCTCCTAGCCACATCCTGGAAGTAGATGATGGCTGGTGGTGGGATCATTTGTGACAGGGAGATCATCTGGCAATGGAGGAGCCCTTCTTGCTCTTTATAACAGGCACCTCTTGTGGGAGCTAGCTGATGTCCCATGGGACCTACATTAATTTCTTCTGAAGCCAACAACCTCATGTCATGTCCCCCAGCCATGTCCTGTGGCTTTCCACCTCTTAAATCCTCCACCACCCCTTAACACTGAGGACCAAGCCTCCCATAACACACATGCTTAGGAGACACCTTACTATCCTATCTAGAGCATGGTCACACTTCCCTGTACATTTAATCAAAGTCTGCCTTCCCTTCACTTCCAATTGCTAAGTGAAGTACATCTGTGCCCTGGCACAGGGCAGGTACACATGCGCACATACAAGCAACCATTTTGCCTTTGCCCTAAAACATTTCCCAGAGTTTGGAAGCTGAATGACTCCAGAAGAATACTAAGTTAGAAGACGAGATTGGAGCAAGCTTCGGGCTTCCTTTATGTTGGGGAAGGGTGGTGATGTTGAGTGTGGTCTCCTGGGGCCACAGAATATGAGCATTTAGATGTTTTCCCTGTTGTTTAATCAGTGGATGCTCAGGAATGTTTTGTTTTTTTTTTCCTCAGAAGTTTACTGGGCAGAGAAAGAGAAAACTTATTATCTATGTACTTGCAGCACAGGCAGCCAAGAGGGAAGATGCTGTTAGCTACTCCGGGAAGAGCACTGTCTCTGAGTCATTGATGCTGCAGTTCAAAGAGCTTCATCTCCATAATGCTGCAAGGAACAGACTGTCCCACCACAGACAGGAATGTCTGTACCAGGGCTCTGTCTGTGTCAGATATAGACAGTGGCACCAAAAATTCAATTATGGATCCAACTTCATGATGAATGACAGTCACAGTTTCCCAACAGACATCTGGAAGTCTGGGATTGCTATGAAAGAGGCAGGTAGCCCAGTCGGGAAGCTTTCTTGAGTCCTTACATGAGCTATTGTTAAGATCCAGGTTAGCGTGTGATGGCATTTGGACAAGTTGTATTTCACCGCCCCAGAAATCTCCCCCAGTTCAAGTAGTCCTCAGTGGGGAATTCTGCAGGCCTCTGCACAGACAGATGTGGGAGGAAAGGGACTGGATCCGGGCTCCAAGTCTGTGCTCCCCTCCACCCACCAGCTTTTCTATAATGAAAAGCCTCGCTAAAGCTCCATAATTCTAAACTTCTGTGAAGCTATTTTCACTATTTAGGAAATTGAAGTGACTATTGGCCAAATTGGTGGAGCGGCTGTTAGCTCTCTCTTAAGCATGCTTTAGACAGTCAATAAAGTGTCCTATCACAAGGTTAGAGCGTCCATGTAAACATCATCAAGACACTAAGATCCTGCTCTGAGCTCTCCACATCCCATTGGCCTTCTCTACAGTTCTAGAGGTTTGGAAGTTTAAGGTTGAGGGCCTGAGATGTGGTAAGAGACTTTCAACTGTATCATCTCATGTGTAGAACGATAGGGCAAAAGAAATATGAGTGGAGAGAGACAGAAATGGAGACAGAGATACAGACAGGGATAGAGATGGAAATAGAGACAGGGATACAGAGATACAGACAGAGACAGGGAAAGGGATAGAGATACAGACAACGATATAGACAGAATTCATGGGCCACAGATAACTGTTCATATGAAACGGATACTTGTGGTAACACGGCATCATCAGAATGTGAATGCCCAATAACTGAATGAGTGAGCAGTCTTCATGACCACACAATTCTTGAAAGTTCCACTGTCTACAGAAGGGCCGTGAAGTTTCCACACACTGCAGGAAGTCTCTTCAAACGGCCCCATCCACTAACCCACCATCTGTTCCCCTTCTCCCCCGAAGCTCTAGGGTTCCAGTTGTGCCTCCAGGTTAGAGGCCCACTGAGGTCCTTTGTCTGACGGCTCCTGGAGAAGTCACCAGCCAGATATTTATGCAAAAGAGTCAAACCCCTGCACCCCTGGTCCTAACAGAAGGAGGGATTTAGTCAGAATGCTGGGACCTATAAATACAGTCAGGCATCTCCTTTGTGTGTTTGCTTGTCATTTGAGGGACAAGAAGCCCGAGAGGTGGAGACAGACCTGTTTAGAGATAAGTAGATGCAAATGTAAATAGTTACTTCAAGATAAATTGAAATGCCAGGCCGTAAGGCACAGGTGGCTTGGGGGAAATTACAGCTCAAACGCAGGAAGGACCAGATGAGACATATGAGGTTGCATATAATTTTATTCTACTCTCACACTCTGTGGGAAGTAACCAGCATGAGTCTGACTCCTCATCTCCCTTCTCCAGACTTCCGTCTTGGTCTGGCCAGACTCAGTTCAGCTACTTCTGTGTTGATCTCTGCTGTCTGCTTTTCAGGCATCTTACGGGCATAGCCGAATAGCTGTCCCCTGGACAGAAGTGTCCATTCTCTGGGTCACTGTGGTTTACCCGGATTTACTTACTAGGTTTCCCAGGGCCACTCGGCAAATGCATGGCAGCTCCCGCCTGCCTACATCCCGTCTGCCTGATCCTGATCCTGTATCTCAGAGGTATGGAATCTGCTTCTGCCTGTCCTACAAGCAGACCTCCGTATGTGTGTCCATATCACCTCCACAGCATGTACACACACAATACAAACAACACCTGCCATGCAACACACAGCATACACACATAAATATCACATATAGCACACACAGAGAGAAGGTACACAACACATATACAGAACTCTCACAGCACACATAGCATACATACTTACAGAACACACAGAGAGAGTGCACAACACACATCTGACCAAATACATCTGACAGAAAATACACAACACATGTGACACCCCATATCATACACAGCAAAGAAACACAAACACACATACACACGCAAGTTTTCTTTTTGCACTGTGGGGTCTAGAGGTCTGACTTGTCCCTTGCCTCACGGTGACCCTGAATCTGGTATGAGTCACTCTGCTGACAAGCTCCTGAAACCCTTCAGACTAAGGATGCTGACTCACCCTGCCCTGGTAAATGTGCTGTCTCTACACCCAGAGGTTTGGAAGGCTGTGCTGAGGCTCTTCCTCCACAATAGAGCTGTGAAAGTGGACACGTCTGAAGACACTTCTCCCTCCTGGGTGGATCTGAAGGCACACTGCTAATAAACCGCCACACTGGCATTTTGATTAAAGAACTAGCTGATGCATGCAGAAGATCAAAATATACCAAGTGGATTTTAGCCTTCATTAGCCTTTATTACAGGGACCTGGTGCTCTTGAAGGATCTAATTGTTCCCATCAGGGTCACGTAATCAGCTCCCATGCCTGCTTGCCCACAGGGAGTGCGTGTTTAGCTCCCTGCGGATGGGATTTGCACACTAGCTCACTGAAGGAGCAAATAGAAATGGCCAGATCTGTTGAGATGGTGGAGAGGCTCAATCCTGACTCTCCCTCATTCTCACCTCCTGATTGTCTCTCCTCGTTCGCTCCAGTTACACTGGCCTCCTGGAACTTGGGTTTTTTGTTTTGTTTTACTTTTTATTTTTCCAGTTTCCCAGTGAAGGCCTTGAGAAACTTGTTCTGTTAAGTGATGAATGACCTACACTAGAAATGTGTAACAATCTGGTATAATATGAAGACCTATGTCTTTTTAAAAATTTCAGACTTCAATTGGCCATATAATTGTTGCACTGGCAGTCAAAGACACAGACAATAAAATTTAGGCCAGCCATGGATTTAAAAGCGAGAAATAAAAATTTCCTAAATTTGAACCTTGCTGTCTCTCCTTTCGTGATTGTCTCAGATGCAGAACCTTCCTCCATTCTGTTCGCTTAGCCACAGGACCCCCCCCCTCACACCCTGGGTTTACCCTGCCCCTTATTTGAGGACTCACCTCTTTCCTCGGTAGCCCCCAAGCTCCTTGCAGGAGACTTTCCATTTTAACAAGGAAAATGGCCCCCAGAATGAGTCATGGGATTGGGACAGAGAGGGACTTTCACATGATGCCGTCTGGTCCTCTCATTTCAAGGCTGAGGAGTCTGAAGAGTAGGAAAGCTGGGCGATTTGTCTGAGGTTGGCAGAATCTTGAAGCTGCAGCAAGATCTCAGGAGGGCGGGGAGGGGATGGTCTTATACTTCTGACCATCTAGAAGAATCACGTTCCAGCAAAGAGCCCTCAAATCATACTCTGTAAGCAGCTCTGAGCACAACACAATCTCCAAACAGAATGCACACGGTGAATCTTAAAATGCGCTTTCTCTTAAGTATGTCTTCAGTCATCAGGCATCTTTTGTTGGGACTCCCATTCTTAGATCAAGAGCGGTCTTTCTCAGGGACAGAAACTCGGGTGACTGTTCTCTTTAACTTTTCTCTTCAGATTTTTTCTGTCCTACTGAGTTTTTCACAATAAGCAGACAAGATTTTTACAGAAATAAAAAGATCAATATGTATTTTTTAAAATCTGCATATTCAAGTAGCATATTTTACCTTAATTATACAGGTGATTGGAGGTCTGTGGATCTGGCCTTAAAAACTGAGTGAAATGCTAAATATGCATGATAAAAGGACTATTAAGTAGAACATAATTTAGCTAAATTTACGTGTCTGTTCCTGGAAGCAAGTCTCAGTGTCCACGGGTGCCTTTTCTGCTAAGCTCAATCTGGGATGCTCCATTCTTTAAAACAACAACAGCCATTTGGGAGAACAGCAGGGGCTGCTGCAGAACTACAGAGGAATTGTCATTTCCAGGGACTCTAGATCTAGCCAGAAAAATGCTCACACACTGTTAGGAACAGACAAGTCTAAGCTAAACCAGCAAAGGTAAATTAAGAGGAGCCACAACTGGAAAGAGGTCACTGAACTCTCAGTAGGTTATGGGGAGAACGCAGGATCTGCCTCTCACACAATCAGAGAGCCTTGGACTTAGCAATTGTCTTGTTTGTTTTTGGCTTTTCGAGACAGGATTTCCCTGTGGAGTCCTGGCTATTCTGGAACTCTCTATGTAGACCAGTCTGGCCTGAGAATCAGAGATCTGCCTGCCTCTGCCTTCCAAGTGCTGAGATTAAAAGCTTGTGTCAACACTGCCTGGCTAGCAATCGTCTTATTATGTCACCCTGAGGAACTACGGCTCCAAGGAGGCGCTGCACCTCTTTCCATCTCCTGTCTTCTCCTGGGCCTCTGCTGAATAGAGATGGAAAAAATTCAGCTGTCAGGGAGGAGCAGACTTGGCTTGCTGGCAAGAAAATGGGAAAAGTGAATTCGGAAGGAAAATGGGAAAAAGGAAGGCGCAGTAAAAGAAACCTTATTCTGAATCTCCAAAATTGTGTTTGTTTGGCTGTTTGACCTTACTGGGTTCTGCCTTTTGATTGGCACCACCCTCCCAGACAACAGCACCAAGAAATGTGCTCATTTTCAGCATCTCACATTGCAAGCTTTGTTGTTTCCACAGCTTCCTGCACGTGGTGGTGCTCTCTCTGAGGAGACACCATATGACTCTACATGGAAGCTTGATAAAATGTCCAACTGATTCTTTGAGCTGTTTTAGATTTAGATGTAGATCTAGAAAAAAAAGCCAAGTGTGTGTTGCATCAAGAACAATGCCATGCTCACTTTAACGTACACTGCACTTTTTTTTTCTTATAGCTTAAAATTATTTTTGCTTTGTAGTCCAGGCCAGCCTAGAACCTATGATCCTTCTGCCTCACTCAGCTTTCCCAGTGCTGAGATCACAGATGTACACTACCACATCTCCCTCCATCTCCATCTCCCCTTCCCTGCACACATGCCTGTGTGGGCAGGCATGCACCTGTCATGTATGTGAGTGCAGGCATGCACATACCATGGCATATTCATGAGGGTCAAGGGATGACCTTGGGTGTCTGTCCTCATCCTCATCTCTTTGTTGTTCCCCAGCCCACCTGGTCCTTGAGCTTCTGGGATTCTCCTGCCACCGTCTACCCATCCCCCATCTCCCAATAGAAACCCTGGAATTACAAATGTGTGTTACCCTCTTGCTGAGGATTCTGGGGATCCAAACTCAGGTTTTCAAATTTGGTAAGCCACTTACAGAGCCATTTCTTCAGCTCTGAGCAAGAAAACATTTGAGCTGGTGAGGATAACTACACTTCAGCTTCAGTAAGCTGAAAGATAACGAGCCTTATTTAGTAATGAGCCTGATATATTAACATGGGGCTATTTTTTTGTGGGTCAAAGGGAGTTGTTACCTACCTCATGTGGGTCATCCTAAAACCTGGATTATTTTTTAATGTTTAGATTTTATTTTATTTAATGTATGGGTGTTTTGCTGGCATGTATGTCTGTGTACCACATCTATTCTATGCCTGGGGCTCAAGGAAGCTGGAAGAAAGCATCAGATTCCTTGGGACTGGAGTTCCAGATGCTTGTGAGCCACTATGTGGATGCTAGCAATTGAACTCAGGTCCTTAGAAGGAGCAACAAGTGGTCTTAACAGCTGAGCCATCTGTTCAGCTTCTGGACCCCAGCTTAGCCCCAAACATTCATTAAGCACCCATTATGGGTAAGGCTCTGCTGTGGAGCTCATAATTCTGAGTGAGACCTGGTCCTTGCTCTCCAGGGAGGCAAGGGCAATGGTTTTAACTTGGATCAGACCTTCATCATAGCAACTCTCAGATAAAAATGAGACTGGCAGATGGACACACAAGACACAGACATATGGGTTTGTGTTAGAAAAGTTTAGAGACCCTCCAGAAGCTGCCAGTGGTGACAGCTACTGTGCAATCCAGACAGCAGCTAGGATCTCCATGGGGACACACTGCCCAGCAGCTGTATGCTTTGTGTGGCAAGGCACTGGATGATGTAAGAGACAGAGGTAGAGGACGGCTTTAAGAACATAGCAGGCAGATATACGTTTGCGCTCACAGGCAGCATACACGAGGCCTACACAAGCTCAAGTCAGACAAAATCCCAACACCAAGGAATGGGGTGTGGGCACAAACTCCCACTCCTAGTCAGGAAGCTATTTGCAACCCATAGCTGCTGGAAGAGGCAAGCTCAGTTTTCCTCAATGGAGTAATCCTGGGTGAAATCAACTACACTCCGGGGCAGGGTCTATGCTTAGGAGTCATCAGCCAACACAAATTGAAGTCTTTTGTGTGTGTGTGTGTGTGTGTGTTGTTGTTGTTGTTGTTGTTGTTGTTTTAATGAGAGAAAGAACATGAAGTTTTGTGGGTAGGGAGGTGGAGGAGGACCTGGAAGGAGTTGGAGGAGAGAAAAGAATAAGATAAAATTCTCAAAGAATAAATTTGTAAAGAAAAGAAACTCAAAGTCTCAGGCAGTAGAGGGGAGGGAGCAGGAAGCAGGCACACCTGGTCCTCACTAGGCTGGTGATTGTCTGGGTCAAGGTAGCTCTTCACATGTGCTACGGTGGACGGACTTGAAGACAGGGAAGGAAGGCAGGTCAGAGACTTGGTGGGACAAGCTGCACTTGACAGACTGAATCAGCTGGGCCCACACAGCTGAGCTCTTGGAGAAGTTGTAGCAAAAGGCTTGAGGAGACACCCCAGTCAGTAAAGTGCTTGTTCAGTCCTCAGAGTGCATACGACAGAGAGGCCAGGCACAGGGGCACATGCTTGTAATCTGACTGCTGGGTAGGCAGGGACAGCTGGATCCTGGGTCTCACTGGCCAGCCAGCCTAGCCTAGCTGTTGAGATTTGGGCCAGTGAGAGGACTTACCTCAAAAAACTATGTAGATAGGATATAGGAGGTTGTCCTCTAATCTCCACATGTGCATATGAGAACACAGACACACACACATATACACACATGCATGCCCATGCGTGCACGCGCACACACACACACGCATGTGCACACACAGGATCATCCTTGCATGCACAAAGCTGTGGACAGCCATGTCCGCAGAGTACTGTGAGGTTATTGGCCTGGAATGAGAAGGGAATCGCTTGACCTCGCTCTTAGCTTACAGTTTCTTCATGGAGTTTTCCTGCCAGCCCCATTGATCTGCTTCCAAGCCCTGTGTTGGCCCTGGACAATCTTCATCTGTCATCACCGCCCCCCCCCCCGCTCTCCCCTTTATGAGCACTCACATACTGATGGTGAAGGAGCCCTGCCTGGAAGCACTTCCAAGATGGCTCAGCTGCCTGTGCTCCCTGGGAGAAGGGCCTTTTGCCTGACTGCAGTTCTCAGTGCCTTGGGAAAGCCCAGCAGATGAGATAGCAGAAATGGATAGCATTGTGAAACAGCCTTCAAAAGCTCCTCTGTGTGGAAATAGCTCCAGCTTTCCTGAATCATTGACTCAGGTAGCTTGTTGGATTGGAAACCTGGGACTAGAGCATTCTGCCACATGGAACCTGGCTGAGGACTGTCACCCACTTTTTTTTTTTTTTTTTGGTGCAAAGAAGGTGTCTGCCTAACCTTGGATGACTAGTTCACTCTGAGCTAGTCCACTCCTGCAGAGCAGCATGGGACCTCAGTGATCAGTGAACAAATGAGGAAGAGCCATTTGGGTACAGTATTGTAGGGTCAGCAGGCTTTCTTACAGTCCCCTTTATTTTTTTGTTATCTTTGGATCCCAGGAACTTACCAGTAGCACCCCAGAAAACCATAGAGTTTAGGGATGAAGAGAGGAGACAGTTTTGATGCTGTGGATAGAAATGGGTGGGGCTTCACTAGGAACTGGGAAAGGATAAACTAAGTCTGTATCTGATGACTACAGAAAAGAGACACAAAGGCAATGAAGGAAAGTAGAAGGTGGAGTAGCCCCCCTCCCTTGTAGGTCACATCCTTGAGCAGGAACCCCAGAAGCCAGGGAGAACAGGATTTCAAATAGACCCCCAGAAAAGGCAGGAGGAAGCACGTTCTCAGCTCTTCCCTAGGAACTCGCCTTTGAGAGAAGGCTACGGTGGAACATGCTCCCTTGGGGTGGAATCTTCACAGCTAGGACCCTCTTTAAAGGTGACACTAGGGAGACAGAAAGGGGTCTGGGGAGGGCCTGGGAGCACACCTCATGAATGAGCAATGCCCTGATGGGGGGACTCAGTGAAGAAAGGCTTGAGGTTAGAGCTGGGGAGATGGGGAGTGACCCCTCAGCCTCTTTCCAGCCACTTCTATGGACCTAACACAGCTTATCGTTTTCAGTTCATCTGCAGATGGCTTATGTAGATGATTAACTGGGCTGTCGAGTTACGCTTCGGTGTGGTTGGGAGGGAGGACTCTCCCTGTCTGGGCGCGACATCGTTAAGCTGCTCCTTGCTGTGGGGGCAGGAACACAGTAGAAAGCAGTTTCAAGGAAGAAGACTGTGCTCCAGCCCAACATGTTTGGCAAGCCGCCTCAGGAGTCATGGCTTCCTGAGCCTTTTGATCTCCGTATCAGAGCCAGTCACCCGAGGGTCCCCACCAGCATGTGCGGTTTGTGGTTAGACGCCTTGCAAATGCCTCACTGAGTCGCTTTGGAGCTCTGGTTTAATTATTGACTCAGGTTTGATCACTCTGAACAGCTCATTCCCGGGGTCATTGCCAATGTAGCCGAGGCAGCCGAGGCGGCCCCTGGGTCTGGGTGATACCACTCATTCCCACGGTGCTGAACTTGGGAGGAAACGATCCTGAAAACTTTGCTGGTTATTCCTCAGGGCCTCCGCCCTCACCTCACGATCTCGGTCATGTAGTCCAAGCAGCACAATTGCCTGCTGGAAGGGAGAACTTGATCCCTGCCAAGGGTAGAACTTGGTTCCTATTTCTATACGGCTTTGCCAGTGTTCTCTCGGGTGGACCCTGTGGCCCACTCATGCTCACATCTACTCTCTAAACCTGCCTGGGAATGGGCCCCTCTACAGAATAAAAGGGACAAAGGCATTATAAATAGCAACTGTGACAACATTTTTGCAAACAGCGTCTTTACTTTGATTCTTTTCTTTCCCAAAGAGAATGCACACAGACATCAGGAACCAAGTGAAGAAACTCTGTGCAGTCTCTTCTTGGTGAAGGTGACTCCCTAGTCCCCTTGCCTGAACCTTTGGGGCTACCTCCTGTCTCCATCACTAGGCAGTTATGACCCTGGCTCTTCCTCTGCCATTGACTTTCTGAATGACTTCTGCTGACCTTGTGGGACACACACTCCTCCTCTTGTTGGAAGGCCTCCTGGGTGCTTCAGGGTACGATTAATGTCTATAGAGCTCTGAACACACAGCGCCCTGTTAATGAGAAGCAGAAATCTGAGACAGGATGTGGTCTTCTCTGTCCTGGCTTCGTCAAGTTCTGGGCCAGTGCCTTTCCTGAGTGATCCAGTTGCTTCCAGCTGCCTCTAGTCAGCCACAGGGCATGGAAAACACACTGGCTGTCATCCCCTCTGACGTGTTCGGCAGCGGCTAGCTCAGCTCTTTATAGGAAAGAACATACAGTTTACCGAGAGAGTCCGGAGGATACAGTTTCCCTTTTTACAGCTTGGCAGAGAGTGAGTGAGGCCTCCTAAGGAGAAAGCGAATCAAGGATTGCTGTGACTTAGTTTGTGGGCTCCATGAGTTTTTGAGCCTCAGGTGCCAACAGAGCTGCTAATGGGAGAAGAGTGCTACTGTTTGTGAGTGCTTGGGGGGCCTTGTCAGAGATTCAAATGAGAACCTCCCCCCAATTTCTTCCCGGGGAAATCTTTCCCAATCCCCCTTTTTATTTAATCAAATGAGAACTTTCAGTAAGGCCACAGGGTGGCTTTTGTGTGTCACCCTTGATGATTCCCCAACTCACCAGAACCTCAGAATGGTTATGGCAACCTTGCAAATGTTAGCCCCTAAACACTTCCTCCTGTTTCTGATATGGGAGAAAAATAATTAAAATTATTTTGGCCTAACACCTCATTTTCTCCTTTCTGATGTTAAAAGAAATTGCATCTTTGTGGGGGAGGTCCTCTTACAGAATGGTGGTCCCTAAGTAGTGGGTTGCCTATGTCTGGCCTGGGGGGGTGTGCCTTTGCAGTTACAGGTTCATTCACAGCAACTGAAAGGCCTTATGGTTCAGGCAGTTCTTCGTCCCACTGTTCCTCATGGGTCTCCCTGGACACCAGCTTACATTTTATCTCAGCCTGGAGCCTGACCATAGAAATAAAGGAACCAGTCCATGTTATAAACCAGCCTCCCTGGAGAATCCCTGTAGGGGAGAGGGGATACAGAACTGCATTGGTAAACAGAGATGTGAAAAATCAGCCTCAGATAACAAGCCCTAGTCAGAACCATGCCTGTGGGACCTCCTGTGAGTCTTTTTGTTAAAGTTGTCTATACATTTGGAGTCTAAATTAGAGGCAAGAAGTGGAAATGATTAGAAGGAAGTTGGGGTAGTGCTTTATTTCGCATGAAACAATTAAATAGACTTTATGTGTGTCTTTCATGAGACAGAGGGTTTCTTAATTAGATCTAGGAAATTTACTTTTACTACAGTGATGATGATTTCCCTTTGACACCACCAGAACAGGACAAGGTGCAAAGCAAGCAAATTGTTCAGAGGGTCTTTCCAGGGCAGGGGGCATGAGGGTCCAGCAAGGAGGAGATAGGGCATATGTCACACAGGTAAAGACTGCCAAACTCACGAAGGCCAGGGTAAGTTGAAGCCGAAAGACATAAGACTTTGTCTCCAGGAGAAGGGGCTACAAACTTCAACCTGTGGGTGAAGCAGAAGCACCAAGGAAAGCCAGCTGGGGAGATAGGTCATAAAGTAAAATGCTTCTCAGGCAGATGTGAGGAACTGAGTTTGATCCTCAGAACCCATGTCTGCAGTAGCCATACAAGGTGGTAGGCACCTTTGCAGAGACATGCAAATACCTCACCATCACTGGCTAGCCAGCCTAGCCTACTTGATAAACTACAGGGCAGTGAGAGACACTGAGAAGCAAAGTGGTGGACAGTTCCAGGGGACTCAAACCCAGGGTTGTCCTCTGCCTACATAGATACACCCGCACCCACTCAGACACACACACATACACCCAGAGAGACACACCTACACACAGAGACAGGTAGGTAGACACACACACATACATTTATACTCACACACATAAACACACCTACATACACACAGACATGCCTACGTATATACAGAGATACACCTACACAGAGCTGTACACATAGAGAGACAAACCTACAGACACACAGAGAGACATGCACAAATACCCCCGTACCCTCACATGCACACAAAGAATCTCAAGGGGAAGAAGATATAACCAGCTGGCATTAGGGAGAAATAACGCTGATGTGATGGAAAGCAGACTGAAAAGACAGGTAAGATGGGAGCAGAACGCTTACTCAGAGCTTCAAGCTCACAACGGGTCTTGAAGGAGATGAAAACTTTATTCCTTCTGTGTATCTTTTCATACATCTCACCTGAGAGACGGGACTCAAATAGGCCAAGCCAGACACAAAGCCACCACAAAGAGCTGACTTAGCTCTTTGAAGAATGCGGATGCCAGGGGACCCAGCAAGCCCATCCTGTTTGATTGTTATTTTTAAGAAAATGGACGGGTTAAACTGGGTGGTGGGAAAGGCTAGGATAACAGGCCTATAGGAAAAAGCAATCCCACAACCCCCAAATGCTTTTATGGCAGGGGAAATAGTAGAGAGCTAGTCTGACATCACATGCCTTACAGATGTGTCCAGCCTACAGCTGCCTGAGCCGAGGAGGGCTGTGGATGAAGCCCACATAAGACCATAAACTTCCTTAAGATATTATGGGTTTGATTTTGCAATCTTTTTTTTTATGAACTTTATAAATGACAATATCCTGTCACAATTGTTTGATTACTGATGCAAGACAGATGTCCTGCACATTGTGTGGAAGAGCAGGAAGAGAGGGCTTCATGACGTTGGTCACAGTTGTAACTATGCTGCCGTAGTCTAGTGCATAGCTGGCTACTATAGTTAACATTCTTGTTAGCATCGTTACCCAGCCTCTCTCCAGGCACACCTTTAACCCACCCCAAGAAAAGCAAGTAATTGCTTGACTATTTAAAACACAGCCCTATTTAACATATACACTGGAGAGGAGCACAGTTCCGGCCATACAGTATCTCTATGCACCATGTTTATCTCTGAAATGAGCCTCTTCAATGGCCCCTCAAAGCATCTTACGTGTCAGGGGCTGAGCTGGAAAGGCAAGGAAAGTCCTGGGCTTGCCAAGCCTCTAAGCATCCCCGAGTCCTGCGATTAATACTGCCAGATGTTACCAGGCTGTGGGGGTCAGGGATGAGCTCTACATATTTCTATTCCCAGAAATCCTGATGTTTCCCAAAACATGAGGTGTGAGCCAGTGGCCAGGCACGGAGCACCCCCCCCACAAGATGTCTACCTCCTAGCCCCCAAACATATGAGCATGTTGCTGCATACAGCCCAAGGAAGTCTTTGTCTTGTAAATAATTCATCACAAGAGTCCTTGTAGGAGAAAGGAGGTGGGAAGAATTAGAGAAGAAAGTGAAAAACAGAGGAAGGAAGGGAAAGGAGGTGGGGAAGAGATCTCCTACTTCTCTGACTTTCAAGTCAAGTGCCAAAGAAAGCAAGTGGCTTCTAGATGCTGGAGAAGGTGAGGTAGTGGGCTCTCGCCGGAGTCCACAAACACTGTGGCACAGCCTCCACATCTCAGATGTCCGCTCACCAGAACGGTATTAATTCTGTGCTAAGACACCAACCTTGTGGTAATTTGCTACAGATGCAAAAGGCCATCTCCTCCGACAGGCAGTATGCTCACTTCACTCAAGGGCCTGTGTCCAAAATGCTCTCTATTTGCAGTTTCTTCGTCTCTATTAGATGTCTCGGTAGCGGGCTGGCAGAGGCCGTGGCAGGAGATGTGGTTTGATTCAGAAGTCCACTACTGCAGTTTGATAGATTTTTCTAATGGTATTCAAAACAAGAACGGTTGTCATGGCAACATATCATAAATATCACTTAGGCAATTCTCAGAGATACTATCACCTAAATAATAAATTGCAGGTCGTTGCCTCTGCTGCCCCTTGGGTACCTCAGATAGTATGTGATTGCTACACCATATTTGAGTCTACGTCAATGTAGCACAGTAGCGTTTGCTCTTGAGCCCTTCAAATATAGCACCAAGCTCATCCAAGGAAATGCTTTTGATCTTAAAACGAGTTCTGTGTTTCCAACCTAATCAAATATCCTGTGTTGTTTTGAAGTTTCTGGAAGTAAAGATCACAGTTCAGAGCTCTATACGTAGAAGGGCGGTTTGTGATTCAAGAGGAAGATGGGGACAGAGTGGTGGCATGGGCCTTAATCGTGGTAACAGCTGCTTTCCTTGATATGTGGCACTTATCACAACTACAGCACACACTTCTGTGAGTAGTTCCAACTTCAGGAGATGTTCTAGGGATAGGTAGTAGAGTTATCTTTAGCAAAGACCTGACTCTCAGCACGAATTGCCCTGTACTCCAGAGGAAGAAAAAGATAAACAAATTTAAAGGTATATCATAGAGAGAAGGAATGGAGGCAAAAAGAGTCATTTCTTTTGTACAGAAAACACTGACAGAATGAGCCATGTTCCTCCTCCACCCTGTGTGTGTGTGTGTGTGTGTGTGTGTGTGTGTGTGTGTGTGTGTGTGTTTGTGTGTGTGTGTGAGAGAGAGAGAAAGAGAGAGAGAGATGTGTATGTGCACACATGCATGTCCATATTGAGGCCAGAGGTCAGTGTAGAATGTCTTCCTCTTTTGCGCCTCACCATGTTTTTGAGACAGGCTCTGAACTTGGAGCTTGCTGACTGGTTAGGCTGGCTGGCTGGTGTGTTCCAAGGATTCGCCTGTCTCTGCCTCCTCAACTCTGGGAACACAGTGTATGTCATCACAACCAGCTTTTCATGACTTGCTGGGCATCTGCACCCAGGTCCTCATGCTTGAGCTACAAGCATTTGAGTCCCATCCCTCTTTCCTTTCCTCTGAGGCCCAGGACACCATCACTAAGTTGGAGAATGGGATCCCAGAAGGGAAAACAAACAGCGTTTGCCGCTTCTCAGGACCCCTGTTCTGCCTCTCTCCCTTCAGTTCATTCTCACATTGCCAAGGCCACAGCGGAACCTGGGTTTGGGTTGGTGGGTGTGCAGAGCTGTGTTTCACAGTGAGCTACTAGGGGAAGGAATCCTAACGAGGCTAACAGCTCTACCACCTTCATGGCTTCCAAATGCAAGCTCACCTTGGGCACTGACCTGGAACATGCAGACAACAAGAAAGCATGGAAGCTGGGGGAAGCCAGCCGGTTCTGGACACCTTGACTGTGCCTAGCTCCCGTTGAGGAGCTGAAATGATAGCCATGCAGAGCTTCAAGGGAGGTTGGCATTGTGACCCTCTGGGCAGGCCCTTTGCCAACAGCGTCTGTCAGCCACACCTGTTTCCTGTATGTGTAATCACCCCTGGAACATTAGGGCCTTTTCCTTCTATATGCTTTCCTCTGCACATATGTGTATTCCCCCTAGATCTCTTGCTTGCTTTACAAACTGCATATTTCTCACAACGACTTAGGCACATCTTCCCTGATCAATTGGTGGTTCATTATAGTGAGTTGTAGCAACTGAGGCTATGCCCCTGAATTCAGATGGCATCTCATAATGAGTCACCTCATTATAAGCAGTCACCTCAAAATAAGGAGAGGCTTATTTTCCTCCTTCTTTAATCAATGGTCTTGTTTATTTGTATTGTTTATTTGTTTTTGTTTTCCCTGTTTAAAAAAAAAACTCAATTGCTTGATATTTGGGGCATTTCTTGATCACTGCTTATCAAAAACAATTATGAAGCACATGTCAAAAACAAGTGTCAGGATGAGCGTAAACAGCGAGGCATGATTATGGACATCAGTGTGTGTCTTGGCTTGCCTGTGTTATGGCTGCTGAGAAATGACTGTCAACACTCTCCTCCCTGTGTAGATTCATCCAGACTGTTCCCAACTGGAGCTGGACCTCACTACCTGTGTCCTAAGCCACAATTCTCACAGCTGTGATACTACACCGCTCGTTGCTTTCCCTGGTGTGGCTGCTCAGATTCTGTAATGCCAACATAGGAAACAGGCCTGCTGTGCGCGTGAATCCTGCCGAACACATCTGGCTGTGCTGGCCATCGTGAGTAAGAGCCCTAGGTCTGAAGCACAGGTCTGTAATTCTGCCTCCATTGAATACATCTCAGAAAAAAAAAAAATCTATCTGTGCCTCAGTTTCCTCACTGGTCCCTGACGATGACTAGATTGGCCATGACTAGATTAGGACCACAGAAGGGGCTGAGCATTCAAGGCCTAACCAGAAGCCTAGGTGAAGGTTGTTGAGCCGTTTTGATGCCTGGTCGCCATCTAGTGCTGGGGAAGAGTAACTGAGCCTCTACCATTGCAACCACGGCTGCATGTCACAGGCAGCAAGAGGGTCTTTGCTATCTATCTCTATGCTCCGATCAGATTGATGCCTCTTTGCAGACATGCGTCCCGGTATATGGTCACACTGTGACAACACTGTCCTCATTTACTGGGCAGATAAAGCCAGAGGCCAGGCTCCACTGCCTTTCGGGCAACTGGGAGCCCGGTCTCCGAATTCTTCAACAACTTATTAGTCAGATATTTCTGGATTCTACTTCCAGGGCTCCTCAAAGCCCAAGCAGGAGGGCCTGAGCCCTTGCCAAGAGTTATCATCTTATTGTTTTTGACTTGTTTTACTCCACAGATCCCTCCCCCCAAAGAAACAGCAACAGAAGATATAAAAGAAAAGACAGGCAGCCCCAAGTTCGGGTGTCACGTATTTGTTAAAGAAACTGCTGCTTCCCGTTTCACGTTTTATCTTTCTTTCTTTCAGACGCCTGCAATGTTCTATACACTGTACTAAGATCCAAGAATAGAAAGGCAGCAGGGAATACATGGTCTCTGCCCCGAGGGGCAAAGCCAGCCAAAAAGAAAAGCTCCGGCTGAGGAGGGAGACGGATGTGTTCAGCCTTTGATATCACCCTCGACAGAGTCCGCATAGCCAATTTACAGAAGAGAAACAGACAGTTCTTCATGTTGTGGTGAGCCCCAGCCGTAACATTATTTTCATCGCTACTTCATAACTGTCATTTTGCTACTGTTGTAAATTGTAATATAAATAAAGAGCTTTGTTTCTTCAGTGGTCTTAAGTGACCCCTGTAAAAGGGTCCCTTGACCCTCAAAGGGGTCATGACTCCCAGGTTGAGAACCTTTGCTTTAAGTAAAGTTTATGGTTCTGTGTGTGGCCCCGTTCTTAGCCATCTTCAACTGCTGGGGCCACACTTGGTGGAAGACCTCCCACTGAGTACATACTGCACAGTATCTGGGGTGTCTCAGGGAGCTTCAAACCCAAGGCTCAGACTGCATCCAGCAAGAAAACCCAACTCTGTTGTCTGGGCATTCATGTTTCTAACCCACGGGGCATGTGACTGCCCCAAGGAGAATAGAGCGAACCTTCTCTGGAGCACGCTGTGATGTCAGGACTGAGGCCTCCAGTGTCCTGATGAAGAAGAGTCACACAGACCACTGCAGGTGCTTGGGTGGTACCGTCCAGCCCAGTGTCCTGGAGCGTAGGACATCTAGGATGAAGATGGCATCTTTGTTTTATATTGCAGTTAGGACAGGGGTCAGACACATGGGCCAGGACGGAACTTCCATGGGCATCAATGTCCTCCTTGTTTCTTAGACATGGACTGTAGGAGGGAGGAAGGAACAATAAATGCTAACAGTCACCAAACAGCAGCGAGGAGTCTTTCTCTTTGTGGGTAATTGCTGAGCAGCCAAGGCTGGGGACCTAGACCAGACCATCATGGTATTCAAAGGAGCTCATTAGAGAGCTGACTCCCAAGCTTTAACCCTGACCTACTGAATGTGATCGATCCTTGGGTTGGGCTGGCTATCTGTGCATCGATCCCAGAAGGCCTTGTCTGAGACGTTTGAGAAACGTAGCTGCATGCTAGCTCTATAGACACCAGCCATCACTCTTTCTGTAAGCCCATTTCTAGGTCACAAAGGGAGCTCATTGGCCACATTGCTTGACCTCCATATGGAATGTAAAGGAGAAAGGGGCTGTCCATCTTCACCTCTACCTGAAGAACAGGGAACATGGAGGTGTCAGAGGGGCCCATGAAGCTACGTGGTTCACAGTCAGAGGTCTGGAGACCGCTGGATCAGGCTCCCAATGGGAGCCATACATGCTGTGGTCCCGATTACTCTACCTTCAGGGCATGGGAGGTCCTACTTGGACACCCTGGGAGGTGGGGCCCTACTCCAACCAAGAAACTGGCTGTCAAGATGGTCATAGACTGAAGTTTTCTCAAAAATCCCCATGCGTGTTGGAAGCTCTGCAGGCTGCTTCACTGATTAAAACCTGCTGATTGTGGAGAGATGGGGCATTGCAGATCCAGAGTCAAGATTGTACTCAGCTGTTTTCAGTTCCAGGAGTAGACACTGTCCAGAAGCCTCTGCATCTAACCTAACACCTATGTAAGAGGCGATTTTTATTTTAAATGATTTCTTCTGCTCTACGTTCCACTAGGTTCCACTGATTCAAAGCTTATACCATCGTCACACAGCATCTGAAGCCTATCGCACAGATTGCTCTGCTCTGCGTCACCTGCCTCCTTGATGTCTTTGCCAATGTATTTGGCAAATGCAATAATTTATGGCATTCTCCCCCCCCCCCTTGATTTTAATTTTTCTGTTACCCCTTCCACAACGGAACACGTCACTCAAAGCAACCTGGATCTGTGTTCCCATGCGATCATTACTGGTTTTTGGCTCAGCACAAACTGGAGTAGGAAGTGTATTTGTGTCAATACGGTTGGGTTCAGTGCCACCATACAGGTGTTCACCCACAGATAACCCCTGGTAGGTGGCACAGGCTAGCCAATCTCCCTTTCTAGGAAGGGAAC